>CALNXK010000135.1:47500-137500 GCA_942486035.1 Porites lobata
TCATTTGCATGAACCCTCACTTGCCCAACAAATTTTAATCGGTTGCGACAAAATATTGTTTTCTCATACTCAGCGAGGATACTTGTTTCTTTTTCTTGATTATTTCATTATTTTTCGTTATTTTTTTTATTTTACGTTATTATTAATTTTTACAAAAAATATTTTATTATTGTTATTTCATTATATTTTTTTTTCATGAAAATTATTTTTATTTTTTCATGTTCCGGGATGTTCCGGGATGTTCTGGAATGTTCCGGCATGTTCCGGCATGTTCCGTGTTCCTGGTTTTATCGACGGCCTCTAGTGTCTGCGAGGTAACATCGATAAATGGTGAAAACTCTTGGCTCGGGCGGGGGGCGAGGGGTACTGCAATATGTGGGATAGTGGGCGCGATCCATTCAACCAAAATTTCCGGAAATTTCGGTCCAAAACTCAATGGATCGGTTCGGTCCAACCGGAAAAGTTTCGAAAAAACGGGTCCACCTTTTGAGGTGGATCAATTTTCCCTGTCGGACCGGTTGGAATTTTGGTTGAATGGATCGCGCCCAGAATGTGCCGCTGTGAAGGATATGGTTTTCAAGCAGTTTACTCTGGAATAGGGTATATAAATCAGAGAGTTTGGGTCTAGAAAAGGGTATCTTTTTCCAGGAAAGTGATCAATTGGCCCGGGTCAATTGGTTGAAGATTTTAGTCTAGACTAGGAAAACCGGGAATTGCCTCTCAAAAATGTAAAAAAATCAAATCGGCAAGTTTAAAGTAACGCAACTCAGCCAGTAAAAGCTACTCTAGGATAGGAGGGATTTGGGGAGTTTAGCCTAGTAAAAGGTCGCAAAAAACAGCTGAACTAGTTCTGGTATAGGCTAAGGGTTTCAGGGTCCCAGCAGCACATCCCCACTCAAAAATTTCTATAGTAACTCCCCCTTAACTCTTGGGATACCACAGGTGGCCCAAACTCACGTTATTGGGGAAAGGGTGTAAAGTAATTTACAGACTATTGGTGACGCGTGACCTGTGCTGACTGTGCTGGACGCGCTGTGCTGGACGTACAGAAACTTTGTATGAGAAATAAAATACTATCTACGAATGCTAAATAACTTTAAATCTAATTTTCCTTGAATGAAATGAATAAAACGACTTACCTGCGATGTATTCCACTGTGTTTTCACCAAAAAATCCAGGAAACGACGAGCAATTACCAAAACAACGGTTGCCTGTAATGTTACCTGGGCGTCCAGCTCACAGGTCACGCGTCAGCTATGGTATGTAAATTACCTTACACCCTTTCCAAAATAACGTGAGTTTGGGCTGCCTGTGGTGATACTCCCAAGAGCTACACGATTTGACGATATACGTTTTTTAAAACACTTATTTTTTTCATTTTTGAAATTGACAAATTGTGTATAAACATAAAGTAGGTAACACCTCAATGGCAAGAGATCAAATAGCACAAGCTCTAAACAAACAAGACGAAAAGAGAAGCACAATAAAGCTCACAAACTCATTGTTTGTCAAGTCACGTATTATTTTTCTAGCATTTCCGATACACAATAAAATCTGTCCCGTCACGCGTGACTCGATCTCTACCCTGACTGAAAAAAGTGTGTATCTACATCCCGGTGGGGGAGGGGGAAGGGGAGGGGGAGCACTCGACAACAGTGGAACCTCGATGTAACGAGAGGCCAAGGGACTGGCAAAATTTGTTGCTATGACGAGGTTTCGTTATATCGAGGTTCTTTTTCGTACATTTTACTATTACTGAGACAAAGAAAATCTTTCGTAATACCGAGGACTTTACCTGGTTTGTTTTTTAGGGCGAAGGAAGAAATCTCGAGGATGCGCGAGGGAGGCGCCTGCAGCGGAGACCCTTGTTTTCCATTTACGCCCCCAATTTAATAACGTGACAGCTCTGCATCAACAAACAAATCGTCTAACGATATGAAACTGACATCGGATAGCCAGCGTGGCCGTAAGCGTTGAATTAGGACGACAACATCCGGGGGGGGCAATATAAAAGGAGTGGGGATGCTTTTCGACTCGCTTAGGGGTATAAATTTCGGATTTTGGTCTCACTTAGGGTGCTCTGGGCAAAACGTCATAGCCGTGAAGGTCTCGTTTAGGGTTGCGCGCGAAAAATATATATTGTCTGTGTTTTAACTGGGTATCTTAGGGGTCAAAAAAAGCTTGGGCCCCGCCCAGATCGGTCTCCTTTAGGGGTTTAATTCAAAATTTTCAACGAGCATCCCCACCCCCTTCATATGCGGGGTCCCCGTCCCCCCCGGGACAACATAGACAAGACAAGACAAGACAATGCTTTATTTGGAGTCTTATACAGTCCTATGTACATCGACTTTATCCAAATAATTTAAAATCATAACACAAATTGCACACTAAAGGAACTATAATCAATGTTAACCGAAAGAACTAATGATCTTCTTTTCTCATCGCGGTCGAATACGTATTTTGCAATTAACTTTTGCACTTGTTTGTTCTTGCTCGGAGGGTTTATTAACAACAGAAAAACATCATCTGGTGTCATTCTGTTCACTGATATTCTGTATTCTTTCTTTAAGTATTCAAACAAAGTACTTCTTTTTTCTTGCTACGCAGGGCACAGAGTTAAAAAGTGTATTTCATCTTCTACGTCTTTTTTGCAGATAGGACAGATCCTCTCTTCCGGTTTCTTATAACGTCTTACATACCGACCTGTCTCTGTCGCCAATTTGTGATTACTTAGACGTTGTTTAGTTAGAGTTATCCGGTGTCGGCTGTTGGTGACCTGACGGAGATAATCTTCACATTTATACAACAACAACAACATAAGCTTTATTACCAAATAAAAGTTAACTTAATTTACAATATAATATATTAATACAAAAAAAGGTAACATTTACTCAGAATAACTAAAAAGCTAATCGAGCTGAGTAAAGCTAAATAATGTTCAGGCATAGGAGGTAGGTTGGCACTAAAGCTAGAAAAAACAAGGAATTAGTAAATAGATAAATGGAAACAAAATGAAAAAGGGAAAAAGAAAAAAAAAAAGACTCACGAACAGTAAGACTGTAAGATGTTTGACATCTTTAGACATAATTGTCTATTGTTTTAATTTTTTTGGAAGGTTCTTAGTTTGTTCTTTTGGTTGGCGTCTTTTCTTACGTCATTGTTTACGTCACTTAACCATCTTTGTAATTCGATGTCTTTCAGTCTTTGTTTGATAATGTTCAAGATTCCTATGCCACTTTCATGTGCTTTTGTCCAGAGGTATCCCAGCCTTATTTGGTCTAATACGCGTTTGAGTTTTTGGCTCCATAATTCCTTATTCATCCTCGACTTCATATCATTATAAACCACCTGTGATAATTTGTGTTTTGGGTGTTTGGTTAGAATTAGCCAAAACTTAAAATTCCTATATTGTGCTTCCATTTTTATTGGGAATTTTCCTCTTTCAGCCCTACATGCATTGTTGCTGCAGTATTTATTTACACCTAGCAACCATTTCAATAATTACCGGGGCCCAGCCGAAGGCTGGCACCGGTCTTAAAATGCAGACGGTTTCTGTCGTTTTTTCAACGTTACATGGTTAGGGATATATCGCTGACTGAGATATATCGCTGGCTCATTGAAATCTTATCCGCCATTTTGAAAAGCACGAGGCATGGAGGACAGTCAAGAGAAAGATTATAGCTTTTTCCCCAACCTTTACGATGCACTAGTTTATGAGCGAAAATTTAAGAGTGAATATTTGGAGAGACAAATTTACGAGCGATCACTTGAGGTCTCGGTAAAGGAAAACGAGGTGCCCACAGAAAAAAAATCTAGTCGCGCCAGTATTTTCGCTACAAAGGCAAGTTATATATCAAATTAAAGCTAAAAGACTAAATTACCTTATAAAATATTTTCTTTCATCGAATTTCAAAAGGCGCGTAAGTTTTTTGCTCTCGAACTCAGAGGTATCGAGTTTACTGCTGAAGCTCCAGCCCTTTCGCGTTGTTAAATATTCACTTCCTTTTTTTTGCATCTGATTGACAGACAAAAGACCTAAAAAAGAGTGTGAGGAAATTTGCATATGTCTCGTATTAGCGGAATTATTGCATTTCAAACTAAAAAGTCTAATATCGAGCGCGATTTACGCAAAGAAACTGGCATAAAATGAGTTACAAAGGGAAATCGGAAAATTCCTCACACCCTTTTTGAGTCTATATCATTATCCATCATATCTGAAAGTTTCAAAGCGATAGCTTAAAACCTGTCCCGACTGGAGGTCGGAGAATTTTGATTTTTGCGTCTAAAATAGAGTGAGAGAAAATCAGCTCTAAAGATTTAGCGCGAGGTCCACGCTTGGCTGGTTAGCTCAGAAAAGGCTCATTTTAGAAGGGTTAAAAAGCACTTTCTGATTTTCTTTTTCTGCCAAAATAAAATTTAGGACCCACTCATGCCAAAAATAAAAAAAAAACAAAATCGAGCAATGTACTAAAATTTTCATTTACCGAGACCTTATAATGTGTATTTCACTCCTTCCACAACATGAGTAACTTTATTCCGAGGGTCTTTCTGTGTTTGCTTCTTTCTCTTTGGAGTTCTACTTAAACTATTGAATTCAAGGCCTTTTTAGCACCAACTGCAATTTTCAAGGACTTTCACGGCCTTGAATTTTTATTTTGTAATTCAAGGACTTTCAAAGTGCGTTCGAACCCTGTATTTCTTGCTCTTTTTAAGAAAAACAAGGATCATGACCAGGATCATGGGTTAACCCCTTTGCAAAAATGATTTTTTTTTACTATGTTCAACTCACATGTAACTTTTTATGAGCTAAATAACCTTTCTTTTTTTATCAAAAACATCATTAAACAATATTTCGTGGCACAATGTGTAGAACCCTAGTCTGGGTTCGAGGCAGAACAGGAGTACGCGTTCATTTGAAAAAAAAAAAAAATACACACTAAGTGTAAACAGAAAAGCGATTCTGTCGTTTTTCACTTAAAAGGCTAACAAATACCAACGTTTTTTTTCTAAGAAACAACTCCTATTCGAATTTAAGGCGTCCCTTCCGATGCTTGCCGACCACAGACGCTCAGCGATGTACGTGCCAGTCCTGTAGACTTCTGTGACGTTTCTTGGTATCAACAGAGTAGCAGCTCAGTTTACTATGTTTGTAGAAACAAAACTGGCGTTTCCATAATTTACAACTAACTGGAGTTAATCCAAACAACAGTTTCACTTGTCATCTGCTTCCATCTCCTCAACTTCGTTCACAATTGGAGACCCTTGTTCTTCTTCAACTTCATTTGAAACTTCAGTGTCTTTGTCTCCTATCTCCTGTCCGTTCTCAGTTTCTTCAGCCTCTTTGCTCGTCTTTTCTTCCTCCGGCGGCTTCGGAATACTGGCCATGTACTAAAAATTAAATAGGCAAACCAACGTCACAGCGGACAGATATCCTTACGTGCGCAAGGCAGGCGACCTTTTACTGGGCTTTTGCATTCATTCAAGAGTTATTTCAGTGTAAATGCAGCCCATTTAAACGACACCACCAAGTTGGTCCAACATCGTCCAAAACTGTGATGAATCCATTTTATTACCAAAACAGCTGAGCCACCGCGCCTCTGTTTATGCGTAATGTCAGTCAGACCCTGTTTCAGTCTACTATTGGACAATTGACGTCAATCATAAAATAATATCAATTCTCTCAAATTTGGTCAACGCCGACTGGGGGAGTTAATAAGAAAAAGAGATTGAAGTGGGTACCAACGTGTGATGATGATGCACCGTTCAAACGGGCTGAAGTGTTGAAAAGCAGCACTTTTTTCCATAAAACAGGAAAACTGCGTCTATTTTGTTTAAATTGATGATTTCAATTGGTTTAAGAGCGACAGTCTAACTCACCTCTTGTTGGGCTCTCAAAGACTGAACATAATGACTATAGAAATCAAACACGAAGCGATGCATTTGAGGCATGTCTTCAACAACGAGAGGTGCTTCTGCAGGGGGAGCTCCGCGCTTAAAAAGAAAAACAACATTGATAAAATTCACGAAAAAGGAAGAAAAATTAATAAATTATTTAATGAAGAGCGGCCATATTAATTTGACGCTGCGAGGGAAGCCTTAAGAAAGTGTAAATAATTTGTGGAAATAGGGTGAGAAATCGAACAATGACCATGGGAAAACAAGGCGGCGGCCTCCCGAATTTGACGATCGACCTCGATCATCTCACGAAAAAATAGGGGACTGTGGACGTTGTTAATCAATAAAGAGAGAATTGTTAAGTGCAACGAAAGCTTCTGAGTAGTATGTTCAAGTGCCACTGCTATGTTAAAGGTGGTTCTGATTCGTCTATACAGCTACTAAAACTTCATTATTATGCAGTAATTTTAATACTTTACTGAAATGACGACATGAATAGTGAAACTCACCGGTCTGCATGGTGGATATCTCTCACTGGGCGCCAGGTAAAGCTTCAGTGGTCTACTGGTCAACTAAATATATACACGAGGAGTGTTTCAAAGTTTTTCAAAAACACTTTAAAATTCGCTTATGCCTTAATTTTTCGAGAGGGGGGGGGGGGGGGGTCGGTTGCGGGGGCAGTTTTTGATGTCCGGGTCCTGAAATAAATTACTCCTAGAGTGTTAAAAAACCTCCAAAAGGAGCATCAATACTTGAGAAAAAGATCGTGGAAATCAAAATCAACTTTACAAACTTCCTTCACGTTTGCTTTTTCGTCGTAAATTGAAGTTCGACAATAATGACCAACGATTAGGCTTTTCATTTCATTCTTACTGTTGTTATTATGCTTTTACGGGGCGGGAACGGAGAAGAGAGGAAAAGAATTCTTTCTAGGAGGAGCGCTAGAAATTAGGGAGAGAGAGGGAGTGATCTCAGGCTAAGATGAAAGTTATCATTCAGTATACCACAGATGTGCTGAACAAATTGGCAAAAGCCAAAAAAAGGTCTCCTGATGTAAGAGCTAAATAAAATGAAATGGTTCTAGAGAGCAAGCACAGCAAAGGCTAGCGAGAAGGCTCATCATTCTGCCTAGTATTCTTTACCTGAGAGAAGGCAGGTCTGAGTTCAAAGCAGTTCTGAAATAAGCTGACACGTGCTAGTACATACAGTCCAAGGCGGGCACGTGACATGGCAACAACCAATCGGCGGACGTCTCTGATGTGACCCACAGTCTTGGTGCGAACAAGCGATAAGATTATGTAATCATTCTGTTGACCCTGGTACCGATCCACCGTGGTCACCTGATCATAACAAAGCGGTTGAAAACAGGCTTTAGCTACAAAGTTTCTAGTGAAAGCTGTATTGCTGCAAAGCAGTTCTTCGTGTCGTCACGCAACGCTTGTGGGCAGGAGCGTTGCGTGACGACAAAGAACGGCTGTGTAGCAGACTAGGGTACACTGTAGAAGTTAGAACACGCTGTATGTAAACTAACTGGTTGTTACCCTTACTCTCCTTCGGGACTTATTTAGAAATGCGGTAACGCCCGAATAGTGATTTTGTTAACCTTTCGTCCTGCATCTCTGATCCATTAAAATCCCCAACGAAGTAAAAGAATTCACGGCACGTGTCCAGCAGGGCAGATGGATCGCTTGATGTAAAGGTTGTTTTTGTAGAATTTCCTGTTTGTATGATTTTTGTCTGTCATAAAACTCACTTGGTGGCCGTTTAAACTTACTTCACGCTACGAACCTACATTGTAATGGGCAGTTACTGAGAGTGCAATTAAAATATTGTTGTTATTACGGAAAACGATGCATATATAATTTAGTTTTGTTGTGCTTGAACAATAGACTGTATTTCAGTTTCAGTACACTGTAATACAGACTTTGCTATTAACAAATGCACTTCAGATTAAATGCCTAGCTACCTTGAGGTTTAAACATTTTCCTTAATGAAAATTAAGGAATCATGCATTGGGTTTTGACTGGGACTCACAGGTTCTGGACGTGAGCTTAAAATTTTTCATAAGGTGAATGCCAGGATTCACTCTTGTTATTGGCAACAAAACTACTAACTGGGTCACTCAATACCTCACAACGCAACCACAAAATGATTCCAAGTTACCTTGCTCGGCTGTCCAATCAGCGGATTGTTCGCGCATCTCTGTTTGATGACGTCTCTAATAAGATGTTTCTGTCCGTTGTACGTCGTTAAAATGGCGATCTTGTCAGCGGGATACCCAATAAGGCGCATGTACATGAAAATCGCGACTGCGTATTCAGCTTCGCCGAGATTCTACAAGAACAAACAAGACAAAAAATGAAGAAACTGTTTCAGTAATAATGGTTTTACTGACTTCAGGGTGCGTTTCCTTTCAGTAAGCCAAATTCGAAAACGGATATTTGCTTCTTCACTGAAATCCAAATAACAGGATTATCGATCCAAATGACTTACGCAGAAGGTGGATTATTTGGATCTTACCTAACACCGGGTTCTTTGGGAACATGATCCGAAGCATTTCTGTGCCCCGGATCTTAAAAGAGAGATTGTATCATCAAGTTCAACGTGTCTATCACCTATTTGACTATGCTGCTCATCGTTGCCGCCACTTTGAAACCCCAAACATGGATTAAACGATGAATTTTAAAAGTGCTAATCGAGCGATAAACAGGACTAACATTTAACTAGCTTAGAAGATCAAAACCACTACACAAATTTGGCAGGGCCTCTAGCAAGACACTTCTCTTCCACTGCATATTGCAAGACTCGTTTTCAGGCGGTCCGTCTAAAGATACATCCTTTAGCTAAACAACGAAAGATCAGTAACTCGAATCATTATCTACGGCCGTGTAATTCTTTCGCCGAAATCCAGTTATATTGTGAGTAGTTTCAATGGATAAGAATAGAAAATAATCCGGTTTTAGATGAATTGTTTCTTTTCCAACCGAAAAATTCGAATCCGAATATTCGAATTTTTGATCAAATCTCGGATTTTAGCACAAAGAACCGCACCCTAAGTTATAAAATAAGTCGAAAGACTGCTAGAGTGACGGCTTCTTGGCAAGACAGTAAGCTTATCTGCCGTGACAAGCCGCAAAACAAAGATATTTGTCGAAATACTTGGGTGTTTCTTGGTGTTGCGGAAACTATTGTTTGTTAGCTTTTGTGTTGTGGTGTGGGTATTGTTCAGTGTCTTTTCAATCTTTTGTATTACGTCATTGGTGTCCGCAACACCAAGAAACCACCAAATACTTTTGTACCTGGTAAAAGTAAGGATTTGGCTCCGACTCTCCCACTCCGTTAAAATCGGGTACATCAATGAGCTGGTAGTCAAAAAAGAAACCTGGATTCTCCACACAGTACTCGGGCCACGTCTGAACATGAGGAAGATCGCCAAGCTTGGTGTAACGCCAGTTGTAGAGGCTACATAAGCTACAAGTCGCGAAGAGTGGATACATTAAATCAATACAGTCCTACCAAGACCTCCTATAATTATCCTCAACGCCTTCGTTGTCGGTGATGTCATCGTAACCTGCGTACCTGGCGGTTTGGCTCGTTTGCGCGCGCTTTGCCAGACAAAACCACCAGCTATCAGGCTAACGTCATCGTGGATAACACACCCAAAGAAATAACGATAAATTGTTTGAAATTTAACCCAGTCAGTGATTCAAAATCCTTATTGGGCAAAGCTAACAAAATACATTTTCCTTCACACATTTTTTTTTTTTGTCACGGCTACCTAATTTATTTAACGGATCCTTATTCGTGTGAATGACAAGATCAGAGCTTTGTGTCCAACAAATATGTCTCCCAAGCAATATATAACACGTTACAAACAACAAAAATGAACTTTGAAAAAAACTCTTAGACCGACAACTTTTAAAAAAAATTCATAATTGCAATCCGTTTCAATCTTCTCGAACTTTGTCCATCCACACCTTTTGTAATAGCTGTGTTATATATGCATACTATTTAAGTACTTATCAGTTAGTTTTTCGTTTCCCTCAACTTGGTGACATTTCTCACTGTTTACATGGCCCCTTTAAAGGGATCCTCCACTCTTACTACAGAATAAGTTTAAATCGAATAAAATTATGTTGATAAACAAATTTGTTCGAAATTTGTCCTTAAAAAAGGTGTTTATATCAGGAAAAGTGAATTTTAAAATCGCTTTTTTTCACTTTCAAATTTCGCGGGCGCCGCCATCTTGAATAATTGTGACGTGTTACGGTTGCTCTATTGTTCTGACACAAAGAGCTTTTGTTTAATAACAATAGGGCAACCGTAACACGTCACAATTATTCAAGATGGCGACGCCAGCAAAATTTGAAAACAAAAATAGGCGAATCTAAAAGTTATTTCTCTCGGATACAAACGCTTTCTTTAAAAATATTTTAGATTGACTTGACTGTAACAATTATTTCCTGTGATTTAAAGTTATCTTTTTGTTGAAGTGGAGGTTCCCTTTAATACCAAAGGAAAGAGCAAAAGAAAGCGAAGTAACGTTAGGAAATACGACTGTATATCAGTACCCAGATCTTGCTCGGCCCTGAGCATCGAGTTCAACTGTAGGAACACCAAGCCGAACAAATCTAGTGAACAGAGATTGTTCCATGTTGGAAAACTTCTGGAACGCCATATTCTTTATCACAGGAGGTAACTACGATGAAACAAAAACACAAATTCATGTATCATCATGTCAGTGAGTCAGTCACCAGCGTTCAGTTCAGTTATAAGCAGTCCGCGAAGTAAAATTGCATGCGACACTAGTCAATTAAAACAAACAAACAAACAAACTGTGGGTGTTTTGATAGACAAAAACATCGACTTTCGCTTACGAGTTTTCACCCACGCGGCCAGCAACTATGCCAATTTATTGGACCATACGAAAGGTTTTACATAGGGGCGATCTTCAACTATTTGAGAGATTGTCTGTGATTGGCTAGGAAAACAATAGGGATTGTGACACAACAATACCCCTATCCTTGAAAACAATGGAAGTGTAGATTAAAGGGGACCAATGAAAGAAGAGATTTTTAAACGTTGCATGTCAACCGTTTACATAAGAGAAATGTTTAACTCCCAAAGGACTGGTTTGGGACACCAACATGGCCGCCGTTTAAGGACACCAATGTGGCGTTTCTTTATGCATGACGGAACGACGTTAAAGAGGGTGTGTCAAGGTTCGGGTTTCTCCCTACAATAGAACAAAAAAAATACAGCGAACCAACCTGGTGATGATCACCAATTAGAATGACCCTCTTCATTCGATTGTATCCATCTTCAGGATTCTACGTACCGGTGAAAGCAAAGAAAAATCGTTTAGCAAATCAGTAAAAAAAGAATAGTAAATTTCTATTAGAATACAGAAGTCGCCAAACTTAAGCATGACCACATAAACAATAATGGTGATCTCTTTTATCTGTTCTAACCATGATAAAAAAAATGGTCTCTCATTCATTTGCGTGAATAACATTTACATGACTCTTTACTGTCTGTTTGACAATGCAAGATAAAATTTCGTCTACAGGTGTTCATTTACAATGGTGACAACTAGTTGAAACTTCTAAACACGTCTATTTTTGTACAAACATTCATCTTGTATAATGATCATAATAATAATAATAATAATAACAATAATAATAGTAATAGTGATAATAATGATAATGATAATAGTATGTTTTTCATAAAATATCCTTCATTGACAACAACACTAACTATTAAAATCTATTTACCATTAATTTGTTTTTTTTTTAAAAAAACTATTCAGTCAAAGCACTAATTACAATTTCGATTAAAAAACTATTTTCAAGCTCAATCGTATTGTAACTTAAGACTAAATTGTAATAATAACAAATACTTATTATCCTTTGCCCTTGTGGATGGTTATTGGTCTAGGATTTGAACTTGAACTGGGGGCCGTCGGATTACAAGTTCAGCGTTCTAACCGCTCGGCCACGCTGCCTCGACCTTACATATATCACACGATAAATGTCTAACAAAATAGCTGGCCTGGTATTTTTTAAAGAGCTACCGCTATGTCATCTTGATTTATTTCCAGATATATTCCATTCTACAGAGCGTTTTCACATGACGTCACGGCGGCCTTATTGGTGTTCCAAAACAATGAAACGGCGGCCATGATGGTGTACCCACAAAATCTTTGGGGAGTTGACCTCTTTTCCCATGTAAATGTTTTCTTGTTGTTCCAATAAATTAGCATAGATGCTGGCCACGTGAGTAAAAACGCTCTATTGCAACTATCGTAATTTGTGAGATGTTACTTAAAAGTGCCCTACGGGCTCTCTTTCATTTTAAGCTGCTAGTGGTTTGACTTTCACTGATGCTAAAAACACTTGTCTATTCTAACAAGAGAGACAAGAAGGTTTATCACCCAATAGATGTACATGTATTTGTGGAAAAATACCATAAAACAATGTGGCAAAAAATGAGAGAATGGTGACCTAGCCTACCTGGAGCAAAAGTGGAATGAACGTCTCAATCTCTAAGATTTGTGCTGCCTCCTCCATCAAAACATTGTCATACTAAGAACAGAAATATCTTTAGTTATGCCTAATTTGCCACAATTATTAAAAATAATATCTCGCTTGTAGATTGGTGCAAAAAACGCCAGTTGTAATATATTGGTGGATAATTACACGCAGTTGGGGGTAAGATCACGAATCTACGTTGGAGCGTTATTGGCGTAATATTGGTGGCGCACGTCTAAGAGTTATTCACATTCAGTAAGCAACCATCATAATCTGTGGGACGTTAAAGAACCCACACACTCTTCGTAAAGAGTAGTGTACGTAGTTCCCGGTGTAGTGGTCTATCTCACTTTCACACTCATGTATGGGGGCATCATTACCCATTCCTTCATTACTTGTAAACTGCACCTTAAGCAGTCTGGCAAAGTCCCCCAACCAGTGTTGTAAATTATCCCTGAAAAGCCCTGAGGGGAGTGGATAATAAGACATTTACAATTTACTCTGAAGTAAGCAACCACCGTTTTTTGAATCAATGAACTGCAAGAAAACTGTACACTACAAAGGCATTAGCAGACCACTGTCACAACTTGCCTTAAATCCGAGCTCAACTAGATCTCGTCTCTTGAGAGCTGCATGAGTACACGTCATAGCAATGATCTTAGCTTCTTTCACCAAAAGATAGTTTGTTCTGTCGCGTCCTGTGATTAAAAAAGGAAAATAAAATAAGAAGGGAAGGAAGGAAGAAAGAAAGAAAGAGGAACAAGGCTTTTGTCGTACACAAGCCACAGAGAGCCAACTCTGCAATAGGTTTAGCATGTTTCTCCAATGATACAGCAAGGAAAGGACTTAAATTCCCAATCATTGCATACCACATGTCTTGTGACGCCCGCAGATGAATTACACTAGAAACAAATCTATTGGCAATAAATTATTAGCTGAAAAACAATTACAACTGTTTGCTGGCATGTTCACAGACCCTCTATTTTCTCTTCAAAGTCCGCCGAGCGAGCGTGATAGGAAATAAAAAAAACCCGGGGGATTCATTGACCGCCGCAATGTTTTCGGGTTTTCGAAAGGTACGAAGAACGAAAAGAAAAATATAACAACGTCTGTGTACAGGCTAACTGTTTGCATACGTTTGGACGCTCCAAAAATTAGTTTAAAAATGAATATGGAAACCAAACGAACGCAAAGAGCAAAACTTGATCTGTCGAATGTTAAATTGCCTTGACGCCTTTCAAACTTTAAACTAAGGATCTAAATGAAGAAACGACCATCCCAGTAGTAATTATTTATCGCCAACGAGAAGGTCATATCTTTCTTTAGATTTATATTTCAGCAGTTCATATCATCTTCAGTCAATTGCAAGAAAGACTTCGTTAAAAAAGTCAGGTAGAAACACTACATAGAATCCAAAACACACTTACCGCTACGAAGAAGTTCAAATGCTCGAAACTCCTACAAAAACAAACAAAAAAAAGTCAAATGTGCTTATTAACGAAATAACACAAAATTCTTTATTGTTTGACTTTTAACGTCGGTACTGTAATTATAAAGAACAGTTTTAGACTGAGATTCGTGCGATGAAACCAAATTTACTAAGGCCAATCTCAGCACTCGTTGACAGTTCAACGAATCAATCGGCACGGTACTGGTGGCCGGATCTATAAAATGTTGAGACCCTGATACGATTATTTCGCGTGAGACTGCGTCCTTTTCGTGTTGAATTGCACTATGAGATTGTTTTGGGGACGAAATCTGTCCCAGTTCCTCCGGCAACCTAGGTACAGCCATGAAAGAAGGGTTATGACTATAGTGAATAACCCAAAATCAGATTGTCATCTTCCCTCAAAATATAGATAGTAGTCTTATGACTTAAAGTATCAAATAAGAGAAGAAAGAAAATGGTGGTACGTAGGACTTGAACCCTAACCGTTTTTAAAAGAGAGCTTAACCTCGGTGCTAAACCCTGTATTAAACTCTTTTCCTTACACAACAGTTTCTTACTCTGATTTCCCCACTTTTCTAGAAAATCGGCCCAATAAGCTCGCATAAATGGTTCTCTACGAGGAGTATGGCGTTCTGTAATAAACATGAGGTGTCCAACCCCTGATTTTGAGATAAAAGAAGCGATAGCGTCCCCAAAACAGTCCCATGGTGCAATTTGAGCTGACACCGACTCAGTCAGCATGGCATATGCACTCCATATAAAACGAAACCGGTTTTGAAAACCAGTCAGTTTCGACCACAAATATGGTCGCTGGCTACACAAAAAAACGCGTCGAAGGCCTTCAGAGGTCTCTCTCCTTTCTCTCTCTTGCCGAGTGAGACTTCTGCTAGCAGGGAATCTTCTTGCAACGTTAATATCTCATCCGACTTAGCTGCCCCCTACAGGGTCTCTGAGGATTGGGGTATTCCTCGCACAGCGTATTCACCCTTGTGCAACTTCACAAGTTTAAAATTGTAACAAGAGGCTTGATGGAGAAAAAAAATTCTGCTGGTTTCTGTTTTAAAACGTTTAGTGGATATAAACCTGATGGAGAGATTTTCGCCACCTTTTTGTCTAACACAACGGAACAGTTTGACAAAATACTCTGGATGTAAACAAAAATACACTGTTGTTACCTCTAACTGTTGAAAGATCTTCTTAATGTATCTGTAACAACCCTTTAAACAAACAAAGACAACAAATTATTTTATACAATACACGTGTTCCTGAGCCAAGAAGGTTTTGAGCAAAATGTAGAGCAAACATTCATTATTTTCACAGAGACCATAATGCACCTTGTTTACCCCCTAAAATGTTGCATTGTCTTCTATTTCTCTTGGGACTACCGTAATACCAAGGACAAATTGGAGACAATGGTTATGTAAATTTTTTTTGGGGGGGGGGCGGTGGGACGGGGGTGGGGAAACAAGGTGCATCTGTGAAAATAGTGAATGATACAAAAGCCTGCCGGCCTTCGGAAAAACACATATTAAAAAGCTTTTTTAGAAGATGGGTCCAAGGGAAACTTCGGCATCGGGGACAAATTAACTTGTAAACTCTGAACATGATTATCAACCTTATACTGCCAAAGAAGCACAAAGTAATTTCACTTTGTACAACGCTGAAAAATAAAAAGTACCAGGTGAAAATACTGCAAAACAGGTTTCATTTGAATGATCACACTGCATGATTTGATTTTGTCCACATATTTTTGTCCAAAGGCGCCCCCAAAAAATTCTCTGTTTCAATTTGTGAAATACTGAAAAATAATAGTACCATGTAAAAGTACCACTGCAGAGGTTTCATTTGGATGGTAATACCACAGGATTTTGTCCACATACTAAAAAAACTCCATCATGTACTTTGGCAGTGTAAGGGTTTAAGTGTCGTTTCCAAGTAGCCCTAGAAACGTCACAAAAATTGAATGACAGAAAAAAAAAGAAAAACTTACCTCAGCTATTTCCATATCCTCCTCGCACGTTTGTCCTTTGAATAAAGGCTACGGAGAAAAAGAGAGGTGAAATCAACGAAGTGCATCGTCACAAAACTGAAACTTGCATAATCATTACAAACCATTTAACAACGTCATTTAAACTAACTTGGTTTCAAATTCGGGTTTGTGGGACTGAAAACTTACTTGTGGTGCATTTTCGAAGAATTTTGTAAAAGGGAAAAGTTCCGATATGGCAGCAACCTCTCCTTTCTAAATAAGAGTAAAAATTCAGATTAATAAAGTGTACAGTATACCTACAGACTACAGTGGCAGCATACAAATGCCTTGGACCCAAATGTTTTAGATCAAAATGTGAGATTTATTGATAAACACGGATGCTGTGTGACAAAATATATTAAACATTATAAAAAGCAAGTTTCATCGAATATCGAAATACTCAAAACTGAGTTGAAAATCGAGACAAATCCGACATTTCTAAGCCGACTTTCAGGTGTTTGGTTATTAGATAATACTACGTTGCTACATTGTTGAATGTGGCACGTAACACTAAGATATTATTACTATTATTAGTTATTAGTTAGAAAAGGTAACTTTGATATTTCAGAGGTGTTGTTTGTGACGCACTTACAAGCAATATCAAAAGTTGCGAGCAGAAATTATTAAATAAATGTGACCTTTCAACAGACAAATGTTTACAGTTTCCTTTTCTTTCTTGTTCTGTAAAAGATAGTCCATAACGAGTGTTTACTCTAACGGGCGGCTATCTTAGTTTCAAGAATAGGGACCTTTAGGACGAGAACGACTACGGGTAGTGCTCGCTCGTGAACCAGCGTCATTTTGGTGGGAGAACGTGATAGCCGTCGTCATTGTACTACGAGTTTTAGCGTGAATGTCGTAGTGGCGGAAACAAGTTATCAAATGTTGGAAGTTTTATCGTTTTGCGATCCGGAGGGGGCTTAACCTCCTTTAATAAGATAACAGTGCTAACTTTTTTTGATGAACGAAAAGTACAATGAAGCTTTCTGGATATTTTTTTGAGAATAAGCGATAAAACTTTCAGTCAAATCTCGTACTCGTAATCGTTCTCGTCCTAGAATCTAAAGCTCTCTAATATCAAATCTTGCTAGGGGGCGGGGGGAAAGGTTGGGAGAAGACGATTATACGCGAATTGCTATTGGTGAGTAACTACATATCTATGAAACGACAGAGATTAACAGACAGACGGACAGACCTACAGACGACAGGCACAAAGAGTTACCTTTGTTCTTAACTTTGCCATGTACTCTTCCCAGCGAGAAACAACCTAGAAGACAACGATAATATAAGTTAACACCGCCATGAAATGAGACAAGACGCCTTAGAGACCGGTACGAATTCAGATCGGCACGAGTTACATCAGCATCACACTTGCCGGAGCATCAGGCTTTAATAGAGCGAAAAAAGGGGGCGGACGGCGAAGAGACGGAACGTCCCTCTCCTCCACTTCCCTCTTTGCTTTTTCAAATCTACTCTCCCTTGGCTCGTAGGAAAGACCTGATACTCAGGTTAACACACTAATGCTTGCTATTGGCCACAGACAACGTCCTAACAATCCTGCCCCTCGTTTCAAGACCACGTGACCAAGAAACGATGGGCTCTGGGGACGAGAATGGTAGCGCACGAGCAATTTTGGGACTAGCAAGTGCTCAGTATTTCCTGCAGTCGCCATGTTCAATTCTGAAAAAAGCGGAGGATGGGTGAGACTAGAAAATGCGGTCAACAGGGAGGGCATAAGGAGAAAGACTGAAGTCGGGAAAGGGGAGGGGAAGAAAATCTATCTCCCCATCCACCCGCCTTCGCCCCCTTCCTTTCCTTTTGTTACTCGTGCACCAAAACCTGTGCAAACTCTTCTGCCCTTACTCCCCTGCTCCACCACTGCACGACCTCCCCTCCCTCAATAAACTAAAAAGACTGCGGGTTGACCGTGGTGTTATCTGGTGGTGGGAACTCACCGGATAAAACATTTTTTTTAATTTTCCAAAAGTTTTGTTTGAGTCTGATGTACACTAAAGAAACTGAAGCTTTATTTACGTTACCTGATAAAGGTAAAAATACCCCGCCGTCTCGCAAGTATAGGAGACGTCGCCATGAACGTTTAGACTTTCCTACAAAGAGATAAGCCGCCAGATAAAAGGTTAGACAATTTCAAAAATTTTTAAATTATGTGTTTGCTACCGCCTAAATTATTTTCCGCAAAAAAACAGCCATTTCGTCAATCACGAGGTTCTTTTGTGCAATACACTAACTTGAAAAAGTGGCTCCCGTGAAACTATGAATGAGTGTTTTGATTAAAAAAAAGTAGTTTTCAGGAGGCTATAAAAGGAAAATTCTCTCTTACTAACTTAAACCAATTACGGAAAGTATACTTTAAAAAAAAAAACAAAACAAAACACTCAGCAAGAAAGAAAACGTGACTTGGCACATTTGCAATCTATCATTCACTACCAAATAGAATTCTACCAATCAAAGTAAGTTTTGACGTTCAAAATATAAAAGAACAAAAAATAGCTGCCCACTAACCTGGAGGCGTTGTACTTCCTTTAACAAGTCAAGCCTGCTCGCAAGAACAAAGTTTACTCGACCGTACCTTGTGAAAAGAGAAAAACAACGATTACTCACTTATCGCTAAAAAGTGCATTTCCCGGTGCGTTCGACACCAAGCCAAGGTTGAATGCTTTCCCGAGCTCGAATCTAGCTGCATGTTTTTCCCGCAGCGCTACACAAAGTTTGTACCGTTGGCAACCGGTTGCCTGAATGCAATAACTTGGGAAAACAGCGGACATTTCGCGATACCACCACTGGTATCCCCGAGAAATGTAATTTAAGCGCACAAATTCCATACTGATGACGCGTCACTGCACGGACGTGGGTTGTGCTTCTGATCGGTCGAAAAATTTGCTTTATCCAGTCAGAAGCACTATACCCAGATCCAGGGTAGTGACGCGTCATCGGCATGGACTATCTGGGCTCGTTCCTCAGACGTCATTTCGAGGGAAACCTAATGGTGGCGAATGCACAGGTCTGTTATTGGTTGTAAAGGTACATGTTTTCCTGTGAGTGACAGGCACATTTTTCCCACTTGCAATAGGCTGGATAACAGTCAAGTATCGATTTCCGAAGACTTTACAGCGATACCTGAGTCTCGAAGGAGAAATTTAGGATCACGTTTAAAGCAAATAGCGAACAAAAGAATTTTCCCTACACTGTACATTATAATCTACATAATCTACATAAAAAGATAAAAAGCAGCTCGTCAGTTTGATCCAATAGAGTTACAGTAGAACCCCGATAACTCGAACTCCCCACTTACTCGAACTAAGTCCAATTTCCCTTGGATTTCACCTTAATTTCCTGTCATTTTTACGCGGGTAACTCGAACAAATTAGAAATTGGAAATTTCAAGAAAGTTTTAACTTTGGCCTACAAACCTGCTAAAATCTTTCTCTGTCTCCAGAGCTTCTTCTCCGTGTCCCAAACGAAGTAAGTGACGTTCTTCGATGTCCAAGGCCATGATTTTTTCAAACAGTTGATTCAAGGCCTTAACAAATATTGAAATAGAAGTTTTGATCAACAGCGATTTAGTGAAACAGAAACAAGTAAAAAAGAACCTACAAAGCCGGCGTTTCGGCACGAGGATATTTTCCAGTGCTAAGGTCATTACTTAGTGCCTTTATAGATACACAATTGAGGTTGCACGGGAGACCGGGTCAAGATGGTTGTCAAAGTGCATTGTGGGACTTTTTTGGGGACGAATTTGCCGCCATGTTGAAGACAGTCCCACAATGCACTTGACAGCCCTCTCGACTCGCTCTCCCGCACAACCTCAAGGTGGCCAATATGTGTAGCGTTGACCTTAAGTGTAAATACAGTCGTCATACATTTTACTTTAAACGGGGCGAAGAGGAGTTAGATAACTTGAGAGTTCCACAATTTCATTCTACTCTTTGACCTCCAAACGAGAATTTGCACAGCTAAAATAATCTTACCTGATTAGAGTGAGTAACAAGCAGCGTTCTTTGCTCCGGGAAGTTATGATAAATATTGGAAATGATTTGCACAGCCACATCTGTTTTACCAGTTCCAGGAGGTCCCACAACCTAACAGAAGATACCGTAAATCCTCTAGTAAAACCCCTCTCGAATTATTTCCCTTTTCCAAGGCCCGTTTCTCGAAAGGCCCGGTAACGTTTCGGGTCCGAAGGCAAATTTTGAAATCGAAACCTGTTGAATAGTAGCACAGTTCCTAGCTCACAAACCGGCCAATTTTGCTTCGTTAAGTGATAGTTTAAATATTATTGAAACTTAGATTTTGAATGCAAACAAGACAAGCATAAAACAGGTTTTCGGCGCTGAAAAGTAATCGGGGCTTTCGAGAAACGGGGCCCAGGGCCAGGAAAAAGGAATTAAGCCCCCAAAACACCGCCCCCCACCCCGCCCACCACAACCACCACCACCACTTCCCTCTTCCTTCATTGAAACCAAATTAATAAATGATAGCCCGTATTTGCACTTCACGAGGACTGATCCAGCGTGGTTTATTCACCAGATTCATGCGCTGCAAGTTCAGATTTCTTTTTGATCTTCGTCTGCATCACCTCCAAACTCATATGCTTGAGCTTTTTCACTTTGTATTCTAGTTATTTCTGGAAAATTGATACCACCTTTCGGTTGTTTGAAAAGCAGTATAGCGCCCCATTTCGCTGAGGTAAATAAGCCCCAGTCTTTATTAACCCCCTCCCTTCTCAAACGTGTCCACCAAGTGAGTTAGAGTCGGTTTCTTGGATGCTTCATTGAATTAGATTCAACCGTGGATTAAACGAAAGTGCAGGAATTGATGACCAGTTATCACACTTGCGTTCCTTACCCCCAAAGCAACATCATTGACTAAACCCTCCACAAAACAAACGTTTATATAATATCTCAGAAACGTACCATAGTGAGTCCAGGCTGCATACCAGCTCTGATAGCTTCCACTTGAGTTGGAGTAAATGGAACAGCATTCCTGGAAAAAAACGAAGTGACACATATCATTTGTGAGTACACGATACAAATGTTTCGGCATAACAGAGCACGTGTTGTAGGATGAAAGGGCAGAATTTTTTCAGCGGCAGACGTGAATTGCAAAATCGGACTTCGCCACTGGCCTACGAACTGAAGTGTTCCTGTGCTAGAAAAACCCGGCAGCTGCCTTGTTCTTTTTTTCTATTGTTTGTTTGCTTACCCACGCGACACGATAGTGAGAACTCGTTTAAATGTTTCCACGCGTTCCAGATCGAATTGACATTTGAAAGTGTTGGTTTTTCAGGAGAGGATAAAACCTAAGTACCAGGAGAAAATCCTTTCGGAGCAAGAATGAGAACCAACAACAAACTCAACGCACAAATGGCGTCCCCTCTCTTAACTTTCGTGTCTCGCTCGCTCGGGAGCGCTAGCCACGCAGGCTATGTCTTCGCAGTGTGAAAGACAACGTGTTAGAAGAAATCCATCACTGTGAAATCAAATTTTAGAGCATCTATTACAAGCCCTTACTTTTTCGGCTGATTGAAGGGATATGGTCCACGGTTAGGTACAACAAACGGTTCCACTAGAAGCTCCTGTTTTGTGTCTTTTGGATCCCCTTCATCGTGTTTCCGTTTCTTACTGTCCGGTGACTCAGGAAATGTTATTCTGAAGGGAGACGAAAAGATAAGATACCGCTTTTCTGCAAACAAGTTTCCGGGAATGATTTTTCAGGGCAACATGTTAAAATGCAGCTCTCCTGGAATTTTAGGGACAATACCCCTAACTAACAAGTTGGGATCATTTAGGTTTCTGGGAAACTGCCCACCTACCCCTCCCTAAGTCAACAGTACCATTTACTTCTCACTTAGGGCAAATGTTGGGTTAGGGGAGGGGTAGGTGGGCAGTTTCCCGGAAACCTGAATTGATCCAAAAGCTGCAACAGCTACATCGCCATTTACAATACCATCGAAAAACTTTGCATTGAAGCCGCTTGACCTGAGCTTTGATCATTTTACCGTCATTTCTACGGTCTATAAAGGTTGGTTTACATTAGCAATGGAGTCATATGCAGAGTCTGGTAAGCGCGCTTATGACCAAGAGAAAATCCAAGATCGAAGAGTCGTAAGCGGATACACAAGCACGACAGAACAGCGTCGGAACAATCAGAACGTTTCCAATTTCTTCCGCTCCCTACGATCTATTGAAAACCAAATTTGTCGCAGTTGGATGTACAAGCGGAAGGATAAACCAATCACAATGCTCGTTCCCCACACTTTGCAATTGCTTTAGTTCTTCCGTTTCCTGCTTTCCACTCAGTCAACCCAGTTTACACTAGATCGTACGCTAAGGAGTTGTAAGTGGAATAAAAACGCTGTTTTCACTAGATCAAAACGCTTTGCACTTAATTTTTCTGATTTCCCATTCCGACTCCGTCGCTAGTTAAAAAGCAGCCTTAAGAGTGCTGACAATGGAAAGTTTTTGACTGTTTGTTAAGAAACGACCTAAACTCAAACGAATATAGCCGACATTTACAGGGAGAGCCTGGAGTGCCTGAGCTTCAGCTTCTCTTAATGATTGGCGCAAAAACGGCGCACTACGTTGTCAACGAAGCATAAGGAGAAGTCAAAACTAGCAAAATCATGACTACTGTAAGTCGCACATTTTTTTTTTCTGCCCTTGAGATCTGCTTTATGCTTCTGCTTCAAGTTCTGAAAGGTTTGTTTTGTCATATACAGTATGCCTTTTGCATGTAGCAAGTACGGCTCACACTTAACAACATAACAGTACATTGAAATACTCAAAATACTCCTTACATGAAGGGTGGTACTTGTTCATCGGGATTGTCCGTTGTGCACTAAAAACATGGAAGACAAACTGTTATTAATGTCCGTCCTTTTCTTCGTTAAAACAAAATCCAAAACGAAGGAACATGAACTTACTTTTATTGAGTATTGCGGAAAACACGTCTTCAGATGCTCAAAATCAAGAAAAGTGTCGTTGAAATTCAGTTTTCGGATCTGGTTTGGCATTCTATGGAAAGATTAGCAGCACATTTAGCCAGAATACAGCCGCTTCTCATTAGTTCCTGACGCAGCTGTATTCAGAGGCTACAACACAATAATAGATTGATATACTGAATGGAATGGTCTGAAAATGACGTTCTAACCGTACCTGGTATAATGGGCCGCACCTGGGTCGTCATAACCGAGAAATATGTCGTGTAACCAGTCAGGGACAATACAAGAGGTGTTCATCAAATCCCGAATGGTCTCTAACACGGCCTACACAGAACAAAAATGGTGTAAGTCAAGTTTGCAGGCATATATCTAGGTAACAACATCTTTCATCACGTGTAAGACGAGATAAGAGTCTTCGGTGAGTAGCATCCAGAAGATGCGTATACGCCACTTCCACATTTCCCAAAATGCACCCCCCCCAAAAAAAAAAATTGGCATAACAATTGTTCTCAATTTTTCTTGGGACGGCTGTAATACCCAGGAGAAATAAAAAACAAAGGTTATGCAAAATTTTGAGTGGCAAATAGGGTGCATTATGGGAAATGTGGAAGTGGCGTATATTACGTATGTTGGCCTTTAGACACAGACGTTAGCTAGGAGTTAATTTTCATGTTTTTCTTTATCAAAACTTACCTTGAAATTGTTCTCTTTTGGTTTCCGTCTTAAAAGAATGTTGAAGGTCTCGTACACATCCTGTGGAGAACAGTTTGATTAAGTATTCCAATAAAAGAAATGTGCATAATATTGGAGGGCACTGGGCAAAATAACGAAAAACAGCAGAAGCAAGGAGACAGCATGACCGAGTGGTCAGGGCGTCAGACTCGCAATCCGGCGGTCCCGGGTTCGCAAGTCGTAATGGGGGACACTTTTTTCATGTCTCCAGCTGGATATCGGACCGCCATTTTAAGAGGTCGTCCGAGCCACGCGAAGGTCTAGCCGCTTGCACTGCAAAGGGGGTACCTTAATTTCTCATAGATTTTAAGACCCTGAGTATTCGTCCGGCCCCAGGAATCGAATCCGCGACCTCCCCCTCTGCAGTCAAGCGCTCTACGTTTGTTGTCAAAATTTTATGGTGTGAGCAATCAAATGAAAACTTTTCAGCAACACCTAATAATGGTAATATTCTTTTCTCAGAATGTTTATTTTTAGCAACCTTAATTTCTGACTAATTAGTTTTGGAGGCACTACGCAGTTAGTGAGAATTCAACTCGCCTCTGAACCATGTACAGTCTCGGCCATGTCCTGTTGATATTGATTTGTATCAAGCCACAAGCGGAACGTTCTTTCATCTCCTTTAAATTCGGGTTTTGGTTCAGGACCTAAAGAGAGCCATCAGTAAATAACAAGTTCCAAACGGTTAAGGGCATAGTTCCCTACTAAGTAAAGTCCCATGCAAACGAACGGAACATAGTTGGCCAACAACTCCAAACATTGTTGAATGTTACATGTTGCGTCCGTTTACACACCTTGTTGCATCTTGCTGCGTGTTGTTGAGAGTTGTCGCATCCGTTTGCACACCACTGCCAAAACGAACGCAACAACTCCCGACAATGTTGGGAGTTGTTGCTCCCGTTTGCACGTAGCTTTAAAGGAACGAAAAAACAGAGAAGTTGAAAACGTAGCCTGTGCAAACAGCGGACATTTTGTATGGCGTACATTTGCGGACAAAAATAATTGAAAATAAAATACAATTTGAAGTTCAAAAATTAGACTATCCATGTCGAAATCTCGTCGTATATGAATTTGAAATCGCAATGAACGCAGTCGAAATAGCATCGTTCGAACTTGAAGTTACTACTTTGAACAAGTTGAAACTATAAAGGGAAAACTCGACATCGGGGATGTTAAGTTCAAATCACCATTCCAACTAAAATGCAAATTACATGATTTGAACTTCAATTTACCTTCTCCACTCTAATAAGCTACTTAATCGTCAACAATGCAACCATAATCTCCCACAAAATTCCAAATGAAACCTTTAATTTGAACTTAAAGTCACGTCACATATTCGAATTCGAAAAACCAAAATTTCAATTCGAAAGGAAGCGGAAGTAAAAATACACAGGAACCGGAAATGATAAGAGTTTCGCTACACTGTACATACGGAATGTTTGCATAACTGCATTTTGGCGCGAAATCGAACTCTCTGGTCAATATGGCGGACAATTCTAGCTTTATCTGTTCAAATCAAGCAATTGTAGGTCTGCTCCGTTACATTTGCCCAATTATTTTATTCAACAATCTAACTTATCTATAAAAAAAAACTATGTTTAGTGAAAATGGCTTACTCCAAATCGATGTGGCATGGGTGATACTGGCCTTCCTATTTCTACAAAATTTGTGCACCTTTTAAGTACCGTAAAAGTGCTATGAGAAGTTATAACCGTTATAATGGCTAGACTATTTTCGGATAAAAGTAGGTAAATGAAAGGAGGAAGCATAATTCTTTGCCACTGTATGAGTCACGATTACGTTATTTTAATGATAAAGCTAGAATTAATTATCGTAAACGTCCTTCAGTTCACCAACATGGCGGCCCCTCGAGGCCTTGTCAAAACTGTCATTCCTGTATGTTTGGAACCAAAGAGAATTCAAACCTTAGCATATGCATTCAGTATTTAGGAAACCATTCTAAGACTGCATGCCAAAAATCAGCCAAATCGACGAGGTACCGTGTCAGGCCGAAGTTCAAATTTTACAGAAAACCACTCTTAAGTTTGCCACGACAGCCCCTCGCAATCTCTTGGATTGTCCTAGAGTCACCCGTATTCGAGTGAAGGGAAAATCTTTTCGCGCCAAAATGCAGTTATGCAAACATCCCGTATGTAAAGTGTTGCAAAACTCTTATTATTTCCGGTTCCTGTGTATTTTTACTTCCGCTTCCTTTCGAATTGAAATTTTGGTTTTTCGAATTCGAATATGTGACGTGACTTTAAGTTCAAATTAAAGGTTTCATTTGGAATTTTGTGGGAGATTATGGTTGTATTGTTGACGATTAAGTAGCTTATTAGAGTGGAGAAGGTGAATTGAAGTTCAAATCATGTAATTTACATTTTAGTTGAAATGGTGATTTGAACTTCAACATCCGCGATGTCGAGTTTTCCCTTTATAGTTTCAACTTGTTCAAAGTAGTAACTTCAAGTTCGAATGATGCTATTTCGACTGCGTTCATTGCCATTTCAAATTCATATGACGAGATTTCGACATGGATAGTCTAATTTTTGAACTTCAAATTGTATTTTATTTTCAATTATTTTTGTCCGCAAATGTACGCCATAATTTTGCGACTCCACCACTGGTTTCCCCGCGAAATGACTTCTGAGAAACGAGCGCAGAAATTCCATACTGATGACGTGTCACTAGCAAACGTCAAACGTCAAAGTCAAACATCATATTATCCACTCCCCTCAGGGCTTTTCAGGGATAATTTACAACACTGGTTGGGGGACTTTGCCAGACTGCTTAAGGCGCAGTTTACAAGTAATGAAGGAATGAGTAACGATGCCCCCATACATGAGTGTGAAAGTGATATAGACCACTACACCGGGCACTACGTGCCCTACTCTTTACGAAGAGTGTGTGGGTTCTTTAACGTCCCACAGATTTTTTAATTACATGTGCAAGGGCTTGTGAGACGGGGCCTACGGTTTATCGTCCTTATCCGAGAAGACTAGAAAGTCAAACCGTTTGCAGATGTTATTACAAAGGCAGCACTTTCTCCTCAGTTATTTAAAGACCCTGAGTGTTGGTCCGGCCGGGGTTTGAACCTACGGCCTCCCGCTCAGCAGACCGGCGCTTATCCCATTGAGCTAACCGAGCGGCGGTTGAAAACCACATCTGGGTAGTACTCCTGATTGGTTGGAAATCTGCTTCATTCAGTCAGAAGCACTACCCAGATCTGCGTAGTGACACGTCATCAGTATGGAATTTTTGCGTTCGTTCCTCAGACGTCATTTCGCGAGAAAACCACCGACGGAGAGGCAAAATGTCGGCTGTTTTCTCAGGCTATTAAAAATAGGGAGCTTTAGCAACGAAGACGGCAATGGCAGCAAAAACGTCACCCAAAAAGTGAGTTCGCACTGCTGCTCATCGCTCTTATTGCAACTCTTTTAATTTGTGAAATGTTGGCGATTTTTTCAGGAGTTGAATTCTAAAGAAGTGTATCTAAGTTCACAAAAAGAAAAAGAAAAACGTTGTCATGTGATCCCGTCCTCCGTGAAAACGTAAAATTAGGAATTTAATGTCGTAGTCTTGCAGTCATGGCAAAGAAATGTACAGAAAAGCACGATGCACGTGTAGAGTTGTTGTTTTGCCAATCTTAACCTAATGCTTTTTAGCCGCTCTCGTTGCCGTTGCCGTCCGCAGTCGTCGCTGCTTAAGCTCCCGTATGTAACATAAATTAAAAACGCAGACGTTCACAGGCAGGACATAACAAAGGATGGAGATGGAGATTAGCAAGGAATACTTAAAATCACAAAAACAAAAACAAAAGCATTAAAACACCCCTCAGTAAAAGCTCGTTATTTACCCCTTCTTAATAAAGGGCAGTGAGAAACCTACAACATTTGATCGATTTTAACATATGTTCTTCGCACCTTCTTCGATGACTTTTCCTTGTTCGTCCAACATCCCTTCTATTTCAGCCCCGCGCACATAGTCAACTCCAAACTACAATCAAGAATCAATACATTCACACAGAAGTTCTCTACAAAGTTGATTATACTACCAACTCTCACTCAACGGACACGTCTATAAAGACGGACATTTTGGTGAAACGGACACTTAGAGCTGGTCATCGCCTTTCTTTACTGCCTCTGTTTGACTCTCTCAAGACAGAAATCTCTCTAAGACGGATACTACGTGCCCACCCTTAAGAGGTCCGTCTTAGAGGGAGTTGACTGCATCACTTTATGGACAGATTTAGTAAAGACAACGCAAAGTCAGATAAGAATGAGAAAGCGCGCGGGAAAGAACTAAGCCCGACTTCCGGTGTTTAATTTGTCGCTCTGCTATTGGTCGAGCCGGTTTTTGGATCAATATCGCCATGTTGTCTTTCCCAAAACTGCGGGCAAAACATCTGATACAAAATTTAACAAATCGACAACAGTTTTTTATGGTCTGTACTCTTAAGGACCATAGAAATGACGTCAAAATGTTCAAAACTCAAGGCGAGTGGTTTCATTGCAAAGTTTTTTACCCTTATGGTCGGTAAGAGTACAGACCATGAAAATTGTTTTCGATTTCTTTTTCTACAATAATATTAGGAGTTTTTGACGTCCATTTCCGTTGAACTTTCGCAGAAAATCGCGAGCAAGAAAAAAGCAAATGAAATTGCGCAACTATCACTTCATTTCCATGGTCTGTACTCTTATCGACCATTCAGTGAGAAACCACTCAGTTATTGTAAAAATTTAAATTTGAATTATTATTTACAAACTGCGCGTAAATAAACCCGCCTCGGGGATGGGATACAAGAAAAGGGAAAGATTGCATGTCAAAGATTCGCGGTTCTGCCTTGTTCTAAGACGTCTCTCTCTCGATGTGAATTTGCGCGAGGTCCCCGCTTGCGCTTCGTCACCAGTCACTTGCGTTTCGCGCTCGCCTTTGTTTAAGACGAAAGTGCGAAACTCGACGCGCCTGAGGAGGAGGCAGGATTGCAGTCGGGTTTCTTCTATAAATCAACGTGTTGATCTTGTTCTCCCCGCTACTGAGCACGCCAACCACGACGTCCTCCCTATACATGTTTTCATGTTTGGTGAAAGGACGTTACTGCTGGTCACACATTTGCTAAGGAAATCACTATTTATTTCTGCCAAACGTACCAACCACCGCCCCCCCTCCCCCGGATACCGAAAGACCAGGACCAAGAGAGAGCTTTCTGGCAGTCTTGATGTTGAAGCTATAATGGTGGTAAATGCTTAACCTCATAGTTGTTAGAGAAGTGACTACTTACCCAGTCACAGAATCACGTTCAATAGATTATTCACTATTTAAAATATTTGTCATACCTGTTCCCTAAACGGTTTTGTGCGGTCATATTTGATGGGCCCATTCTGATTTGGACGAACGGTGACCAGAAATACCACATCGTGTTTCCTTAAGGCTAACAACAACAAGAAAAACCTATTTAAACTTGTTATCATTTTTTTAATCAACTGATCAATTAATTCATTACTTAACTAATCAATTCACAGTTTGAGTTTGAGCAATATCACACCGCTTTTGTCAGTCATGATATCAATAGCTAATCAAACGGCATACTTGTGAAACCAGGAAATAATTTCACTTGCGTTTTGCGCGTGAAATTATTTCTTAATTTTATTGGTCACCCATTAGATCACACAGACTAACTTATTTCTTTTATTTAAAGTAAAAAAAGTCAAACAAAGTATAATCGCACCTTCCCACTCTCCTTTCACAATGTCTCTCATGTTCAAGTTGATGGTGACATCAGCTCGCACCCGAGATGGGCGTGTTTCACCGATATTAGGCTTTGACACCTGATAACATAAATGGAATTTAAAGTTTATTCGCGTTAAAGATCACGTTACCACGCAATGAAAAAAGCGGCAAACTTTTTAGCCTGCGAGCAGGCTCAATTGGGCGTGGAGAAATTTTGGCGCGGGGCCACAACCGCGAGCCGACGAGAAGAATAGGACAAGAAAAAAGAAACTTGTCACTTTTCCTCGCTTATTCACCAGCTTGCCCTGGCAGTTCCGCTAAACAAATTTTTTTTTTCCGAAATCGGGCAGGGTACAAACTTATGTCTACCTCGAATCGATTTATGATAGTCTTCATGGCTCGCTTTACGTAGTTCATTGCGTGACGAGAAAATAATTGACAGTCATATAAAAGATAATTTCACCTACCTCAATTACACTGAAATTGATAATTTTCTAGTAAAGAAGGAGAAAAAGAAAACAAAAGCTTGTTTAATTTGAATAAGGAACGAAGAAGAACAGAAACGAATGAAATGTTCCGCTTTGATCTGTGAACCAACATGGACAGAGGTTTAAAAAGAGAGTTGAGTTCCAGATTAACTTTATATTTTCATTAAACTTTCCGCTTATATCATGCAACTGGGTGAAGAGAGACAAAGTGGAGCGAAATTTCTTCTCTAAATAAAGAAACAACACGACGGCAACTAAGGTACGTCTCCTATACATGGAAAGTGAATACCGTATTTACTCGATTAACCGCCCTGGGCGCTTATTTAATTTTTGGACCTTGAGAGTGGGCGCTTATTCAAGGCTGGGCGTGTATTAAATTTTCACCATTTTCAGCAAGCGTAGTATGTTTATTTTGCAACAAAACAATAAATGGTAATAAAAAAACGCGAAGATGTAACAAAGCAAGGTTTCTGTAAAACACTCCGAAGAAAACTCCATCTTCGGGGAAGTCTCTTATTAGTGCTTATTTTTTGGGGGTGGAAGGGGGAAGGGGTTGGTTTTGGTTGTGGGTGCTTATTTGAGTTTAAGTGGAAAGGGGAGGGGGTGGGCGCTTACTAACTTTTTCTGCCTTTAGGATGGGAGCTTATTCGAGGTGGGCGCTAATTCGAGGTTGGGCGCTTATTCGAATAAATACGGTAATCTGTCTAATTTGCATAAAATTATGCCCGCACTCTCTAGGTGACGTAGTTTCTAAGCTGCTCTTTACAGAATGTTGAGCAAGTTTAAGCTACGCCGCAGATTAAAAATCAGAACGTTTAAGCCTTACAGTGCCCATTCTTGCCCATCCAGCAAACTCTGTTTGTCCCACTTCGTTTTGCCTATTAAGAAACAAAATATATGTTATTGATATGATCGTTATTGAAGAGTTCCGATCTATTTCAGCGAATGCTAAGCACCAATGTAAGTCAAGTGTTTGGACCTTGAGCATTTGGTAAACTTTGCCTTAAAAATGTTTGAGCTAAAGTTTTTATCTGGGCGTTTTCCTTTAGAGAGAAAGATCAGCCCGATAAGGGGTAGGGCGAACAACACGCTTGCCCGAAAAATCACGCTAACAAAATTGTATCGTGTAAAACCGTGGTCTTCAACCCTCCCTCCCTCCCCCAAAGTGCAGTTTCCATCTGATTATACCTCATATAGCCCGTGTACAGCCGCTCCCTCCCCTCAAACAAAGTCGGTTTTGTATGAGGCGAAGGAGTGGCTGTACACAGGCTATACTGTAGCTCATATTGAACCTTACACATCAACAATAGCAAATCTAAATTCGTTTTTGATATACCAGGGTCTCATTCTTGCGATTACATCTTCCATGTCCTGACGAATTTCATCTGTTGAGCAAACGTAAATATAGTGAATATTTCGGGGATCCTTACAATGTGCCAAAGTGATAACCATCTCATCTACATGGTGATCTCACAGACAAACTTTTTGTACTGTCATGATGTGTGGTTTCAGGTTTAGGGTCTAAGAATGAAACTCAGGCGCAGATCCACCGGTTTCCACCGTTTTACGGAAATCGCGCGCTCAGATTTTTCATAAAAGATATATTTTAAATCAATTAAAAAAAAACTTTCCAAGTTGCAACGCTTCATCCAAGGTGGATGAAACCGGCCAATATACTGCCAGAAAGACTCGGAAACCCAGGAAAGGGGACTTTAGGGAGTTTTAACTGAAAAACGTAAAACAGTTCCCGGGGGAGCAGGCCCCCCGATCCCCCTAGAAGCTTGCGCCCGCGGCGCTCGTTTAGGAAATCGGTTAGTATTTATCCTAGATCCGCGCCTGAAACTCTACAACGTTACCAATAAAAATCAAAGCTACTTAGCAGTAATTTCCTGTGATCTAACTCTTCAGTCTGTGTAAGAAATTCTTCATTGCGATTATTCAAATGAACGGTACCAACCACCACGTTCCAGTGGTACTCTGTTACTTTGGGCAAGGTATTTATAATAATAACATAATAATAACATTTATTTACACCGCGCAAATTCAACTATACAGTTTTCAAATGCGCCTTACAATTAAAGATCTAAAAATATACCGTAAAAAAAAATATTTTCTAAGTATACAGTATACTACAAACTATAAAGTATCTTTTACATACACGTAGATTCCAGCCTGAAGAGATTCAGATTCCTCAGAAGATAATCATGTAAAGTCAGAAACTGTAAGTTAAGCTTGGGAAGAGCCAGGGTGTCTGCAGAAAGCAAAAAAAAAAAAAACCGGAGCATAAACAAGACGAAAACCGTGAAAAAATAGATATATCAATCCATAATATCAAATACCTTCCGAGGAATAATATTCTGTTGGAACGATGTTTTCATCCCACAAAATCTGGAAAGAGAAGGTAATGAATTTAGGATTGTGTTAGAATATGAAGGGTGTTGGAGTTAGGTCAGAGATAAGTATAAAAGTACTACAAGTATATACAAATAGGGTTCGCACTCTTTCGAGCTCTTCAGTTTCCATGACTTTTTCCATGACCTTTTCGAGGTTTCCATGACCTTAGGAACTTAGCTGTCACCTTCGAATATTTTAAAACTATTCTTGTTTAAGGGTATTTTTTTTACCTAACTCAGATCAACCGACAAAAACTTTTGTGTCCACTAAAATCGTCGCCATTTAATTACTCGAGTCTCTTTTTCACATTGTCCACGCTTTAACATCCGCAGTATCTAATCTATCTAACACAACTTTGATTTTCCACGACTTTCCATGACCGACAATTAAATTCCATGATTTTCCAGGTTTTCCATGACCTGCACGAGCCCTGTCAATACTCTGGGTGCCAAACGTTTTTCCTCTCTTTTGGGGGTGAAGCCGCGAAAGCCGCGAAAGCCGCGAAAGCGAGTCGCAACACAATCTACGCTCTTTACGCTTCTCAGTGCTTTTAAGCAAGAGGACCTCTGACATCTAGGGTACAACTGAGAAATCCTATAGTGCTACCATTCTTAATCCTTACCTGCGACAGGAAGGAACGAGGGCTATGCTCGCTTTGCTAGTAGACTGAACTAAGTTGGAAATTCAAAATTTCTGTTGACGCTAGCTTAACGCTCCAGTTTGGAGATCTCTGTAACAAGCTACTTCGCCAGTCGTTCGCTAGCAGAACTGGAAGTAATAAACTACGCACTATGTAAAATAAAGGTTTTTTTTCATTAGAGACAAATTTGTTGTACCTGTTCTGTAGGATAAAGTGGCATTTCGTTGATGGCATCAATTTGGGATAGCCGACGCTCATGTCTTGACACCTAGAAATATTTTTAAAAAAGCAGAAAATACGAAGAGTATTCCAAAAGAACGAAATCAAAATAAACAGTTCAAACAGCCCTCATATCTCTCCACAACGAAGTTGGCTATTGCAAAAGTATTTAAAGGGACGTGGCTCAGGAGTCTGAGTCGGTGGAAGAAATACTGGCCTAAGAAAACAGCCGACATTTCGCGACGCCATCACTAGTTCCTTTGCGAGGAGACAAGACACTCAATAACATCCGTCGAAAGGCCATTGGACACTATTTGAACTTTACACAACGTAGTATTCTTTATTGCCTCCACACTACACTTAGACGAAAGTCCCTTGAAATTTCTGCTCAGCAAATGTTCATGAAAGTGTAAGTCTCTTCAATTTTTTAGGGAAAACAGTCAGAGGAGGCTGAGTAAGAATCGAACCTGGAGCGTACTGTCTGCAGTCCATCACCTACATCATTACCATTTACGCCACTGAGAATAACCTGGCGAGGATTGGTTTGATTTAAGGTATATAGCAACAACCCTAACCCTAAATAGAAGCCAACCGTTTCGAGTCAGTGCTTAACCCTAATCACTATTTTCAGTGCTTTAACCCTAATCGGTATTGCCTAACCCAAATCACTATAAGCAGTGCTCGAAACCGAAGCGATAAGGAATACCACGTTGCGTAAACTTCATAAGGTGTCCAAGGGCCTGGGCCTATAGTGTCATTTTCGGGACGTCCCTACCATCTCAGAGCCTGGCACAGGCTATCTCAGGATACGAAAATACATGTATTAAAGAAACCTTTCTCAGGGTGAAGCGCTTGTTCCAACCGAGGACGGCACCTCTCAATATTTTGGAGGTTTCTTATTCCAGCGCTCAATCACAGGGCACCCAATGCAGTAATCCTTACCAGCATTTCCAAGAGAAATTCTCGGTTTGCCTCCACACCAGCAACATCAGGGGCTGGCAACAGCTTCAGATATGACGCTACTTCATGGAGAGTTTTATTTCTGTAGCAAAACAAACTCAAATAAGCACGAAATAAACATTTTGGAGTCCAGAGTCTACTTATCTCATTAGGCACAATACCTTTAAGGTAGATACTTACGAAAGAGACCCAAAATGTTGCAACAGAGCCTCCCTTGTGTCTATACTGGCTATGTTACTCATGGCAAAGCCGTGCAGCTCAGGAAAATACTTGAACACAGCTCGCTAAAACATTGTAAGAATACAACAGGTAAAATGTAAATTATGCTGTAAACTATTCTGGTGAGGATTCCCTGCTAGCTGAGGTCTCTTGAGAGAAAACGGAGATGAAAGAGAGAGAACTCTGCCAGCCCCATACGCTTCTCCTATTGCGAATGCTCTGGCGTTTCCTTAAGGCTGGTTTTCACCAGCGACGGAGTCGGAGTTGGAGTCGTTAGAGGCGTCGTAAGAGCGCTTATGACCTAGTGAAAATCAAAAATCGGAGTCGTAAGTCGGAATCAGAACGCTGTTTTCACTAGATCATAAGCTCTATGCTTCTGATTACGACTCCGACTTCGTCGCTAGTGAAAACCAGCCTTTACCAGCAAAGGACGTTTTAGTCATGAGCGACTTATCTTACAGAACCGGTTTGCGCAATAACAACTGTGGCCTCAGAAATTTCCAACAAAACAAGCGCATTCCACATGAAACAAAACCACTCTTGAAAACAAGTAAGTTTTGAACACAAATCTGGTCGGAGGCTACACGCAAGAATGCATCGGGAGAACGGCACAGGTCTCCATCTTTCCTCTCATTTTTCTCTTACCGTGAGTGGCCTCTGCTAGCATGGAATGGTAAGGACACTGTTTAGAGGAAAGGGAAAGCACATAAACAGAGTACAAAGTAGATTAAACGTTCGAAGTTTTGGCCTCAAAAAGGACACTGGCCATTTTGTGGTCGCGAGTGAGACTGGGGCGGTATATCGTCGAATTGCACTATGGGACTGTTTTGAGGGAAAAATTTAAACTTAGCTTCCAGTGCAACCTCGTAAGAGCCAATAAAAGAAGCGATAACCTATACAAAACAGTCGCATAGTGCAATAGGCCACTTCCGAGTTCCAAAAATCCTCACATTCAAAATGAGGCCAAGTGCACAACCTTTCTGTGAAAATGAGTTTTGTTTGCATGAGAATGAAAAATCATTTCCATATCAAAGGCCGAGCACTTAACCTCGTTTTGATACAGAGGCCCAGGTGAAATTGGAAATGGCCTATTCGCTAAAATACTGACTCGTTCTCAAGCAGAACTTCCTAATAGCTAATACCACATGTTAGTCCCAAATTTAGCTTAACCATGGATTAATCTTAACCATCTTTCAAGGAAAAGGCCCAGGTCTGCTACCGAGACAGCAGACCAACAAGAGCGCAGTTTCCTTAAAGAGAGCTGAACAAACAATCAATTTAAAGCACCTGGAGAGAAGCCATTTTGCTGTAATGGATGTCTACCATCTCATGATCTGTCAACGCCATGCCTGTGAATAATAAAAATGTTTGACGTCATGAGCGACTAAGCATTTATGCTTAGTCCATCGAATACCAATACGGGAAAACAGACGGTTATGAACAGCTTATATGAAGGATGGAAGAGTGAAATACACAGACCGAAGCACATTTGTACACCAAGTTCTTACCCGTAACATCATTGATTTCAAAGCCAGTGTAGAATTTCAGCATGTCCAATAACTGTTGGAAAGAAGTACACAGAATTACATTGGGCTTCCACATCTCAAACGCGGCAAACAGGCCTACATACAAGTGTGTGTGTGTTATGGAAGCGGGGGGGGGACGAGGGGACATTAATCCGCCATGTTGCACGCAATTTACACGCGTGTAATTCCTGCAATCACCGCGTGGTATGTACTGTACATTGCACACACACTCCTGGACAAAATAGATTGAAACGTTAGACCCCCCACTCCTTCTGCCCACATCAGGGAAGGGAAAATGGTGCGTTTTGGGTTTCGCGCGGCTTCCTTGATTTCGGGGGAATGAGGTTTGCTGTTTCATTTTATTCTGTCCAAGATTTCAGCGTATAGTTGTGCGTGCAGTTTGTTGATCATTTTCTTTACTCACTTGTTTAAATAATCTTCCTTCTGACTCCCTTTTTACCAATGCTGAAAGATGGCACTTGACCTGCAAAGTGCAAGATATACCGCAAACACTCTATTAAACCCTTCGGGGGATTTATTTCAGTTTCAAGCACACTTGAGAGGGGCGTAACAGAGACGGAGGGCTTATTTGCGAGAGGGAGGCGGGGGGCTTATTTAATTTGGCAAAGGCAATGGTACCAGTTCTACATAGAGAACTAGAATAAAAAGTGGAAAAGCTCAGTACAATAAGTTGAAGGTCATGCAGCCGAGGATCAAGAACAAATCCGAACATCCAGTTGGGGAATAAACCATCCCGGATCAGTCCACACAAAGTTTTACAGTCGAAGTTGATCAATACAGTCAATCTTTTATTTGTGAATAACAATAATGGAGAATTGGAGGGGGGCTTAAAAGAGAGGAGGGGGTCTTATTTTCTTTCTTCCCCTGAAAAGGGGGGCTTATAAGAGCGAGGGGCTTATGGGGGGACTTAATAGAGGATTTACGGTACTGAAACAGTCTCAACTCGATACCGAATGAAAAATAAAGTTACTCGGAGATAACTTCCAAACGCAAGGACATAAAAATAAGCAATGTGTATAATTTTAACTTACCACAAGATGATGATCATCAACTAATGTATTAAAGAATCTTCTCGTTGGCAACAAGGCCTACATAAATAAGTGAACGAACATTTAGAATGTGTACTCGCTATAATTACTGTAATTCATCGAAGAATATTGGAACTGTACGTTAACATTTGTTAACCGCGAAGCAAGCGTGACACGCATCTAAAAAAGAGGAAAATCGGGCACGGGAAAACGCTAGGAAGAAAAGCGCCGCGAAGAAGGAAGGAAAGTAGCATGCACACGAGAACAAAAAAAGGAAAGGGAAAATCACCAAGGGAAAGGTGAAATTAGCGCACGCACGAACACGAAGGGAAAAGGGGTAAATCCGACGCGCGGGAATACTAACGGTAAAAGACAAATTGGGCCACACGGGAACACCACGGGGAAGCGAAACCCAGGCGCGCGGTAACACTAACAAGAGAGGAGAAATTAGGGCAGGCGTGAACACTCAAGAGAAGTGGGAAATCAGGGGCGCCAAAACACCGAGGGAAAAACAGGATAATCGGTCGCCCAAGAACTTGACGAGAAAAGAGGTAAACAGGGTGCACGAGAACACGGCGAAGGGGAAAGACGAAAATCGAGCGCGAGAGAACAGCAATTTGAAAGGAGAGATTCGGGCGCGCAAGAACACCAAGGGGAAAGAAAACTTGGGCGCGTGGGAACAAGAGGGGGAAAGAGGAGAATCGGGCGTGTGAAAACATCGATTTGAAAGGAGAAATTCGGACGCGTAAGAACACCAAAGGGAAGGGAAACTCAGGCGCGCGAGAAAAGGAGAGGAGAAATTCGGGCGCGACTTTCCTGTTGTCACTACGAACAATCCCTACTAGCTGTTGCGCGACAAAATGAATGAAATACTTTAAGGATTATCCTAGATTTGTGACATGTCACTTTAGAAAATAAATTGCATGTAAAAGTAGAGTACAGTGAATGCTATCAGTATTCCATGGATGTTATATGTTTGAGTTTCCTTGTTGCACTTACGGGAAGAGTTATACTGAGTTTGCAAACAAAATCCTACATTAGGGGAATTTGTTAAGTCCTCTAACTAAAGAATGCTGACTGAAGACTTCCTGTTACGAAGCAGAAAGGGTAAAAAGATTTGAGCAAGAACAAGATCTCCCCTAAAACTAGGTTGTTTTAACTATTGCAAACGTGGTAAGTTACCTCTAAGTCAACCATGAGTTCTAAAAACCTCTCGCAGTAGTGAGCTTTCTCCATGTCAACAGTTCCTGCAATTATTAAAACATTCTTTTGTCATAAACTGTTGGTAACTATTTGAGTTACGCTTTAAAACAAAACAAAACACAAGTTCATTTCTACCAGTTTCTGTTGTGTTATCGCATTCACTAAACTGACGATGAATAAAAACTCATTGCATGCAATTATTTTTATACAGGAAAGGTTTGTCACTCTGAGTACAAAGCGAATAGAATCCTTAGCATGAATTCTTTTTCACGTTTGTATAAGGGAACCAACTGGTTCACCTAACACTATTTGAAATCTTTGGCTTATAATGTTGGGAATGGAATGGAATGTCGTGGATTAGAATACAACAATGTGCGGCCTCTTTACATTACAGTATTAACACGTTAACAGTAAGCTTGGACCTCAGCATGCAAGGGCGCCACTGGCAGCCGTTATCAGTCCATTTATGAGCTCACTGTAACCCACCCATAGACCATGACATGAATGATGCGTGAAAGGTAAACAACACCACCGGGGAAACTTCCTGTACTCATTTCCAACACTAGTATGGGTTCTTTTACCCCCCCCCCCCTTTCCTCTTCGATTTACCTAATGAAAGAAGGATGAAAAATACAAGGCCAACGGGCTAACGTCCCACCCCCCCAACCCCCACCAATGACACGATCATCTGTCTCACCAGTTTGTTTAAAGACCCTGGTCGTTGAACCGGCCGGAATTTGAACCCACGATCCCCCGCTGAGCATACCGGCGCTCTCCCATGGCCCAGCTGAGCTAACCGTGCGGCGGTTTCATTTCAAATATATGTTTCCACCGTTGTATTTTAATTTTTAAAAAATCCGTTATTTCGGTACCCTCGACAGCATTTATAGCACTGGTGCTAGTGGGGCCGGGCAAATTCATGAAACAAATAATTTAACTCAAACACAATGGGGTTAAGAATCCCAACTGGTAGGAGGCAAAGCAGATGGCCATTTATCAGCGTTGTCGAGGATTTGAACTCGGGACTACCGTGAACAAATCCAGCGAGCAGTCAGGGTGGGACTTAAACTTGGGGCCTCCGAATTGCCAGTCCAGCGCTCTAACCGCTCGGCCATGCTGCCTCCTCAACAACCTTCAAAAGCTTCTTCCAGGAAGTACGTAGTAAAATTAATTACCTGTTTCTGGAATAGATTCTAATATTTTGAGAAACTTTTGTACAAGATTAGACAAGTACTTCCTCTCTTTTTCCTTTCTAGAAACGAGAAACAAGCACTGTCAGCAACGTCATGCATTTACTGTTGTGCACAACAAGTCATTGTTTTATCGAATTACATTCTACGTGTATAAACCTGGCCCTGGTTGTTCAAACCTTGGATAGAACTATCTGGGACCTAAAGCTGTGGTAAAGTAACAGGACATGGAAGGTAATGAGGTATTGCTCCTCCATAACCCAACATTCACACTCACTAAGATAAGGTGTAGAATAAGAGGATTTTAGTCTAGAATGGGGTATCATACGGAACAATATTCAGTGGTTTGAAGAATTGAAGTTCCTGGTTCATAGTTTGTCAGTGATAGGGTTAGTCTGCGTCACAGACGTAAACAAACCTCGGTTATTAACTTAACCACCGTTAGTGCTTCGTTTCGTCAGCAGCGCAGTTTAGGATGGGGTAAGGATCCTTGAAACTAAGACTAGACTAACATACTAAAATTGCAATTGAACATGGTCGGTATTACCCAAGGGTTCCAAACAGACCTATAGTAGCCCTCACCCCCCGCCCCACACACACACACCTGAGGTAGGGGGGGGGAGATTTAAGACTTACATGTATTAGGACATGTATTTTTGACAAGTAGTGCAGGACTCTTCTTCTTTACTTGGTTGCTTGAGTGTTATTTGATTGTCCTATTTGTCTTCATTCACAATTCAACTTACATTAACAGTATAACAATAGCTTTGTACTCTACATTACTCTCGAGTAACGCTTACCTTGTTTTGACATCTTCATCTGCCTGTCCCTCTTTTTTCTTAATGTGATTCCAGTACTTCCTGTACTTTGGAACACTTTTTAATTCCTGTTCTAGGCGCTCCTAGAGTATAATAAATATATATATTTTCATTATAAGAAATAATATTACGCCACTATAAATTTCACAAAAATCTGCTTGACAACTACAATTATGCACACAAGTTATACCAGTAGTGCATAGCAAACTGCAGAATAATGCACATTTGACCAGGTACTGTACGTAATCATAATAGGAAAAGTGTTAACTTTTATCAGAATAAAACAGGAAACATTGATTCTGACACATACATGGCTGTCAGCGGACAGGTAGAGCGAAAATCAAGGCAATTAAAATTGAAGCGATCTGAGTTCAAATAAAAAATCCCGTTCATCGCCAGTAGATGCACCCTAATGAAGCCAATGAATCAATACTTATTAGCTAAACATCAGAGAAACTGCTTAGACTGTTCACATGTTCCTATTAGTTTTCTGTGCGACTTGATATGATAGGAAGACGCCTATCTTGATGTACACGTAATAGCAAACACGATCCCACTCTAAATCCCTACTGTCAGCTTGCCTTCTCTCTCCCTCTCTTACGTTTACTTTCCTACACACGTTCCCCTCAACTTGAGGATCGATCTCAACAATTAAAAAGAAAATGGGGATTGCAAACAGTCTAAGGATTTCGCCACAGTTTTAAATCAACTGTGCAATCTTATTTGAACTTAAAAAAGCACATACTGGAAGGAGACAAATCCACATTGGTAGAGACACCAAGTGCTGAAGTTGTTCTCTGATCAGATCCATTTCCTGAAAATTATGAAAAACGCGTTAACTACCGTACATGTTCCCTCACCAATACGTTCTGTAAGATAAAATATCAGAGATCACTGAATATTACTCAAGACCTGACATTATACAATGGCACAATTTTGCAAGTAATGATTGATCTGAAACCAAATCGATCACATTATTATTTTACAAAAATTTCAAAATTAATGAAAAAATGCGTAATCTGAAAAAACAAAAAAACTGCAACAGATGTTAGTGCTCATTTGAGGCCATTTAACATTGGAAACATAAATTATTTAATGCAGAATCTCTGAAATATTTAATGTTGTTGCATAATGTGACCACCTTGAACCCCCCACCAACCTGGGCAAAATTTCCTAACACATGTATATTAATTTTATTGATTTTTGTACTTAATCAGAGGGCTTGATTAGATCTTAAACTTGAGCTATGCTTATTTTTATCTCCAAGCAAATAAAAAATACTTAATTCTTGACAACATGTAGGCTGAATAGAGTAGTAACAATCTGAATGGTATGTCCTCACTGCACAATTAAACAAAAAAAATATCTAGGGTCCGGTTTTGAGATCTTTAGTGCGTTCAGATGTTGTTTCATTAATGCATGTAGAATATTTATGAAGGACAGTGACATACCAAACTGTTAAAGCAATGGATCAACAACACCAAGATGACTGACTGTTCTCTAATTGACAGAATCTGAAGGAAAAAATAACAGTAAACAAGACAATCAACTAGACAACTTGAACATCCTGATTATGATTTGGCAGACGGAGATGTGGGAGCAACACATTTAGATCCAATAAAATATTGATATCTTAAACTACATTGTTCACTTTCCTATAAGCGATCTAAAATTACTTTCAATTTTCTTACAAAGCTGCTGTTTGATCAATTGGTTACACTGTACAGATGGTACCATTTCAAATTCATTAGCAAACATACAATTAAATTTAAAAACAATTAAAAATCAACTGCAGTAAAAAAATATAAATTAACTGAAACATAAACAATAAATAAAATATAAAAAAATTTAGCAATACATGTATTAATTACATGTATATATATGTAAAATTTAGCCTGTAACATGATAATAAGAGTTTCTTTTCTCTTTCTGGTATAACCAACCATCCCATTTCTGATTCGACCATGCAAACAATCATGACTGGTTCAAAATAGTACATACCTCCTCATCAGCCAAGCTCATGTCCATGATGCGTTGAAAAAATCCATGAAACTGTTCTGGATGTTGCTTGAATGACTAAACAAAGGGTAAAATGATAATTTTGTTATATAACAATTATTTTATAAAAAAGTACCTTCACATGAAACTCTCATGTTACATGTAAGGTATAACAATTAAAAATAAACAGTTACAATCAATCAGCCACTACAAATTCAAAAAATCATTAATAATTTATAAAGGAAAAAAAAGAAATTAATGTTTAATGAGTGTCTTTATATCCGATAAAGACGTGGCTAAACTTTATGTCCAAATTTTTAGACCAAAGTAACCCAAAATCTAAAATTATTAGTGCAAGAATAGGTTGATTTATATCAGAGATTTCACCTCAAGTTTTTAAACCTGATAATACACTACTGCTCGTTTTTAAACAGTACTTAAAGGTGCGATGATTTTTTAAAAAATTAGATACATGTTTTTCCTAAAAACACTGAGTTTCAAGCCAATGCTTACTCCTAAGCAGTGTTTATCATGAACAGCTTCATGGAAAAGCTATGGAAAAGAATTAGTGTTCCTATGATAACCCACTTGGATACAGGTCTGGAAATCCAGTGATTTCTTAAATGCAGCCAAACATAGACTTGCTTTGTACCTTGCAAATTTGCATGTTAAAGGATTTTTTTTTTAGGATAAACTAATTCAAAATTTTATTAAATACCTCCCAAGGAGGGACACCTTGTCTGAACTTCTCATTCACTAACACTACTATGGACATCAAATGTTCAACAGTAGCCTGCAAAGAATTGGAAGACATTTTAAATCAATTATTATATATAGCTTTCGTGGGCCTTGTAAGGAGGGTATACAGTCAGGTGGTATTGGAAAGGGTTAGAGAAAGGACGTATGGTATGTTCCACTACTTGAAATTTCTGTTACAGGTCAGCAATATTCCTTTTCTGTTTTTTAATTAGCAAAATGCAATTCTCTGAGTACGATAAACCCTGGGCTGCTTATACATCTCTGGAACAGGTTTTAGGAGGACTTATAAATGGAGGGGCTCATATCCTAAAGGGGCTCATAACTGGAAAAGAAAAAGCGCCAATGGAAGCTACATGTATAGCAGAACTGACAAAATAAAAACATTTTGCACTTATTGGTTTTTAATTAAGCTCCAAAATGTCTTAAATAATCAAATTTATTTCAATAAATTAATCTAGAGGGGCTAATAAATGAAGGGGGGGTATAATCCAATGTATTTTTTGCTTGTAGGTAGATGGACTAATTGGGGGGTGGGGGCTTATAAGTGAGGGGGAGACTTATAAATGGGCGAGCCTATACAGCGTGTAAGCGGTAGTTTGTATGGTAGTTCATTGTTAGTGAGGTTCAGCTGTCCTTGTCATTGCTGGAGTGTATAAATTTTTTCCCCAATTTCTGCAGTTTCCTGTCAGGTAATAATTTCCCACAAGGATCCTTACATAGTTTTATTTGGGCAAGAGAGGTTTGCATATCCTGATTTTTGCAACATCACTGCAATGACACACAGTCTGAATGAAACAAGTTTCACCTCTGCAAAAAGGCACCCACATTTTGATGACAGGTTAACTCGTCTGGATAATGCCCCAGGTACCCATTTCAATAGATAAGAGCTTTAAAACACTGTTCAAAAGGTGCAACAATAGAGGGCTTTAGATTCAAGGATGAGAAAGACTATGAGTACAAGATTTTACTTAAACTTTTTTCATGCAGCGGGCAAAGAAAGTAGTGTCCGATAGCCCGGGGCTAGTGGATTTTACTATCGGGCTAGTGAATTCTGTTTTTAACTTGCCCCATGGGCAAGTGATGTTTTTTGAGGAATTCGAATAACAGACGAACTGTGAAATCAATTCCGCTTGTCAAAAAGCTTTTCGAGTTAGTTGAAATGACGTCTGGGCTAGTAAATTCTAGCTTCAGCTTGCCTGAATGGCAAGCTGTAAAAATGAATTTCTTTGCACCCTGTCATGTATTCTCAAAAAATGGACACCACAGAAAGCTCCGTTGTACTTTTTTTCATTAGAAAAGTTAGCACTGTTATCTATATTAAAGGAGGTTAAGCCCTCTCCTGATCACAAAATGATAAAACTTCTAACATTTGATAACTCATTTCTGCCACTACGACATTCTCACTAAATTCATAGTAGAATGACGACCGCTATCACGTTTTTCCGCCAAAATGATGCTGGTTCACACTCAAGCACTGCTTAGTATTGAGAAAATCTCATCTTGTACCTGTCATCCTTGTCTTAGAACCTAAAGGTCTCTATAATTTATTATTATTATAATATTAAATGTGCCTGTGACAAAGAGGTCTTGTCCATGTTATTTTACTACCCAGTTCTCCCCAGTCTGTTGCTCATGTGCATTAATGTACATTGTAAGACCTCAACAAACCTTGCTAGAATCAAAATTGGTCCATAGATAGTTCTCTAGGTACTGACTGCAAAAGCAATAGACAAATAGATGAGTCACTTTTTTCAAAGAAAGTAATACATTTGCTCCTACGTGTACTGTAAGTGACCACTCAAACTGCAAAATTTAATGGTCACATAAAGGAGATGTTCACTTTCAAGATTGAATCCAAAGGTGATCTCTTCGAAAAAAAGGGGTCCTGCCACCTATTTTTTGGAAGAGAATTTATTGCACTCATTTTATAAGTTGTGATAATTACTTTCTGACAGTATGTGTTATATTGCCATTGAAAGTTCTTTGTATACTTTAAAATTTAAGTGGCATATATACACTGTTGTACAAACAGCGAACATATTAGTAGAGATCACGCCATGCATCAAGTGGTCACTTACAAGAGGATAAAAACAATAGAAAGTTTTTTTAAGAAATAGACCACACTTTCTATGGGTTTACCAATGTAATAACTGACGCAGGAAGCTGGGAGAACAGAGTGATTTACAAGCCTTTCAAGTGTTGTCCCAACATCCCAAGTGGGTTGTCAAGCCGGTAAACCCATAGAAAGTGTGGTCTATTGCTTTTATAAAATAATTTTAGGTAAAACATACGTTTTTAACCAATTAGAACGCATGTACTATCTTAATAACCATCAGCCCAAACAGTGGTGACAGTTGCTTACAAGAGGTTTTCGTTTTGGTGTTTTGGATTGGTGGTCGCTCATATATGTACATGTACGGATGTACATGTAGGAGGTGGTTTCTTATGAGAGGTGGTGACACATGGAGTTTTGACTGTAATACTACTGTATACCATGGGTAATGCATGTTATGTTAATGTAAGTCTAGCGAGTTAATACGTTCACCCAGATGAACATGCTCAACCTACTTATGAGAGAATCACATCTGCTTTTTGGCCTAAAAAATTCCATACTTATCTAAATCTATCCAGAATCTGGTCTGCTGCTCTGATTGGTTGACATGGTAATAAATTTAAATGTACTTTCAATTAAATTATATAGTTTATAAATAATCATATAACAGACAAAAAACAAAAGGTCACAAGTTACAGTAATGTGAACAGTGATTTACATCATCAATATGAAATCGTAAGCTTGTACAAGTAGTTAATCAATGTACTGTGTATTGTCTTCATTTTCTTTTTACCTGAATTCTAGCAGCATAACACGCTTCACAGAAAACCTAAGAAAACACAATATCAAGTTTTAACTAATTCACTTAAAATAATTGTCTCACGAAAACTAAAAAAAAATCTGTGCTATTTGGTATGGTATCACTCAATGGTTCTTTTGTCATACAAAAAATGCTGGAAACTGGAATTTATTATAAAATTATACAATCACATGCACACTTTTTTAGAATTTCCCTCCAGTTTGTGAAATGGATGACTCATCTGAAAAGCTACAGTCAGTAGCCCTGTTTTCCTGATTAGGGTATTCCAACACTTGATGGAAATTTGACTTCCATTCACCATTTAATACATGACGATGTACAGGTATGTTATAGTGCGACTAGTAACCGGGGCCACTTAGACAAAGTTGACCAATTGGACAACATAATAATAATTAATCATTCCAAGAAAGCTGGTCTTCAATCATACATGAAATTACTATGAACTGAAATACAGCTGTAAACAACATGGATCCAAATCAACCAATTACAACTGTCAGACATGGCGTTTTGAATGTGCTGAAAAAAGCAAAATGTTTCCTGAGAGGTTTGTTAGAGTGACTGAGGGAGGAAAAAAAAGTAAACGCTATTACAACAGGGTCCGAAATTGCACCTTCCCGGGCACCAATGCGACTAAAAATTCAGTCCTGGCGACCAGAATTTCATAGCTGGTCGCCAGCTAGCGACTTGTAAAGCAGGTTGTTACTGTGTTACTGACTTTAACGTTCGGAGAAACTGATTAAGAATTGAAACCTCGAAGATATTTGCCAACAGGAGTCTTACTTTTTGTCCTGCTGATATTTTTTAATTAAAAGTGAAACGAATCTTCCTGTAATAATACCTCCACAACAGCTACGATCAATACGAGTTGTACGTTTCCAAGCCGTCATGTTGTTTTCAGCTGAAATACAGTAAGGACGTTATGTACTTTGCGGACTGGTACGAGTGATGTGGCACAGTTGTGGCCTGGAACGAGCAACATGGCGGCTTGAAGCTTGACTCGTGTTTACGTTTCGTGTTTCGTGGTAGTTATCGGAAAAAAATAGAGTTTTGATATGATCAGTGCAGTCATGGGCAGACAGCTTTCTGTTCCTACGTTCTAAGTCAGACAGCTTTATATCTCCAAAAGGTAATTTGTGGAAAAAAAAAGACTTCACTCGTACATGTACGGTTGTTTTCTGGTATCGGAAGTAGTGCAATTTTCGAGCACAAAAACGTCCATACCATACATTTTTTATTCGTGTTTAAACTATTATTGAAAAAAAAGGGAGGGGGAATTTTTGGCGACCACAATTTGCCCTCTGGCGACCAAAAATTTATACTTGATCGCCAGTTGGCGCCCGTATTAAAAAGTTAATTTCGGACCCTGTTGCAAGCTGGGAAATGTTAACAAAAAAATTGGTGACACATACAAAATGTAGCATAACATAACAGCTTGTGATAAAAGTGATGTCTGGAGGTTATATTTAAAGTTTTTGGAATTGTTTGCTATCAATAGTTAGATTTTGTGCTTCGAGCTGATTGGCTCAAACAAACTTTTTTGTCAAGTATTATGGTTATTTTCCTGTGATCCGATTGGTCAACTTTGGCAAGGTAGTCCGAAATTATTATTTTATAGTAGTCCTGCTGTAACAGATTTTGCATACGTATTTGACTAACTGCAAGTATAATTTCTGTAAGTAGTATCACATGTACATATACTTTTCATAATTTTGAGAGATGCATTAATTTTTGTTACATGTAGGTGAGAAACAACCATCATGTATATAACCACTTTCTCATGTAGTAAGTCTGATAAGTATCAGAAATAAGCTCATGACAATTTTTTTTTCTCAATCTTACTTGCTTCCTTTGATCTCTTTCCTGTAAATGTCATCAATAATCTAGAGAAACACATTTTTTTTAATTTTACTAAAAGTCAAGCTGTTCATTCATATAATCTCAATGAGAAAACCCCACCCAGAACAAATAAAAACTTTATTTTTCACGCCCGCGAAAGACTTTTCCACATGATTTAAGTGTAATATTTTATCTATTTTTAAATCCAAGTTAAAAACTTTTTTAAAAGATCTCAGCTAATTTTAAACCTTGATGTTTTTTTTTTGTATAAATTTTAAGATTTTAAATTTTTAAATTTGTCAAAATTAATTAGTTAGATTCGAGGGCCCCACTGAAACAGAAATAAATATTATTATTATTATTATTATTATGTACAATTTGCACAAAAAAGAGATATGTAAAGTTTTACTCTAAAAGTCAAAATTCTAATATTCGATTCACAGAAAGAATGCTTATGATACAATAAATGTACAATGTAATATTGTTCTTTTATGGGGTTATATACAAATGTGCATATGTATGTTATTTTTATTTCTTAATATCAATTAGAGAGTCAATAATTATTATCAACAGCTGTCAAAATCGATGGACCTGTACATCTGTACCATTTTGATAACTGACATATAGGTACAGTGTATCCTACATGTACATGTACTATGTACCTACATTGTGTATCAAGTTCATATTCTGGCAAAGGATAGCATGTTTACATGTACACAGTTTATCATATCATCTGTCATGAGATAACTGTAGTTTAGGCCATAAAAAACAGTTTTATTCAAAATTTGATTAACCTACCTGTGTAAATTGTATTTGCTATAAAAATGAATTTTTTTAGACAGATTCCATATTGTTCAATCTCGTTTCTAGAGATAAGTCTATTGTCTTTTAGGATGCACTCAAGCAAAGTGAACATTGACTCTTATGACAGCCATACTTGTATCAGCAGCCAGGTGGCATGAAATTTTTGCAGTTCCAAGGAGATTGCAGAATTAATTTTTTTGGGAAGTAGAAAAAGCTCATACAATGTACATGAAGCTTTGTTTTAGTCAATTTACATTGAAACTTACATGTACATGTAAATAACCAGCTATCAAAATACGCAAAGGAGTATGTTACCTTCAACTCCTTCAAGTAACTTTCAAGGATCATTGCATGACACCTGGTATAATGATATTACAGCGGAAGCTCTTGTGAGCAGACACCCTCAGGACATGAAAAAGGTGTCCATAACTGGAACTGAGGTGCTTAAGGGAATGTTAAAATACAGTGTGTGTGGGGATTGGAAAAACAGGGTTTTGTAAAGGTAGCCGTAATTTAAGTAGAGCTGTCTGCTTATGATAGCATCCATTCAGAGAGCTTCTACTGTAGTCAAAACTGCTTCATGGAACTTCTCATGGTAGCTATGCAGCTTTGTACCTGTGGTTTGAAGGGTTTCTTTCCTTCCCCGGGAGTCCAATACTGCTTTGCAAGCTATCAAATGTAATAATAAAACAAACATTGAAATTAAATATAAAATATCAACTAATTAATTATGTATAATTATTGAAATTGCCTTGTTAGTACCACAACTACAAAACTACACAAAAGTAAGCCCCCACCAGACTCCACCACCTATATACTAGTTGTTTTGGTTCAAATTTATTCTTGGTTTAAATTTTATTTCCCTTTGTTTTAAACTCATTATGATACACTACCATACCCAAAACAAAGGAAATAAATTGAAACCAAGGATAACAAGGCTGCTGCCCAAGAAAATTTTTTTGGAGCCCTTCAGGCTCCTATAAAAATATAAAGTTAGGAGCCCGAGCCACTTTTCTAGGAGCCCAGTGATTGATGAACTTAAATAAGAAAGCAGATACTCGAAACTCAATTCGTTCGAGTTGTGAATTTCCAGAAAACAGCTTGTTTGTTTACTTTTAGCAGCAGAAATGTTTTGCCTACAGTCGACAAACACAAGGTTGACATTTTCATTTCAAAAGCGCAAAATGAGCAGGGAATTCTGCTGTTCCTTCATTGGAAGTAGGCATAGAGGCTATTGCCATAAGAATCATAAGTTTTAGTCGCCCCTGCAGGCTCCTTCTTTAAAAGTTTAGTCACCCACAAGGAAAGGTAATCGTAGGAGCCTCTGGCCACTGGGTGCCCTTTAGGCAGCAGCCTTGGATAAATTTGGACCACAGCATCATCAACAGTTCATGTAACCAGCAAGTTCTGCTTCAAGTACCCATACTAACAGTAAAAATTGTAATATTTGTTTACCCAGGAAGCACTTTAGGATTTCTTATATGAACTACAGTACTGTCAACTCTCCCGGATAATCCAGGAGACTCCAGATTTTGGACCGTATCTCCCGGTCTCCATATTAGAGTACGAAATCTCCTGGATATTCACCAAAGTTTGCCATTCAGTTGTAGACTCAACTTTCTGACAATAACTTTTAAATAGTTTGCAATGTTTGAGCTATTTTCAGTACTGTTAACATTGAACGTTTCCTCATAGACTTCGGTATGGTATATTATGTGATTGCAATGTACGCAATAATGCGGAACATCGAAAATTCATGACGATCGGGTCAACAAGTATTTTTTGCACAAATGACGTCATATACTGTACGATATGACATCATCTATCATCCCTTCCCTATCAATTCTCAATAATATTATTTGAAGACTGTCTTGTGGGGTTGACAGCCCTAGAACTAATTGTTTAAATGTGTCCATGTATTCCAGACCGATTTGGAATTTTAGAAGTGTTGGTTTTTTAGGAGAGGGGAAAACCAGAGTACCTGGACAAAGAAACGTATTCTCCAACAAGTCTATGCGACTGACGCACGTATGACTGAAGATTTAGTTAGTATGCTAATCGAGGGCAATCAATGAAGTTCGCGACAACTTTTGTGTGATTAAAAATTGGTCATCGATTGGCCGATGCCAATCGACAGAACAGAAATTAACTGATCGTCATCGGTTGATCGATTGACGCCCTGAATACGTTGACTCTTTGACAGAATAAGTAAGCTTGAGTTGCTTTACTGCTAAAGTATTTAAAAACAATAATTTAAGCATTGTACGTTACACCTTAAAAAGTAATACATTACCTGAGTGATTCGATCTGAGCTAATCTGCTCAACTGTAGGAACAGCAGTCCTCTTTCCCGCTGTATTCTTACTCATTCTTCCTCAGAACAACTCACATAATCAAACAACCTTGCACGTGTTGACAAGCTTATGAACCGTGAACGTCAAGTCTACGTAACTCTTGCCACTGAATATGATGTCAAGTGCAATTTATGATGTTGCTCAGCAAATGTGCTACCGAGTACCACTATAAAAGTCGTTCAGTATGTAATCTGGAAGGTTTAATGACTTCCAAAAGCCGCTACACAGTGTACTTTTTAACGTACGTTGCAACTCTTTCGGCCCGCCGCCATCTTGACAGTGAGTACCAGTCCTTCTCTTTCAGAATTTGTCAACTTTCACCCAGGTCTCCAGCTGCCAGCTGAGGTTTTAAGCTGAGGTTACAGCTGAGGCTCCTTTACACTTCAAGCTCAAGCGAAGTTTGCCTGCGTGCAGACGTCTCCTATTTCCTTTGTTGCACGCAGAAAAGGTCCCTTTTCCGCGTGCAACAAAGGAAATAGGAGACGTCTGCACGCAGGCAAAAGCGAAGTGAGCCTCGAGAGAACGCCTTCGCCGCTCGCTCTCGCGTTCTCGCGAGACTCGCTTTACTCGCCCAAATAGGAGAGCTTGCTCGCAAGCTAAACAACATGGGGAGAAAAAACGGCATGGCAGCCTCACACATGGTGGAGATATATCGATGATATTTTCATGATCTGGACAGAAGGTTCAGATCGTTTGAAAATATTCGTCGATTATCTCAATAACATTCATCCCACTATTAAGTTCACTAGTTCTCACTCACTTACTAACGTTCCTTTTCTCGACGTCATGGTGTCTCTACATAACGGTATAATTGAAACTGATCTATTTACTAAACCCACGGATAAACATCAGCACCTTCTCAGCTCATCATGCCATCCTCACCACACTAAGAAAGCCATTCCGTTCAGCGTAGCCCTCCGCGTCCGCCGTATCTGCTCTACAGACGCTAAGTTTAAACATCGCATTAATGAACTTAAAACATATCTCCTTGCTCGTGGTTATAATAATAATTTCCTAGAAAAACAGTTCCTACGCGCTGCTACAATTTCTCGTACTAACGCGTTACAAACTACACCCAAAGCTTCTAACGATGTTGTACCATTTGTTGTCACATATAACCCAGCACTTCCACGCATCTCTAATATCCTACGCAAACATTTTAACATCTAGTACACTCCTCTAACCGTTGCAAAGACGTCTTTAAGCAACCGCCTTTTGTTGCTTACAGACGTAGCTCTAATCTTCGTGACCTTTTAGTTAAAGCACAATTACCCGTTATCTCCACCCATCATTCTCCGCCGGGCTCCTTCCGCTGTGGACAGAATTGTGCCACTTGTCCATACATTACTAACGGCCTAACAAGTTATACCTTTTACGCTACAGGTGAAACACGCTCCATCACTTCACAAATTACTTGTAACACTAAAAATGTTATCTACATGGTTCAATGTAACCGTTGTAATTTACAGTATTTAGGTGAAACTAAGCGACGTCTCAAGGACAGATTTAACGAACGCAGACGTGCAGTCGACAAAACTAACATTAAATCTAAACCCACTACTGTTTCTGAACACTTTCTCTCTCACTCTAACTATTCTCATACTGACATGTAGTTAATCCCACTAGAAAAAATTCATTCTTCACGTGACTCAGTTCGTAAGGCCAGGGAGTCGCATTTGATAGAAAGGCCATGACTCTTGAACCTCATGGCCTAAACCGCCGAGACGGATTACCGGTATTGTAATCCATATCCTTAGTATTTTTCCTATCCAGTTTTTATGTTGTACGTCATTTCCGCCTCTCCCTTTTATTGCGACATTCTCCATCTATATGATATTGTGATTGGTACATAAGTTCAGTAACATCTGTAAACCTGAAGAGGGCTGGTATGGCCAGCCGAAATATTGTTATAAAAAACAATACACGTTGTTTTAAATCAGCTTTGCTGTAGTAAAGTCTTCGGACTTCTCGTTCTTGGTAGCAAGTACCGGTTCTAGAGAAAGCACTTCCCACTTTTAATAGTGGGGACCTACGAGTCACCCGATGGATCCATTCCGGAAACGGGTCCAAGAAACGGGGAAGGGGTTCCCTACTGTACGTATAGGCCATTATAGCACTCTTATAGATGCTTAAACAGAAGCTACTAAGTTTGGATAGCGAAAATTACATCTTCCCAAATTAAAGTGACTAAGATGGGTCTATATTTGGCCACAGAATAGACTATACTAGGGAAGGGGCTCTGAGAGGCCAGCGGCACACAAACCCAGCAAAAATTAACCCAGGTACCCCCCCGTGATTGGTACTTATCATCAGACAATCCTGTGGGTTAGTTGTTTCTTGGTAGTAAGTATCTTCTTTTCTTATTAAGTTCTCACGGTCAGCTAGCCCAAACATGTCTACAATTTGCCTATTTGCCTGGTTCGCTAGTAGTTGCAGAAGTCCCTTACTAAAGGGAAAAATAATAATTAATAAAAGACAGCAGACCACACGTTACCTTTTCCAAACTAAAAATCGAAGTACTTTGGTCTTCTATCAGGCTCAACCAGTCCCCTATTCCACCTCCTACCTCCGCTCCCTAACTTTTACAGCGATGTCTGCGTATCCTTCTATCCCCGTGCGGTTCGTGCCTTATTTTTTTTAAAAAATTGGGACAAATTGTTACCCTCTACTCTGAACACTCGCCGTATTATCGGGGCAGGCTCAAATTTCATGACTTGTGGGTCACAATGACAAATACACCTTACAGCACATTCGCATACCTTGAACCCCGGGGGGGGCACTGCCATATATGGGCTATATAGGTATGTGCCGCTGTGAAGGGTATGGTTTTCAAGCAGTTTACTCTAGGATAGGGTATATAAATCAGAGCGTTTGGGTCTAGAATAGGGTATTATTTTTCAGGAAACTAATCAGTTGGTTGAAGATTTTATCTAGACTAGGGAAACAGCTACTCTAGGATAGGGGGATTTGGGGAGTTTACTCTGGTATAGGGTAGCAAAATTCAGCTGAACTAGGTCTGGTATAGGTTAAGGGTTCCAGGGTCCCAGCGGCACATCCCCACCCAGAAATTCCTAAAGTACCACCCCGGGCTTACAGCACATTCGCATACCTTGAACAACTGTTCTCCTCAATAAACAACCGGAATGTAGATATCGCGTACACACGAAAAAAACTTCAAATTTCCCTTCAGTACATAAAACAGTTTTAATTGACATTTGGCTATAAAATCCCAACAACTGAGCTTTATGTGTAATGTAGTCTAAAAACAGTACCGCTGACAAGAACAGGCTCAGAGTACTCGGTCAATAAAATTGACATGCATTTCACAGGCATTTTAATTTTTACTCATGCGCAGCTAAGCGCATGAGGACTAAAATGCCCTCCGTTTCTTCTTACTTTTTGGTGTCACGTTAGTGCAGGTTAATTTATGATTGCATATGGCATTTACACAAATAACTGTATCTTTACGTGGGGTGTGGGGTGGGGGATTGTTCCAAAAAAAAAAAAAGAAGCTGCTGAACTGAATGTATTGTTGTGTCAGAAAAATTCATGGAAAGATTTGAATAGAAGTATTAGAGTCTTAAAATGCATATATGCATGGAATACGGTATCAGTCTAATTTGGTGAAAGTGAAGAATGATCATGGCAGTAAATTTTCCAATTTTAAGCAAATGCTTAAATTGGAAAATTTACCGCGATGATCATTCTTCACTTTCATCTACAACCGCAGTTCACAAATGAATTATTTCATATATACTTCACAGTCTAATTTGGATAAAAACAAAAACAGTGCGTGTTTGAAGAAATCAACCGTCTGTCCCATGTTTCAATCCCCTTAACATGTGTATGGTCGCCCCCTAATCATCGCTTGTCTCTTCCGGTTGTGGAGGCAAAGGTCAGTTGTTGACATAAAAAGACATAAATATATTAAATCCAATTTGTTTTACAAACAAACACATTGCATGAGAGCGGTGATCGACACAAAGGGCAGACAAACAAACACATTGCACGATCGAATCGACACAAACTGAAACTCGATCAACAAGCCCGTTATCTCCTGTAGCCTGATTCTCAGACGTCCTAGGTCGTTCGCGGTCCCTTTCGCTTCCCTCCCTCTCCCGTCGTGGTGATCTTTGAGAACCTTGAAGCAACTTTGACAACTGAAACGACTTTTAGCAATCTGAACTGTTCTTAGAACAGTTACTACTGTTATTGTCAGGAAGGCGTGCAAGGAAGTGAAAATGAGAAATAGTTTACAATAATAAGGGCTAGTTATAAGGAAATGTATGGCCGTTTTGCCGGGCCGAAACAAAGTGGTCGTAATAACGAGGTGACCGTATTTTTTTTACCGAGGTGGCCGTAAGGCGGGGTTCCACTGAAAATACAAATTGAAATTCTGCTTTTTTAAAATTACCCTACCGTAAACTTCCGCTCACAAGCCGGTGGGCTAATTCAACTTGGTAACGGAAGCGTTTCAAACAAGCTGCATAGAAGTGCTGATCAAAGTCCCTTTTTTAAGCTTCAAAACGTCGGAAAAAATCGAATTCATTTCAATACAAGCTAGAGGGGAGGAGGTGGGGAGGGGTTGTTGATAACCGGATGCATTTTTTTAAAACTGATAGATGGAACTATAACTAGGGGGCTTATAAGCGGAAGTTCAGGGGCACCCAACGAGAATATATAGTTCAAAACCACTTAAACATAGCATTTTAAAATGTATTTTAGTATTTAAATATAGGCATATTTTTATTCCCTAAAAATTTTTCAGCTGTTCGGATTTCCTTGCTGAAAGTCTAATGATCCGAAAATTATAGGGATCAAAACTTTCCTTTTCAAAAGTTTCAGCCAGAAAAAAGGCTCCCGAAAATTCTAGGTGACCTTTTTAGGGTAAGGGAAAGTTCATTTAATATGACAAGGGGGGATGAAGATATTGAAACTCGAAGCTTGAAATTTTAGCAGCCCCCTCACTAGCGGTTCAATTTTTTAGGAGCCCCCTCCTTGGTAGTCGAAAAGATTTCAGAGCCCCCCCCCCTCCTCCTTCAATTCCTTTGCTCCCCTGAAAAAAGATCGCTAGACTGTATTAAATATATTTACCGTTATTGTCTTCAATGGTTTATACTATGACAAACTTGAGATACAGTTGTGATACAATTTTCTAAAGCATTTTTAGGATGAACAAGAGTGTAATAATGAGGCCCTGTTAGGGGGGGTGCTCATGTCCCCCGTCTGATTTTCACAGCCAGCTATGTCGCAATTTCGGAACATTCTCGTGTCGCCTGTCGGAATTTCAATAATAATTTTTTAGCTCGTTGCCAGTCTGACAATCCGCATTCGCTGCAACGACGCCAACGGAACATACGGCCTCCATCTTTAGTGCTTTTTAAGCCCAGGGTTTTAAGACCTTTATAAATGTTTGATATTCATTCAGACTACTTGGAATAGTAATTGAAGTCAATAAAATTCCATTTAGTAAACTATACGAGTGTAGAGCTATTGTTAAAATGGCTCGGCGTGAATCGAGGCCTAATCTGGCAAAACAGTCGAGCTACGTTTCTAAAATTCTGGTAGTGCAAGAGTCTAATGTTTCTTCCGAGTTAAACCCTGATTTAGTTGTCAGACTGTGCTTTTCCGTAACTAAAACAATCCAGGAGGAAAGACATTATCAATCATTCATTATCTGTAAGCCATGCGTTTATAAGAAGTCTGTGAAAAATGAACTAAAGGTCCAGACGATTTGGGCGGATGATTTTGGTATCGAAGAAATGTCTCGTATGATACCGCCGTCAATTTCACAAAATCGCACCCTTTTTCAAAATGCTCTTCCCCCACTTTACTGACGAAAGCATCTCGGTGGATTCGTACGCTTTCATTCTAAGTAAACAGCAGACAGTCTTCAAATGAAGAAACAAACGACTCAATATCACAAAAAGAATTCTCTTCCTTGTCGGTGACATCAGCTATGACAATTCCAACAAAGAAGGGTCCCCTGTTCGGGTATCCACGTATGTGGTCGCGCTTGACGACCACAACACTGTTGGCCTCAAATAAAATGGCTCCTCTGACAGCTTCCTGCTCAATCTCTGTGACCACTGTTTCTCTAGCTGTGAGGTCGTCTGTGGTGGAAAAATCTAATGGTCTTGGAGGCTGATCTGGTGTTATGTATGCGAACAATGGAAGTGTACCTACATTGTCCTTGGTACTTTGATTTCGAATGGTCAGATGACGGACCGGTTTACCAAAGCTGTCCCTCCAGTCTCTCATCAACCTCTGGTCATCTTTTGCCATTTCTACTGACGACGGAACTGACAAAGAAGGCAGGTCTCGAAACCGGAGTTTCATCTCATCCGGTACTTCATAATAAGAGTGTGGGGAAGTGTAGTAGACAAAGCCAATGTGAGTGAGTTGTTTCAATGACTCGCGAATGGTGGGCGCAAATAGATATGCAAACTCCAAGGCAGTTGGGATCAGGGGCACCCAACGAGGATATATTTCAAAACCACTTAACATAGCATTGTCGAACATATTTTAGTATTCAAACGGTAGATATAGGCATATTTTTATCCCCTAAAAATTTTTCATCTGTTCGGATTTCCTAGCTGAAAGTCTAGCGGTCCGAAAATTATAGGGATAAAAACTTACCTTCTCGAAAATTTCAGCCAGGAAAAGGCTCCCGAAAATTCTAGGTGGCCTTTTTTAGGGTCAAAATCCGTTAAAAATGGGTAATTATACCATTTTGTAGATCTTCGAAAATCCTAGGAGAGGCAGGCAAGCAAGAAATTTTACAACAAATGCTCCGAAAATTCTAGATCTCAAATCGTCTTCCGAACAGATATTTTCCCGAAAATTGACGTTGGGTGTCCCTGTGGGATGTTATTTCTGGAGGGCATTTGGCTGAAAAAGGTTTTCCACAACAAGTCTGAAAGTGGCGACCAGTTTGAGAAAGCTGGTCGCTCTCTTCTTTCTAACTTGTCTTGCTTTTCTCGCTATTTCTTTCCCTTTTTGTGTGTGTGTGTTTTTTTTGTGTCTTCCCATGCCGTTGATGCCGTCAACGGCACTCCGACGACTCGCTAATGACTCTGATAGTGATGTATTTCAATAACTCGCTTACCATTTGGAACACCGAGATGAACGCGACCGATAAAGAAAAAAAATCTCTCTAACAGATTGATGGAGCGCGCACGTGGGTCATGCAAGGAGGAGAGCATGATACGCAAAGCGGCAAAGTCCTCAAAGGGAGTGATGCACTGAACACGTCAATCAAATCAAATGAACAATCAAAACAGCAGTAAAATGAGACGTATTTCTGTTTGCCTTTATTGGACCCTTATTAGCCATTATTGGCCATTATTGATCATTATTCAGTAGTTACTACCGAATATTGTACGCGCAAATGTTCTTCAGGACATTCACAATTCTTTCAATGATCAAATTCGCTGTCGGACAGTCTTGACATTGGTGTCGCTTTCGCTAATTCGTTGCAATAGTCTGTCGGTCGTCGCCAGTTCGTGGCTCTCACGTCGCCGGTTCAAGGCCGTGTCGCTTGTCGGAATTTACCCCTAACAGGGCCTCAATAATTACTGAGACTACATTTGTTATATCTGTAAACCACGTGATATAGCTGAGTTGCACAGGTCATTAAATTGTTGAGTTGAAAACCATCCGATCTGTATGATGATGTCATGTGTTGGTTTTGAAGTATACAAATTTTCGGAGCCGCCCCTCCTAGCGCAACAATTTTTTCAGAGCCCCCCCTTCGGGTGTCTAAAAATTTTCGGAGCCCCCCCTCAATATCTTCATCTCCCCCCCCCCTTGTCATGTTAAATGAACTTTCCCTAAAAACCCGTTAAAAATGGTCCTCTAACATGCTGCAACAAACAGGGGCACCCAACGGCAAGTTTCGGGAAAATATCTGTTCGGAAGACGATTTGAGAACTAGAATTTTCGGAACATTTGTTGTAAAATTTCTTGCTTGCCTGCCTCTCCTAGGATTTTCGAACATCTACAAAATGGTATAATTACCCATTTTAAACGGATATTTACCCTAAAAAAGGCCACCTAGAATTTTCGGGAGCCTTTTCCTGGCTGAAATTTTCGAAAAGGTAAGTTTTGAGCCCTATAATTTTCGGATCACTGGACTTTCAGCTAGGAAATCCGAACAGATGAAAAGTTTTTAGGGGATAAAAATATGCCTATATCTACCGTTTAAATACTAAAATACGTTCAACAATGCTATGTTAAGTGGTTTTGAACTATATCCTCGTTGGGTGCCCCTGAACAAATTGAATCACATCGTCCTTAGTGCTCCATCCTGTCTGCAAGAATTTCGAGCTGCTCGTTTGAACATCCGTAAAGCCATTTATCCTCAAGACCTGCTTTCTTGCCGTGAAGAACACGCCATCGAGTATTCCACATATCCGCGCCAACAAAGCCAAGCAAAAGAGCACGATCCGTTGTGGGGTGTATGTCATCCCGCCCATGGCTTACGCGATGATTGTTGAAAATAGCCGCTGTACCTTCCTTGAGCAGAAACCTTGTATGGTTTGCAGGATCATACAGCTTATGGTGAAGTAGGGTAAATGCCTCGTAGAACTTCTTCATGGTCGAATGATCCTTGAAATTGCCTAACTCCAAACCGGCGTGTTTGTTAGAGATGTAGACAGTAGGGTGTCGCTTTTCTAGACGATTAAAAGAAATGATTGGCCTTTCCAGGGTGTTGTCGTAGTGGTAGATATAAACCTTGTCTGGATCACACTTCTCTTGAACGGTCATTCTTCTTCTGGAGAAACGTGCTGGGATGGTACAGAGAAGCTCATACGCTTCTGGCTCTTCACGGCGCAGCTGCTCAATGACTGCAAGATTATCCACCCAATAGTTGAACGTGTCTTGAACTGGCGCGGAATACTTACTGGCAACCAAGCACGATAACCTGTTAACAGCATCATAGTAAGCAGTGTCTATGTGCACAGGGTGCTTTTCGGGAGCATAGATATCTTGGTCGATCTGCTCTGCCTTGGATTTATCCGCTGATATCTCGAATGTGTCAGTAGGGTGGGTGCGTTGCTTTTTTTGACCCACGCAATGTATAATCCCTTCCAAGCCCTCTTGACTCGGGGGTACTCCTTCGAAAAAAGCCACTCCATACCTGACCAAGTCGGTCAGCCAGCTATCTAGCTTTTCCATTCTCTCGGAATAACTGTAGACGGGAAATTTGGAGTTTGCATCCCACAGGGTAATCTCGTGTTCCTTGCGTAGAGAGTCGTTGTTTTTCATGTCTTGAGCTCGAAGCCACGAGGCATTAAAACTACTACGATGGTCTTCCCATTCAACGATCACATCTTCGCTTCCTTCCCCGTTTTCAGCTTTAACAATTGGTGATTCGGTAGCTATGAAGCGAGCATAGTCGCTCTGGTTGTAAATCAAACTGTCCGTGAAATATTTTGGGTCCCGCACCGAGGCGCGAAGCCATATGTTGGGGAACGTACTCTTTGCACCATCTTGCCAGGTAATTTTCAGCAGATCTGTGCAGTGAGATAAAGCGGCTATTCGAAAAGGTGCGCGGAGAACAGCAGACATTTCAATAGCTTTGTAAGTTAGGTCGAGCAATTACAAAGTCTGGGACACGCGTTCTGCTTTATTTGCATTCTGACCTTAGGCGGACAGTCAGGCGGTGTTGGACACGGTCCACGTGACCAATTTTGTGCAACACGTCATTGCAGATGGCGGACTGATTCTTTGAGACCTTTCAATTCTTTTCGCCGTTTATCAAGTGATTTACGATTATATTTTTTGGAACGTTTGAGTAGACAGATGTATCAAGCCGCGGTTCCTAAAACAATATAGGTGGTTTTCATGCAATCTCAGGAGACACAAATAACAATGGTGAAATAAACAAATGCTGGTGGACAAACAAAGCGAGCTAAATGAGCGATCTTTTGTTTACCGTCCACCAGCATGGCAGCGATGACGTTACGTGAAAACCACCTATAATGTATAGTTGTTTTCTATTGATATTGTTCTTTGTAATTCTCATGCGCATAATCCCTTTGTTTAGGGCCTGTTTACATGGAGTGGGGGACCCCGGTCTGGTGGGGTTGGTTTCTTTTGTTTTCACGCTCTGGGGGACACAAAACAAAAGAAACCTACCCCACTAAACCGGGGTCCCCCACTCCATGTAAACAGGGTCTTAGTCTGCTTTTCAGTCGATATCTTCTCTGTGTTCAACGACCCCTGACCTCCCCTGATCCATCCGAGCTCAACATAAATAGAGCGCTTGATCCCCGGGCTTGATCATTTAAAACTTGAACCTTAGAAATACCCGGGAGAAATACGGGAGGAGTGTGCTGTGGAGGATTCTTGTATTTGACTGAGCAAATAATCTTTAATTGCCGATATTGAGCACAGGCGGCCCAAACTTACGAGGGAAGGGTGTAATGTAATTTACATAACATAGGTGACGCGCCGGTGTCGCGTTACAGGCGACCGTTGAAAATATAAGAGACTTTCGTAACAGTGGTTACGCAATAAAGCCAAAAACATCCGTAAAACGACAAATAGATACCAAAATGCAATCGAATACATTGCAGGTAAGTCTTTTGTATTCATTTCATTTAAGACAAAGTAAGGTTTAGCGTTATTTAGCGTTCGCAGATCTCAGTAATATATTTCTCATACAAAGTCTCTTATATTTTGAACGGTCGCCTGTAACGCGACACCGGCGCGTCACCTATGTTATGTAAATTACATTACACCCTTCCCTCGTAAAGTGAGTTTGGGCCGCCTGTGAGCAGGCCTGCCTATTTTTAACTAATAAAAGGTGAAGGATCTTGCCGTGCCTCCTCTACGGATCCTCGAAAGACAATCTTCAGAATCTTCTCTTTACGAAATGATAAAATCACAAAATTCTATTTTTGGTTTAATTTGTTTTTCAAAATCGGGATGTCACCGCACTTGTATTACCTCGTCGCTTGTATTACCACTTGTGTTACCTCAAAAGTGTTCAAAGGGGTTAGATCAGTCAACAAGGAATAAATCGTAGACGTGCAAACACATTACAAACCAACAGAAACCTTTCAGTACACAAACTTCTACTCATGTCACCCACCGGGCGTTTTAAAAAGGAGAAGCGATCATGCTGCCAAGGGTTAATTCCCCCGGGGGGGGGGGTACTGCCATATATGGGCTATATAGGTATGTGCTGCTGTGAAGGGTATGGTTTTCAAGCAGTTTACTCTAGGATAGGGTATATAAATCAGAGCGTTTGGGTCTAGAATAGGGTATCATTTTTCAGGAAACTGATCAGTTGGTTGAAGATTTTATCTAGACTAGGGATTGTGGTATAAGGTTTTGTTTTGGCTAGACTGTGCTAGTGACCTCAGTAGTTTCTGGAAAACAGCTACTCTAGGATAGGGGGGATTTGGGGAGTTTACTCTAGTATAGGGTAGCAAAATTCAGCTGAACTAGCTCTGGTATAGGTTAAGGGTTCCAGGGTCCTAGCCCTGCGCGAAAGTTACAGCGGAAACAAAAAAAGGTTGAAGGGGGAGGGGGAGGGGAGAAGAGGAAACGCTTGCCCGCAAACCCCACGATTCTGGAAAACGCCCCTTGATATTTCACGGTTCGGTTCATTTGTAAATTGACAGCTCGTCAAAATAGAAGTATAACGAACAGATTACCCCTGGATTACCAGATTTGTAAAATTACTTTGTTCTCAGAACAGAACACGTTGCGGCTGATTGCAAGAACTGTAATAAAAAAGATTTACGATAAAAGATAGTTAAAAACTATGAGCGATTGCTGCAGAATTTCTTGTTTTTTATTGTGTGGCTTTATCTCGTCCCCGGGGGGGGGGGGGCACTGCCATATATGGGCTATATAGGTATGTGCCGCTGTGAAGGGTATGGTTTTCAAGCAGTTTACTCTAGGATAGAGTATATAAATCAGAGCGTTTGGGTCTAGAATAGGGTATAATTTTTCAGGAAATTGATCAGTTGGTTGAAGATTTTACCTAGACTAGGGAAACAGCTACTCTAGGATAGGGGGGATTTGGGCAGTTTACTCTAGTATAGGGTAGCAAAATTCAGCTCAACTAGCTCTGGTAAAGGTTAAGGGTTCCAGGGTCCCAGCGGTACACTCCCACCCAGAAATTCCTAAAGTACCCCCCCCGGGATCTCGTCTGAAACCTTGTCGACACGTCAAAAATGATTTGTCCGGAACAATTCACTCCGCCGGGTATAAGTTTTGCAGAGCGACTGCTCTTCAGCCTGTGTCGAAACGTTCTCTACAATAGATGCCGCTAAATTTCCAATAAACAATAAGAATCTTTTCATTTCAAAAAGTAGCAAGTGTCGAGTACCGATGTTCTGATTTATGTTGATGTTATCTCCAGCAAACAGTCCATTTTTTCCAGTCAGATCCGCACGCCGTCATTCTCAATAAATTAGCCTTCCTTAGTCTCCACTGCTCGATCTACAATTATACTTTGAAGACTCTGATCTCATAAACCTTAGCACAAACACGATTCAAATAAATATCAGTCCAAAGCATTTGTAATCTGCGACCACAAACAGATCTGTGACACATGAAAACAAAGTATACCTGGTTTGATTGATGTTTCGAATGCTAAGTAATCAACACTACCCGCACCGCGCAAATCAGAAGCTGCGTTCGTGTGCGAACGCAGTTTCTCAAAATCGTGGGGTTTGCGGGCAAGCGGTTCCTTCTTTCCCCTCCCCTGTCATTCAATTTTTTTTCTCTCTTGTCCCAGCTTTCTAGACGAACCTCGCGAGGAAACGCTTGCTACGCAGGCTACCAGGGTCCCAACGGCACATCCCCACCCAGAAATTCCTAAAGTAACCCCCCCGGGGTTAATTCCGGTCAAATCATTTTTCAGGACATATCAAATTTATTAAGAAACTCGCCTGAACTTAAAGAGGCCACCCTGCCGCTATAAGATGAGACTCAAGTTTCCCTGGAATGACCGAACAGATACAAATTTTAAAGCGCCGCTTACAATTCATTTCTAGAGATCTAAAAGTACTCTGGATACCCGAAAAAGTGATAACAATGCATTTATAATGTAATTGAACTGAGTAGAGTGCAATTTGGTTTAAAATCATCCGCGTGATTTCAGCGCGTGTTCGATCTGAAATCACAAGTATGATTTGAGACCAAAATTGTACGACACGAAGTCCAATTACCACTTTATTACTAGCCTGCGTAGCAAGCGTTTCCGTGCGGTTTAGGAGCAAAGAAAGAGGCCACCCTGCCGCTATAAGGTAAGACTCAAGTTTCCCTAGAATGACCGAACAGAGACAAATGTTAAAGCGCCGCTTCCAATGCATTTCTAGAGATCTAAAAGTACTCTGGATACCCGAAAAAGTGATAACAATGCATTTATAATGTAATTGTGTCCATTCTCGTCCCAGAGCCTGTCGTTTCTTGGTCACGTGGTAAGGAAACGAGTTACAAATTAAGCCGAGTGGCTCTGGGCACGAGAATGAATTGTGTCGGGAAAGAAATGGGTGATGCTTAACTTGATTATTCTGTGATTAAATATTAATTAGAAATTGACATTTGTAGCGCAAAAGTTAGATTTCGTGACATTAGATTTCACAATAATGTAGTCAAAGTTCGAGTATATGCCTGTTACGATATAAAATGATGTAACTGCATGCATTTTCTTAGGCTAAATAAGGTGAAAGAACGTGCGATTTTGTAATAGACACTTAATTTAGATACATTACAATGGGAACTTTTAGTGTACATGTGATTTTTAAAATGTAAAAATACTGCCTTACGCAAGAATAGTAGAAAAACCACTGTATACTTAGAATGTTCTAGTTGATCGATTCGTTGATCGTTGATCGTTGATCGTTTAGTTACGTTGATGGTTGTGTTACAACCGTTGAATATGTGAGAATTGTACATCGCAGTAGATTGTTGGATTGCATTAAATCGTGTTGTTACATCGAAAGATACAGTCCTCTTGATTTGTTTGAACCAGGGGAGCGGGGTTGAAAGAATTCCGCAACACCAAGATGAAAGTTTAATATTCCAAGATGGTCTTGATACGGTTAAAAATTAATTGCAATGTGTTTCCAAGTTAACATAGTTCCAATGATTATCCCTGATTCCAAGGTATAATAAGTTTACTAAGGTCCTGATCCGTGTCCCATCCAGAAGTCCAATCCATGCCGAAAACGATTCGTCGATCGGCGAGGACGATATTTTCGCGATTTCACCGCCAATCGTCAAGGGTACGAGTTAAAATTTACCCGATTTAACCTCCCACCGTCAAGGTGTTTTCGATAAGAAAAGAAAAAATCTGAACTCTAGCTGTGCTCGGCAAAAACTGGCGAACTTCGAATAGAAAAATCTATCGGAAATCACTGCCCGCAACCAGACGCTACTAAAACCTTATGAAAAAGCTAGACCTAAACAAAAAAGAATCATGAAGAAAAAGAAATAATTTGGCTTAGGTCGCCTTTCGTGACTTGCCAGTATCCCGAAGGATTTCGCTGGTTAATAAGCCATCCTAACCCACGAGTGGGAAAACTTTGGCAAGGAACGTTCTGCAGTCCACGTTCTTCAGAGGTAGCAAATCGATTAAAAATCGATACAGATTTTGTACAATCTGATTGGTCGGCTTGGAAGGAAATAATCGATAAAGATTTTACGCAATCCTATTGCCTGGCTTTGCAATTTTGGGTACAACAGAACCGGATTTTTACCATGACAATGCCACAGGCATCCCACGGAAAGAGCGCTTGATTCACGGGCTTGACTTGAGTCCTTTCTTTATTGATCCCCGGGCTTGATCATTTAAAACTTGAACCTTACAAATACGGGAGGAGTATGCTGTGGAGGATTCTTGTTTTTGACTGAGCAAATGATCTTTAATTGCCGATATTGAGAGGACATGAGGCCGATGTGTTTCCTGTGCATTCCAGCATGAGGCTTTCCCGGCCGCCAGCTAAATGCCGCGTCACGCAAAAGCCTGGGAATCCAAGCGTCCTATATCGCAAAACGAAGAACCCTTTTAAACCGAAAATTTGTATCATTACTGCGCTTTTCACAAACATGCGAATTCTGAAGTTCAAAAACCAACTTATGGCGTTCCATTTCCGCCAAAATTCAATGTTCCATTTTACATTGTACTTTGCACAATCTCAGGGTCGTAACATGGTATATCCGGGACCCACTGATCCCTATTTTCTTGCCGTTATTTTGATCCCTGAGCCCCTTTTTCCCCAAAATTTTGATCCTTGAGCCCTGATAAAAAATTGATCCCATGCATGTTTTACACAAAATTTTAACTTAGACAACTTTGTGTATCTCCAAATATAGAATATAGAACACGTTCAAATGGGCTGATGAGAAAAACATCAACTTTGATTTTTAGTGCAAGTTGTATAGGTTCTATCAGAGCTTTAAAGATCAATATGAGTCAACCCCTTTTTGTGCATTACTCTATTTAAAACACTTTAAATATAATGTTTGGCGATACTATGCAAATGATAAAACCTGATTTTCTTGAACGGGAGCTTTAGTAAGAACAGAATGTAAGTTATTGTTAATTTATACATCAAAAGTAGTCCACTTCAATTCAAGTATCGTACATCTTGAAAGATCTTGCGGCGGAAACTTGATTTACAAGAGAGTATTTACAAGGTTTAATTTCAGTGTTGCTCATAGGAGCAACACCACCCGGAGGTTTATAAGCATTGGATTCAAAATTCCAATAAATACACTTTTAGTCAAACAGCAAACACAGCTAGCGCTGGTTGGTCCCCAGTTAAATTAACGTCCCTGTAAGGTACTTTAGAACTAAGGTCTTCCTCTTGCTTTCCAATTCCTGTCCCGTACGAACGTCGGCCGTGTTACTGGTCTACAATATTGATGTTAATAAAGTGTAATCGTTTGTCTCACGATTCAGTCACTTGATGATGTAGATCGCGACGTTTCAACTGCGTACTTAAAGACATTGCCTTGCTAGCCTTCGTCGACTGGTCACACGTGAACTTATATGACTCCAAGCTCTGGTTCTGGTTGGTCAATTATTAGCCGCTGAGATTGGTGCATTTCTTACTCCGTTGTTTGTATGAGCTTTTGCCTCACTGGTCCGCTGTCGTACGAATCTCCTATTGCTTTGTTTCTTGATTAAGGGCAACCAAACTTCTGGACTTTCTATTCTGCTATCCTTGTTGATGTTGAGAGTGTAGTCTTATGTGAATTTCCTCTTTCACTCTGTGTGTGTTACATTGAGGATCACGATCAATTACCAATAGCAAAATACCTGCTTTACATGAAGTAGAAAAATTAAATGATGCAAGCCACAGGTTCTACAGTTTTTAAAACAGCTTTTCTGTGTCAAGCCCATTAATGCCGGCTTTTCCTGGCTTAATAACCATTGTAGATTGTCAGAGGACACATCTGGTTGTAGGTCTTCCAGACCTACTCCTTCCAACTTCGAATCTAATTGGCTCTGAAAAGGTGCGCACCTGAACTTACTCCCCTTCCTCTTCGTCACCACCTAACGCATGTGAGTCATCTGATTCAACTGACCCCTGGAGCAATGCAACTAGGCGTTGCTCTTGAAGGCAGCTCAAACAGAAGTTGTTTCCGTCTTTTATTATTTGAACTTTCCCGATGATACACTCAGGTGAATTTCTATCGTCACCGTGCCCAATCTGGTATACAACGGGATCTTCTTCTGACTGTTCCAGCTATCACAAACCCATGTGATCTTCCAGGAATGCGTCACCGTTATGGTAAAGATCTTTTAAAAGAACTGCAAGGAAGAAAGGAATGATATACCTCTTGTAATTGTGCTTGACAGCAACTAGGTCGCCTTTTGAATAGATAATCTCACATTCTTCGGCTGCGTCTTGAACTGTAGTTTGTCCTTCACTCCCTTGAACCTCTTTCAGCAGATCGACTTCTCCATGTGCCGACGCATTCCTTCTGAACATACTCAGAGCAAGTGGAAGTGTACCAGCTATTTGTTTGGTCTTCCCCCTTGTTCATTGCTGTCGTACACCCTGTCCGAATTCTTTCGCAAAGCTCTGCAATGCCCTCCTGTATCGCTCCTTTCCCTCCCCGCTCGTTTCCTCGTCCATACCCTCCTTAAGGTTTACTCTTGCCGTGCGACTTTCGAAGCCATTCCGGTGCCTTTGGACCAAGCTTTGTCTGTGTGTAATGGGTCTGAGGACCGGTATAAAAGATAAACGAGGATTGGTAGAGCCTCTCTATTGATTCTAAAAGACAGCTGGGCCGCCGCGATGCGTAGTCGTTCAGAGCGGGTGTTCTCTCTCCACTAAAAAATTCAGGCTCCAAATCTAAGGTTGTGATACCTTTCGGGGCCAACCATTAGATAAGCCGAGGCCGAATAGCCCAAAGGGCCGAAAAAATTCTTGTAGATCAATATTGTCGCTTAAGTCTCTAAATTTTGTGCAAAACAAAATAGCCACTGCACGAACGAGGTCTGAAAAAATCTTGCATGAAAAAGATAACCCATCCCAGGCTCAAAAATCAAATAGTGGGCCCCTTACTGGTGGCCCTTAATTCATGCCGAGTGTTATAATATATTACATTCCTGCAGACTCTGCTACTTGTACCTAGTATGCAACATTGCTTTCACCAGTTAAACCGTTTATTTTAATTTAAAAAAACTGAAGAAAATAAACTACAAAGGCTTTGTTACCTTTATTTCACCGAGGTGAGTCTTTGGTGTTCCACTTGTTTTCACTGATTCTACACTGTAATTTCAGACTATTTATCATACAAGCGTTTATAAGTTATACAGTAACGGAATGTGTCCTTTACTTTCCCGGCCCAATACTAGTATTGGTAGGTGAACCGATCTCGGTTTCTAATCAGAGTTCGAGATAACCCTAAAACTCCATGCAATTAGAGCAGATTTATTAAATTGCGAGAAAGCATTTATTTTGCAACAAAGCGCGCGAATTCATTGCACTTTTGTATTCTACTTTTGACGTCCATTCTAATTATTTAAGTACTTTTAAGAGTTAAGTTACTGGTCAAAAAATACGAACCTCGATTTATAGTCGCCTTGTGACTTACTTGAGGCGATGAGGCAATCGGGACCTATACAGTAAATTTCGCTTTCAATGAATCGGTTTGTCTATTGTCCTGGCGGTATTGTTATGTTTGATCGGCCGAAAAACCCTATGCTTGGACCCTTGCCAGGAGTAAATCAGTCAAGGAAGTACTTACGTACCTTTCTCTGTCACAGGATTTCTTTTTGTCCTTTTTCTTCTTCCCCATTTCTCGACAAAAAAGATATGTAGAAATCGCTTTCTCTGCCTTCTGGCGTTGACAGCGCGTTGAGAAGTTGCGTTACAAAGCGAGAAAAGTGACTTGAGATTCATATTACGGTGCCCTCAACAATTAATAAATTAAGAATATGATACTATGTTTTCGTCAAACAACCAGGACTTCGTTTGACAGGAACTTCCACCAGCCGGAAGCAAGAATAGGTAATGTACCTCGGCCCGAAATTCTACTGGACACTAGCCTCAGTATCAGGCCTTCCTGAGGGGCTAGGGGAGAAAAGATTTAGATGGGGGAGGGGGAAGGGGGAGAAGGGAAAGGAAGTTTCTCTCCTTCAGCTGTCTCCCTTTTTCGCTTCCATCTTTCCCCTTTTCCCCAGAAACGCCTGATACTCAGGCTAACTGGACACAAACCTTGACGCGGAAAAATATTGTGATAAGAGATTTTTAGACTGCGTAATAAATCCGATCCCTGATTCGGGCTCAAAAACCTTGTGATCCCTGATCCCATTCTTCTGAGCCCTGAGCCCTTTGCTGTGAGCCCTGATCCCAGTCATATTTTGGGCTTTGAGCCCTGAGCCCATATACCATGTTACGACCCTGACAATCTATCGTGCATTTTGTGTTTGTCATTTGAGTTTAAACTCGCGATTCAACTTTTTTGCATTCAACATTCAACTTTGATTTATGCAACATTCAAGTTTTCGCTTTCGACATTGAACTTTTCATAAGCAACAGTCAAGTTTTCTAATTCGATCTTCAAGTTCAGTGGAATGTACAACCCACTACATTCTTTTTTTCGCATCCAACATTTAGCATTTGTCCCGGCTTTAAGTTTTCGCTTCCGACATCCGACTTTGGACATTGTACTTGCAAGTTTCCGCATTCGACATTCAACTTTCTTGAATTCAACTTTAAACCGCTGGTCAGCGACCGATGGAGATCGTGGGCTCAATTGACCTGACCCACCCCTGCTCAAATGGTGGTCTAGAGTCGGTCGAGAGACTTCCCAGTGGAGTGGACTAAGGAGACCTTCTCCACTCCCGACAACCCAGACGTCGACACATGTCGACAACAGATAGAACATGGCCGATCGCCAGGATACCGCTGCACAGTCTTCGAGGGAGGTGAGTGCTGTCCAACCGACGGTCTCATCTGGAAAGGTGTATTTCATGAAAAATCCCTGAAACACTTAACCTGAATTCCCATACAAATCCTTTATGTTCGCGGCCATTTCATCAAGGACTGTGCAATTTGAGACCGCCCATATTAATGATTAGGGGTCGACCGTTTGTCTTTTAAGGGGGGTGGGTGATTGACTCTGAGTAAAAATCTGTTTCCCAAACCTGTAACATATTTTTCTCCAGCATTACATGCCACAAGAGATTTTCTTTTTTCAGTGCTGGATAGTTTTTTCTGAAATCACTTACACACGAGAGCTTAGGTAGCCTCCCACGCAGACGTCCTATGGGGTATTCGGGAGGAATGCTTAAGGAATGCTGGACGAATCCCCTTAATATCCCCTTAACGTCTGAGTAGGAGGTTAGACTAGGCTTGGGCGTCCTGTGGGCTTTTTATGCAGACCGATTTTTGATTGCAGGTGTGCAACAAATCAAAGTTCATTCCTTTTAATTTCAAAAAATAAAGAAACGATTAAAATACACAACGGTAAGAGTGTTGCAAGCAAAAGCTTTCGGAAATATTTCATTCTACGATCGATGCCGTCCAGTACACAGCGCGCGTGAAGTGATCAAAATCAAGTTGGCGCTATTTATGGCTCAGTCAATTCCAAGCGTGCCCATCCTTCCTCCGGCATTTGTCGGGCATTTGTCATTTTGTTTTGGAAAAGCTGCAAATGCCCCACGGTGGGGCTTTAAAATAGGGTGCAAATGCCCCACCCCGGGACAACACCAAAATTTCATTTTCCGGTAAATAAACTGCAAATACCAATGCAAATTTATTGGAAATCTGTAATAATCTGAATAAACTCGCGCGTGAAGCACCCTACGCAAATCGCTCCTAGCCGCTTTTTATAATTATATTTAATGCAAAAAAGATCACACTGATCTGATTTTAAATATCAAAGACAAAACTATAACCTAGAATTTTAACAAGACCTCTATTATTTTCAAAGATGTTTAATATAGTGAATGAGAACAAACAACCGACGAGATTAACATAAGTATTTTCCCATCATGATGGAACCGTTTCGTCAGCGTATCGTCGCATTGATCGCACAATACATAAAGTTTATAATCACTTTTATATATCTCACAGAGTCTTCTGGGTCTTTCTGCCTGAAACATTCACGGCACAGAGAAAGTGTCTTTCCTTTAAACTCTAAAAACGATACATTTATTGTTTTTCATCCATATGCGAACTGATCAAGATGGCGGGACAGATGCAAAACATGCTGTGGGGTAGGGAAGTGATGAAGTGAAAACCACACATATCTTTTTAGAGCATTAGACAGTATTAAAAATATTGTTTATAGAAATATCTATCTGAATGTTCACATTTTTAAGTGAAGTATTGAAAAAGGAACAATGTTAACCTCTTCTACGAGAATTGACAAATACCCCACCCTCGGGCAGAGCTTTTCTGACAAATCCTCATCGCCGGGACCGACAAGATGACAATTGCCTGACAAATGCCCGGGGGACGGGGGTGGGCACGCTTGGAATTGACTGAGCATTATGCGTACACGAACTTTATTGAACACATAACTTCTTCATACTTGACAAAGGCAGATTTGTCAGAAAACCTTTACCCGGGGGTGGGGCATTTGTCAATTCTCCTAGAAGAGGTTAACGTCGTTCGTTTGGGGAGCAAGGGATGGCGCAGTGGTGAGAGCGCTCGCCTCCCACCGATGTGGCTCGGGTTCAACTCCTGGCGTCGACGCCATATGTGGGTTGAGTTTGTTCTTGGTTCTCTCCCTTACTCCCAGAGGTTTTCCTCCGGGTACTTTGGTTTTCCCCTCTCCTCAAAAACCAACACTTTCAAATTCCAATTCGATCTGGAACGCACGGACAAGTTTAAACGAGTTCATATGAACTCCTAGGTGCTTCTTGGGTAAACAAGCAATTTATAATTTTATAGTATTTTTTTAAAGGTTGCCCGATACGTACTCGGAGATGGTGTTTCTTCCGTAGAAGACAGACGGTCAGCTACCCTCAAGAGAGTGGCTCTCACCTCGCTTTGCCTAGCAGGTGCAGTAGCATCTTGGCGATCGGCGGCTTTTATCACACGGTCGTGAACACGTCTGTCGACGTCTAGTTTGTCGGGAGTGGAGAAGGTCTCCCGAGAACACTCCACTGGGAAGTCTCTCGACCGACTCTCGACCACCATTTGAGCGGGGGTGGGTCAGGTCAATTGAGCCCACGATCTCCATCGGTCGCTGACCAGCGGGTTAAAGTTGAATTCGAAAAGTTGAATGTCGAATGTGGAAACTTGCAAGTACAATGTCCAAAGTCGGATGTCGGAAGCGAAAACTTAAAGCCGGGACAAATGCTAAATGTTGGATGCGAAAAAAAAAATGTAGTGGGTTGTACATTCCACTGAACTTGAAGATCGAATTAGAAAACTTGACAGTTGCTTATGAAAAGTTGAATGTCGAAAGCGAAAACTTGAATGTTGCATAAATCAAAGTTGAATGTTGAATGCATAAAAGTTGAATCGCGAGTTTAAACTCAAATGACAAACACAAAATGCACGATAGATTGTGCAAAGTACAATGTAAAACGGAACATTGAATTTTGGCGGAAATGGAACGCCATACCAACTGACGATTGCGTTTTTCGCTGCCGTCAATCATCTTAACGGACCTCTTAGGAAACAAAACTTTACTTTAACGGGTTCAAAAGGTCAAGGTTTGTGATTTGTGGTTGGTGGATTTCGATCCGTTTTGTGTGTTTCTGTGTTTCAAGGTTCGTTGCTTGTGATCGTAATTATGATTGACGGCAGCGAAAAACGCAATTGTTGATAGTCTGAAATGTCACCCGCCTCCTCGCCCCACCCCCTCACGGGGGTGGCAAGGCGAGAAAGACCACCGTCCCTCCCTGGGGGTACGCAAAACACTCGTACGGAATACCCAAATCATTGTGGAATTGTGTCCCTCCGAGCTGGAGATACATAAGCTCATGTGCTTGTAACGGAGTTTTTAAAGACACAGTAGTGGCTGTCCCGGTTCGCAAGTAAAACTACCATAACTGGAAACTGACTGCGGGAAGGTCAAAGAAGCAATCGGCAAAGGGAAGCAGGCGGTAAGCATTCGATATACAGTATTAGTATGACATCAAATGACATCAAATAAGATCGAAGCCGAGTTGTAGCGTTACTTAACAAGTCGGACTCCATTCAATTTTACGACGTACAATGGTCTAAAATGCTCACCAGCCAATGTAAGTAACAGTAGTTTGGTTGGGTGGAAAATGAGGAGTATTGAAAGTGTTGTGTGTGGAAAGTGCGGAGTGTGGAAAAAATGAAAAATAAATAATAACAAATGTGTGAGACGTTTATAATTAAAACAATAAATAATAATAGCCATAGCTAATGATAGAATGCGGATTGCGTGCGCATGCGGAGTTTATTTACCATTAGTCACGCATACCGCTTTTTGACATTCAACGCTGCATTCGTAGACAGCGTGTAAAACAACCTTACATTACAAAAGTCAAAGGTCGTCAAACGACCAAGCCTGCCTATTTTTAACTAATAAAAGGTGAAAGATCTTGCCGTGCCTCCTGTACGGATCCTCGAAAGACAATCTTCTCTTTACGAAATGATAAAATCACAAAATTCTATTTTTGGTTTAATTTGTTTTTCAAAATCGGGATGTCACCGCACTTGTATTACCTCGTGGCTTGTATTACCACTCGTGTTACCTCAAAAGTGTATAAAGGTGTTAGATCAGTCAACAAGGAATCAATGCTAGACGTGCAAACACCCTAAACCAACAGAAACCTTTCAGTACACAAACGTCTACTCATATCACCCGCCGGCCGTAAAGAAATGCTTTAATGATCAAAGGAGAAGCGATCAAGCTTCTAAGGACTAATTCCTGTCAAATCATTTTTCAGGACTTCTATCAAAAAATTTAGAAACTCGCCTGAAAGAAAGAGGCTACCCTGCCGCTATAAGATAAGACTCAAGTTTTCCCAGAATGACCGAACAGATACAAATTTTAAAGCGCCGCTTACTGATGCGTAGAGTGCACTTTGGTCTAAAATCATACGCTTGAGCGAGTTCGATTTGAAATCACAAGTATGATTTGAGACCAAAATTGCACGACACGAAGTTTGATTATCAGTTTATTACAGCCATTTTGAAATCGCAGAATTCAGTCAGTACTAGCCTGTTCCAAGCGTTCAGATAGTGGAGAGCGGTGCGAAGTAAAGATAGCTCCTTTTTTCTTCGCACCGCTCCCCACTATCTGAACGCCTGGAACAGGCTAAATCAGTACTAATATATCATTGATCAAGTAGCCGGTTTTTTAAAAAGCCGAAACAAAAAGGTTTTTAAATCTCATTTTACATTCGAAACAGAAATGATGCGATATAGGACAAAAATGGTGCGATTTAAAGCAGAAATGATGCGATTTAGCACATGAACGACGCGATTTGGAACAGAAGTGATTTAGAGCAAAAAATAGTGTGATTCGTGACTAAATCACACTGCTGAGAGCCAATCAGATTGCGGGGATCACCAGTGATTTCAAAAAGGGTCAAAGCAGAATGTCCGTAATAATGAGGTGCCTTATTAAGCGAGTGTCCGTAAAGCGGAGTTTGTCAGTACTCAATGGAAGAAATACAGAGAACCCAACGGCGGCTACAATTTACTCCAAAGTACAAATTTGAACCTAAATGTTTCCATAAAATGTTAACTTTGGCATTTGTCATATTTATTTCGCTGTCCCGAGCTGTTTAAAGCGTTGTTTTGCGAGATCATTATTCTACCCCGGTGGTGAGAACTTAAGTAAAAGAGACTCCTTCAAAGGCAAGCAGTTTGTGGCACCGGTTGGGTGAGAGTAGGGAGCTTAAGCGACAACGTTTTTGAGCGACGCACGTCAACCGGAAGTGGCCTTTTTTCATTTTTTGACGGTGGTTTCGCGCAAATTTTCAGTCAAATCGCCTCTATAACAGTAAAGAAGCTAAGGAATACAAATTTTATATCATCAAGGCATGTTAAAAAATACCTCACTTCCGGTTGACGTGCGTCGCTCAAAAACGTCGCTGCTTAAGCTCCCTAGTAGTGAGAGTAAAACGCGGGGTCGGGGTCGAAGCCGGGGCCGGGGCCAGGATCGGAATTTATCTTTTTTTTTTTTTTTTTTTAAAGAAAGCTGTTTTGGGGTTAGGGTCAGGGTTAGTGTCCCTAACCCCAACCCTAACCTTAACCCTAACCCTAACCCTAAAACAGCATTCTTTTTTTAAAAAGACAGACCCCTCCTTCGTCCCCGGCCCAGCGTTTTACTGACACAGGTGAGAGTAGGTACTAAGGCAGGGACTTCTCAGTCATTACAAACTATGCAATTCCAGGAAACATTTTCAATGCCTAAATAAAGTCTTTTAATAACAAAAAGTGGACCAATAATTTTAAAATTCAATTGAAGCGAAGACACTCTTTATCTTTTTAAAAGATAGCAAATAGCGTGACATAGCCATCAGAACAAGTTCCGAGGGTTGTTGCGATTATTCCAGGGCGTGGCTCTATTGTAAGGCGATGGTAAGAGGAAAGCAATGGAGCTCTATAGTGCGGCGCTTAATTAAGTGAATACGATATTGTGTTGCAGGACATGATTGCTCGTGTGGTGTCAGCAACCTGGAGACTTTCATCTCATTTCAAAGGCCCAAGGTTAAGGACCACTTCTCATGTTTCTCTCCCGACGTTTGGAAGAAGTTTGTCCAACGTCTTTGAGCCACTACCAAAACAGGAGCTGGTGACGAAATTCAAGTCGAGGCTAAGAGGAAGGCAGTTCCTTCCGGGCTCCTCGGGTTCGGACTTCCCAGAATTCCTTGGAGAGCCAACAGATTCATTCCCACTCGGCATTGCAGTCAAAAATCCAAACGGCTCCTCACTGGCTGATCTTACTGCAAAATGCATGGAATTTGCGGAAGAAACTTTCTCTCGTAGCCCTGCTATATTATTCCGAGGTCTTCCTGCTAAGTCTGCAGAAGACTTTTCTGTAATCGCTGGGGCGATCCCGTATAAGACCGCGGCGTATGGAGGCATTGGACATCGCTCTCAAGTAGACAAAGCTGCAGGAACATATACTGCTAGTGAGAGGCCACCAAATTATACAATAGAGTTGCACAACGAATTAGCCTATAGTGAAAACTTTCCATCCAAGGTATTAATTTTGAGCTCATTCCAGTGGTAGGCTTTAGAAAGAGATTGGTAATTAGAGTTTTAAATCTTGTTCAAGCGCAAAGGACAGAGAAAAGCAGTTTGGCGCGCTGCGCGATGATTAAAAAACTCCATTTTTCTTCCCTTGTTTGCTGAGCCTGGCTTGCAGATGTGAACAAGGATCTGGGGTTGCATAACACCAACTGGCATGGATTGTCCCCGTTTTTCTAGTTGACAAACTCGCATTTAGCATTTAAACCCTGCGAAAACAAACATCTTTGTTTTGTTTTGTTTTTTTTTTAAACTTTTAATTTATACAATTCAGACGATTTGGCGTTCCCTGCAACTGAATGGGATTAGGGTTATGGGTCAGAGGCTCCAATTCCTTTTTTTCCCGGATTTTCCCTCTCCGCTATAAAACACGCACGTTGAAAACGAGCGGTCTTAACTTAATTTTTTAAAGTGATAACGAAGACTTGGTATTTAAAATAAGACGGTTTTAAATTAGAAAGGCAACGTCAAAGAGACCATGTGGTAACTCGTGGCTAAGCGCGCATACACATATAATGTCTCTGTTTTAGACACAGCGTTTCTCGGTATGAGCAGTAAAATGACTTGAAAACGACGGTACGAAGGGGAAACAATTTGTCTGTGGGGGCGAAACGCCAATTTCAGATTTATCCTGGTAAGTCTAGACGAGGTTTGACTGCCAACAGTCTCTTTTCAGACATGCAAGAGAGCAAGCCGTCATGTCGAGGCTGGCAGTAGCGAACGAGCAGCGGAAGTGCCGGCCCTCTTGTCTCTTTACCCAGACGTTTCCCTCATTACGAGTTTTGGGTGCAAATGAAGGCAGGACTGCGCTCCTCTACTCACGCTGACGGACGCTCCACTCCTTTCCAGTGATTCGCCTCGTCTCACGTGATCTTTAGTAGCGGTTTTTGATCCAACCTTGTTCCCAGGGTCCTCTCCTCCTCGACTCTGGGAACGAGGTTGTTTTTGATTCTCTTTGAGAGACGCACGTCAACCAGAAGTGGACTATTTGCACTCTTGGGCCGTTGTTTGTCCATTGAATTTACCAGCAAAACGTCTTCACCCGTCTTCTTACGAAAAAGACACCTGGCAATACAAATTTAGTTCCGCCAAGACACATTTTTAGGAAAAAGACTTGACGTACGTCGCTCTAAACCGCCTCTCCGCGGTAGCCTGCAAGCAAGCTCTCCCGTGGAGCTGGGGTGTAGGGGAGGGAAGAGGGGAAGGACTACAAGTTACCCTCCTTTTTCGCCCTGCCGCCAGAGCGCCCAGGAGAGATTTCTCGCAGGCTACTGCGCAGTACCCCGAGGACGAAGCCAGAGAAAGGACCAATCCATATTATATCCCCATTTTAGTCTTGCGATTCGCTATAATCTTCAAAGCATGGACTGTCAAGTGTAACGTTGCAATTTGTATTTCTTAGGTGTACCTATTCTGTGTGAAGGAGCCTGCCGATGGCTGCGGTGGCGAGACGCCTATAATGAAAAACAATGACCTTCAATCACGTCTGGATCCTGATATCATAAGAAAACTAGACGAAAAACACATCAAGTACGAAAGATACATGCCTTCCACACGACACAGGAACTATATATCGTGGCAAGATGGTTTTATGACAAACGATAGAAAGGTAACGGCGCTATACGCTGTATTGATTGCTAGAGTTCGGCTCTTTGTTTTAATTTTATCTCGGTAAGGAGGGTGGTCAGAAATTACACTACCTAATATTGGCTTAAAAATAGCAAAGACTAATTCCGCTGACCAAAATACATGTTCAATTTTATTATGCCTATCTCAGTTGGTTGGATACAACCATGCATATCAGCTTTTTACTTCTTTCGGGCTGTTTACATAGAGGGATGAATATCCTTGCTGTCTACCCAGCACTCAACCTTTCCCCAGGCCACTGACAGGGAATCACGTAATGGTTCGTCAGGAAACAGGGCAAATTTCATTCACATTTTGAGACTCGATTTAGCTCCTAGTCATTGTCCTTCCGTTTACTAAAATTTGGGCGTCAAAAAATGACTAGCAGCTCGTTCCCACTTAGGAACTAGCACTTGAGAATGGGATGTGGGGAATGCCAGCAAGGTACAATGCTGTTTTTGATTCAGTTCTTTCTTACTCTTCTAGGAAGTGGAAGATATAGCTAAACAACAAGGCAACGATATCCACTGGGATGAGAACGGAGATTTGTATTTGTCGCTAATCCGACCTGCTTTCATACCGCACCCTGTGACTGGAGAAAAATACTGGTTCAATCTAGTTACAGGGCACCACAATTCGTGCGTGGATTCGATGCCAACATTTAACGACACCGACATCTTGGACGGGAAATGGCCGTACCACAGTTATTACGGCGACGGAAGCGAGATCGAACCACAGGTGATACAGCATATAAGAGCACAATCTTGGGCATGCGCCGTTGGATTCAAGTGGAAATGCGGTGATTTGTTGGTGATCGATAACGTTGCTGCCCAACATGGAAGAATTGGATTTTCCGGTGAAAGGAAGATGCTGGCATATCTGACCGCTTAAATCAAAGGACTTCAAATCTTCTTTTTTAAATTGTAACTGGTAGAAATCCGTATGGAAAACAATAGAGAACCTCAGGAGAATACTGTATTAATTCTGTTAATTAACTGGAGCATAGTAAACAACTTTGTTACGTATGAAATCAATTTCTTGTTAAAAGGTTTCCTAATTACATGAAATTTTGGCGACACTTTAATTTAACGAATTTCGCTCAATTAAAATGCACCAAAATTAAGTGTCGCTAAATTTAAATCGTACATTTTTTTAAATGAAATTCCGCCATCTGGTCAGAATGTTAATGGATGTGTTTTTTAAGGGCTTTAACAGCTCAGAAGAGCTCGGGGAAACTCACCAATACTGCTCCAGATGTGGAGCAGCCGTAGACAAAGAGGACGCTCTCATACATTATTATTTTCAGCGTGGGTTTGATTTAACACAATCGTAAAACAATGAAGCCACGTGGCATGGGTCATTGTTTGAGGGCCAAATTTTCAACCCAGACTCTACGACTGAAACCGTCCACAGCACCATGAAAAGGAAAACCATATGGCTTCAAATTATTGTAGCCATCCCTGAACGTGCCAAGCAAACGTCGATCCTGGGTTAGTGTACGACGTTCTCCTTAGTGCATGACTACAGTAGGTAGGCCTATGTAGGGTTATGTAGTGCTATGTGAGGGTATGCAGGCCTATGTACGGCTATGTTGGGCTATGTAGGGTTATGTACGGCTATGTAAGGCTATATACGGCTATGTGGGGATATGTAGGGGGAACACGCGCGGGGAGCGTGAATGACAACACAAAGGAAGGGCTTGGGTTTTGGAGACGAGTTTTACCTCATTACGTGAGTACGATACTATGAGCAAAATTTAAAACTAAAATCCGGATAAAATTGAAAACATATTCGTCGCTTTCTACCTCAACTGACTGTAGAACCTAGTACGTGGTTTGAGCGAGGAGTAAAGTAAGCGATCTACACCAGGCTCAAGGGTCCGACTCTAAACGAAGGTGGGGGGTACAGCCTCCCCAGCGTGTGGGACAAACGCAGAACCTGGAGGGGGACTAGGGACCCAGGGCCTCTCAACAATGATGTAATCTTAGCACGTCATGCGCCTGACACGACACGTGCCGGCGCAGAAGTGAACAAGACTTCAGTTGAAGTCGAAAGCTCTTCAATTTTATCCGGATTTTAAATTTAAAATCTTGCTCATAGTTTAAATTTACCGGATATATGTATCTTCACACAGGTCTTTCCGTACGAAAGTTTACTGAGCTATGCATTTATGTAGAATAAAAAGACTTCAAAACACCAGTACAAAGTAGACACTCAAACAAATAAAACCAGAATCCTTTTAAAAATTATTTCATAAGACTGACATAAATAGAATTCGTGAGAATTTCGGGTTTACCTCTGTGTAAAAACTGGTGAAGTTTTTCTTTGTTTTCTAGCTACCTTTTCCTTGGCTCTATTGTGTTGACTTCTCAGTGGCTTCTTTGTATTCATTGTTATACGTCACTCGTGAGTTTCACAGGTTTTTACACCGAGGATGAGCCGCAATTTCTGTTACAAATTATGTTATAACTTAAAAAGCCACAATTAGTTCGAGTATACCAAAATAATTTTATCTCAAATAAATAATTACTTAACCAGAATTTATAAGCGTACGAGGTCATTTCTTCAGTTTTACTGGCGCGCGCCAACATCTTTAAGAGTAGGTATACATACATGGTTATTGACTGGATTCTACCGTTTTGTATTGTAGAACAGCAGCCACATCATTCGTTTATCACTAAATGTTTAAGCGTGTATATCACTCCATGTAAGGAAATCCGGAATCCGGGACATTTTTACTTTTGGAATCTGGAATCCTGGGCTTTGGAATCCGGAATCCGGAATCCCGCTAAGGATTAGAATCCAAAATCCAAGTTTCACTGACAAGGAATCCGGTTCCACTACCTGGAATCCGGAATCCAAGACTGTCTTGGTTTACCCTAAATGGGGCACGTTTGTAACTGACAAGTCTTTAGGACTGGCAAATCGAACTCCAGTAGACGTAAAACCATAAAGCAAAACCTCTTAGAACGGACACCAAAGGGAAATAGCCAAGAGTACGCCTCACAGATGTCTCCGCAAGGAAATCTTGGATTAGGCTAGTATCTTTGGGTCCATATGTCCGTAATAGAGATATGTCCGTGCTGTGGCGAGGTATCCGCACATAAGCGTCCATCGTAACTTCGGATTCACATATAGGGCATTTTATGTCCTTTTCTTTCCGTAATACCGTCTAAACCACAGAGACTACTCACATCCGTTTAGATTACGATAAATGAATAAAGATTACTTACTTAAAATCTATTCATGGAGTACGGCTCAGTCGGTAGAGCGCTTGCCTGCAGAGTTAAGGGCACGGTTTCGATTCCCGGGACCGGACCAATACTCAGGGTCTTAAAATAACTGAAAATGAAGGTGCTGCCTTTGAATAAACGGCTAGACCTTCGCATGGTTCGGCTGACCAAGTAAAATGGCGGGTGCCGTCTCCAGCAGCAGACGTAAAAACGGTAAACTCAAAAGTTCTTTCATGCTAAATACATTTATACTCAAATAAAGTCCTTTTTTGGCGGCTATTTTGAATTTGTCCGTGAATGCGAGGTGTGGAACCGAGAAATCGTCGGTAGCGCTCAAATTTCTTTTAAGATGTATCCTCGGCAAGTGATCGATACGTTCGAGAGCTTTCTCAATTTCCGATTATCCCAGACAACCCCTCTCCCAATTCTTTTTGTTGAGGTCTTTCACCAGTTGAGCGCAAAATTGAAACTATCGATGAAGTAATCATTACTCATTTATTATAATCTAATCCGATGTGAGCGCCTCCTGTGCCTAAACGACTTGAACTGATACAAGATAGTTTTATAACACAGCAGGTGGTTGTAAAGAAGTGTTTAACATTTAAGCATAGTCAAGCCCTTATGAAGCGAGGCGACGGCAGCGTACCTCTAGGACATGTGGTGTATGATTCATCAATCCGCATTATTGGAGAAGGTATCATTTAAAATCTCCTGTTACTTCCTGTGAGTGTAGCTTTCCAATACCCACTGCGGGCACGCCCAAAACTTTTCGACCAGCATATTTTAGCTAGAACAAAAACAAAAACAAGTGTGATTAACTTACACCTTTGTGTTTAATGTAGTGTTTCCGAAACAGCTGAGTGCTGAAAGTGAGAAAGTCACCTTTATTCCAAGAATATTTTCGAATCGTGGCGAAACAAAACTCCAAGCTCCCATATTTCTGTGTTCTTCTTGGCTCCATATATATTCTGAAAAAGACAGTAAATGCCTTTAAAGAGCAAGAGGCAAATGTTCCACCCTAATTTTATCCTTACACCATCTTATACCTGTACTGTCTTTTTCTCAAACGGGCAAATTTTGATTTAATTTATGACGCTATTTTTTTTGCTTTTTTAAAATCAATACTCCCCAATCCCCTTTCCTTTTTGTTGTCAGGAGTGGGCTAGTCTCCCTCGCAGCCGTATTTGTCGCGTCACGCAACGCTCCTCCCTAACAAACTTTCTTTGGGAGGAGCTTTGCGTGCCGAGACAAAAACGGCTGCGTGGGAGACTACGAGGAGTGGGAAAACATACAACCGTTGCAAAACGTGACCAACATTTCTAAAAAAAGTAGAAGCCTCCCCGCGGAGGACGTGGGGCAGGAACGCGTGACTAAGAATGTTCGGGGAGGCTCCAGGAAACTATACCTTTTCCAGGGAAAGTTCTTGACGAATCACTTCGGCAGGGAAAGGACACAACGACTGGAATAAAAACACAAAGAAATTGTGACAATTGACCCTCAGTTTAAGTTCAGAAAACGGTTAGACGGCAAAAATTACAAAAGCCAACCCATATAAAGAATCAAGAAATGCAATTTTAACCCGGAAAATAAAGCTCCTTGAGGGACATAAGTCATGTAATACACTTTTCATAGGTGACAAATTACTCCTTAATTTTGGCGCGAAATTTCAGCGTTAATTTATAATTTCCCACGTAAAATTATAACGAGGTTGCTATAACAACTTTTTCCAGGGTGAAAACATGGCGTGCACCTTTGAAAAAAGCCCGAGTCTTGTGAGCCTAATTTGTCACCCAATAACTATTCCTCTGTCACCTATTAACTATTCCTCGAGCCCGAATGGGCCATAAGCCCATAAGGCCGAAGGCCGAAAGGGCTATTGACTCAGAGGCCATGAGGGCGAGAGGAATAATTGTTTTAGTAAAGTCCAACTAGTTGGTCAAAAAATATCGAGACAAAACAACTTTAGCAAGTTAAAGCTCGACTTTAATCCTTTTTTGCCGCCAAAAAGCCGGCGCTTTGCGCTACTAGTGGGCTATAACATATAGCCTAGTAGCAGCTCAACCAATCAGAACACAGCCTTGATGATAGACCACCAGTTGGATTTTACTAACAATTAATATTAACTAACTTGGACAAAACGCGCGTGAAATTATTCCCTAATTTCACTTGTCACCATTGATTACACCTTCTACATACTAACATACCGCACCCGTAACAAACGTGCCTTTCAAATGTACAGACGCAAATGCCGAACTGCAAAAGATGTCTCAAAATTGACTTAAGTTGAGGAATTGCCAAGCCCTAAGGCCTGGCATAGATGCTTACCTCCAGTCTAACAATGGCTGTATTCATGTTGTTGATCGCTTCCCTTTGCTTGGTTAGAGCATAGTAATGTTTACCAGAACAGAACACTACCCGACTCACAGACGCCTTGTTAACAGTGCTATCCCCTAGCACTGGTTGAAAGTGAGTTCCAGGAGCCATCTCGTGAAGTGATGATACAGCAGCCTGAAGAAAATTACGGAAAATGACTAACGTTCATTTATTGCACGTACAGAAGAACAAAGGAAGAGGACTTAATAATCAAGCTCAGCAAATCCACAATGCTATAACGCGCTCTTTCCTAAGGATGCATATTTTATACAAATTATATATTTTTTAAATAATATGATAATGTTTTATCACTTTCAAATGTTTATTTTAGATTTCTATTGTTCATATTAGATTTTATTGTAATTGGTATGTGAAAACCCATTTTAATTGCATGTACCAATAAAGTTGATTAATTGATTGATTGATTGATTGATGGATGCTATAACTAGCAACGGTATACGGTCACACGTATAAGGCGTTTTCTGTCATTTTTCTTTATTTATTTACCAGGCCCCGGTTGTTCAAACGTTGGATAGCGCTATCCACCGGATAAATCACTATCCAGCGGATAAGTATTAGGGAAACTAATTGCGCTATCCATTGGATAGATTTTTATCCCGTGGATAGCGCTATCCAACGTTTGAACAACCGGGGCCAGGAGGTGGAAAAAAGTAAAGATGTCTAAAATGTTGAATGCCACTATTTTTTCACTTTTCTCAAAATAAAAAGCTTTTTGCCCGCCTGAAAATTAACTGCTTCGGGAAACGTTTTTTTTTTTGACAAGTGTCGGCGACAAGTTCCGCAGTTTCAGCTTGTTTTCAGTTTTCAAACACTTTTTAAGTCTTAAAAACGTTTTGAGAATCAGTGGTGTCTTGGCAATGCTTCAACCTTTAAACGGTTAAATTACAACCTCAACTTTGAATTTTTGTTGGCCTGGCTTTCCCAAATTTCGCTCTTATGTTTTAAAACAAAAATCAACTTTATCTCGTATGAACGCGTTTAAGTCTAGACCTTTCATTCACACATACTTTCACGTGTGAATCATAACTTGTCCTCCGCAAGTTCTCTACAGACAAGACATGGATACTTGGTTACTATACTTACCGGAAGTCGTATCAGAAGTTTGGGCCCGACAACAATAAGTGGCTTACGAAAGTTGCGTAGCATCTGTAAGACATAAAAAGTCGATAACTCAGAGGGAAAGTGGAGAAAATAAAGCAAAAATTATTACGTGAGGGCTTGTCGAGGTTTGTCACCGGTCATATCCTTATCAATTTGGCATAGCACTCACCTGTTGTCTTAGCAAATGGAAATACTGCGCAGGCGTGGTAGGGTTTGCTATGTACATGTTAACATTGTCTCCATCTACTTCATCTTCCTTGCTGTCCGTTAGCTTTGAAAACAAGACAAAAGTATAGACAACAGTTAGTTTAAAACCGCAAAAACGATGATATATTGTTACAAAATAGAGAGGGTAAGTTGTCACGTCATGTTGCCATGGTAGCAAAATTTTTGGATGACAACAAACCGAAAATTCACTTAAGAAGTAAATTCGCACTTCATAGATGTTATTCAGTTTCATTTAATTTGTCATATGTTGGCGAAATTTTCTGCATTGAATCCGAAAGGACCGTATCTGAGGGCCTGTTTACATGGAGTGGGGGACCCCGGTCTAGTGGAGTTGGTTTCTCTTGTTTGCACGCTCTAGGGGACACAAAACAAAAGAAACCTACCCCACTAGACCGGGGTCCCCCACTCCATGTAAACAGGGTCTGAGTTTAGAAAAAGACAAAGAAACTTTTTGTGTTGTGTTCACCTACTCCGTGAAGCGGGCGCACGAAATTAAGACGTCGCAGTTGTGCAACGATGGCTAAAAAATGTGCAAAAAAGGGTGATGCACCTGCACCTTTGTCAAATTTTCCAATAATCCTTACATCCTGAATTATTTTGGCCAAAAAACGCAGCCAAGGTTTATAAAATGTAAAACTGTACGCGAAATTCACTTAACAGTGAACGGGTCATAGCTAAGATTCACCCCATGTAAGGGCATCCGAATTCCAAAACCTGGGAAATTTTTGCCAGTCGAATCCAGAATCCTGGGGTTTAGAATCCGGAATCAACTCAAGGAATCCAGAATCCAAGGACACTTTCCATTCAGCCCAAAATTCCGGAAATTTCGGTTAGAAATCAAATTGGAACGGACCGTTAGAAATCAAATTGGAACGGACCGTTTCGGTTCTGTCCGACCGGAATATTTGGGAACACCTTTGAAGGTGGCCCACTTTAACCGATCCCGTCATTTCGGTCGATCCAACCGAAAAGTCCCTTTCCATTAGACAAAATTGTTGTCCCTAGTACCGCTCTTTGGTATCCTTCTTACAAGAACAATAACCAAACGCGCGGTGGCTTGGGTCGGGTCTGTGCAACCGGAATGTACCGTTCCACTGAGCACGTGAAATTTCCGACATTTCAAACAGGAATTTTTGATGAATGGAAAGCGTCCCAAGTTCCACTGACAAGGAATCCGAAATCCATGGCGTGAAATCCAGAACGCAGGACTGTCTCACCATACCAGGGGCGACAGGATACCAACCTGAAGAAATCTTTCTATTCTACAGGAGGAATGTTCTGGTCCGGCTCCATCATACCCGTGTGGTAATAACATCACTAGACCGCTTTGCATCAGCCACTTCGCTGAAAATTAGTCATTAATTATATCTATTAGAGAATCTTATAGATCCTTAACACAGACGTAAGCATAAGCATGAACATAACGCAAGCATTAGCGTAATCACGAGCATTAGAAGCTTATCGTATTTGCTTGAATAAGCGCCGCCCCCGATTAAACGCCGACCTGAAATAAGTATCGCGGCCCTAATATAATCAAAATCAAAAGACATTAATTCTGTTAGTTCAATACGAAAAATAATAATACCGTGGTTAATAAAATTATTTGTCGCGTCCAACTTTCAAACTGACACCGCCATCGAATAAGCGCCGCACTTGAGGCATGGAAATTTTAATAAGCGCCGCGGCGCTTATTCGAGCAAAATACGGTATGTGCTAGAGGGGGACGGCCGTGACATAGACATAAGCATAAGAACAACGCCCTGTTTTGATATTGTAGTGTACGAGAGCGCATTCTTGAAAACGACCAGCTTAAGTTGTGACGGCTGTTATGGATTGTTCAGGTGGTCGCTTACCACCTTGCGAGCATAGAATCCATTTGTCTTCTTGAGTAAAGAGGAAAAAAGAAGGCTCTGCCTGAATCACGTCAAACCTTTCAAGCCACCAAAGCCGAAACCTCTGGCCTAGTCAGTCTTGTTTTCTCTCGTCAAACTGGTTTTTTCGAGTGCGAGCATCCATTAATTGATAAAACGATAGTCTTAACCGAGCCCGCTGTTGCCAGGGCACAGCTGTTAGAGAACTTTAGATTCAGAGACGAGGACAACTACGAGTACGAGATTTTCACAGTACTGAGTATTTCCCACGCGTGAACCAACGTCATTTTGGCGGAAAAACGTGATAGCCGTCGTCACACTACAACGAGTTTTAGCGAGAATGTCGTAGTGGCGGGAACAAGTTATCAAATGTAAGACGTTTTATCATTTTGCTATCGGGAGCGGGCTTAACCTCCTTCAGTATAAATAACCACACTAACTTTTTTGGTGAAAAAAAAAAAAAATGAAAAGGAAGCTTTCCGGGGTGTCTTTTTTAAAGAACACGCACAAAAACTTTAAATCAAATCTCGTACTCGTACTCGTCCTCGTCCTCAAAACTAAAGCTCTCTCTTAGGCCTGGGTTGGAAACTATATCCTAGCAACATGCCGCGCATGGTCAGCAAAGATCTTGCTGGATTCATGCACAGTCTTTCTCGAGTACACCAAAATCAAGCCAGCGAAAGAAAGGCTGTGCTGGCAGGATGGTCGCTTACGAGAGCTTTGACAGTATTCTTTTAGTTACCTTCTCCACCCGAGATGAACGTGTCAATGATAATCTGCGCTCCATTAAAGAAGTCTCCAAACTGTGCTTCCCAGATGATAAGGTGATTTGGGTTTTCAACACTCATGCCATATTCAAAACCAAGGCAGGCTTCTTCCGACAAAGGACTGTTGACAACCTAGTGTAAGGAAAAGGAACTATAGTCTTCAATTATCAACAACTGGCAACAACATCAACATCAACAACAACAACAACAACTTTGTGCCGTCTTCACTATCTGAACGCCTGAAACAGGCTAGGTTTTCAGAGGCAAAGCTACATACATCACCAACCCGCAGTTAGCTTAGCTTGTCGAAGTTATGCAAAATTATAACTCCGAGTATTAGAGTGTATACGACAAGGCAAAAGTTGAAAAAGAAAATAAATACAAGGTTTGATAGCTTCATCTAACTACAGTAGAGAAGCCAAACTAAATGAAAAACTCATGCTCATCGGGAGCGATTTTGTGAGCAAGTTTTTAAACAACTATCTCGGTCAACTCACCGCTGACCAATGTTTTTGCAAGCGGCTTTAGTCAAAGTTGTAAGTGTCGGTTAAGTACAAGGTAAACTTTAAGTGGGAGGCACTGGCAAGCCTTAGATCAGCGGAGCTTTAACCTGTATCTATAGCATAAAGTAACTGCGAGTGCTGGTATTGCAACTTTCGTCTGTAGTGGGATATTTTCTCCTAACAGGACCTCCTCACGAAGCATTATGGTACCTTGTGGCCAAGAGCACTAGAGGTCGCTATGTTGGCCGCTATGTTGTGGTACACGCCTGATCCACAGGGAGAAAGGAAGGGGATAGGTAAGAGGAGACAGGTAACCTCTATCCCCCTCCCTCCCTCGCATCATCCTTATTGACTAAACTTTCTCGTCTCTTCAACCTTCCTCTGCTTTCAAAATCAAAGGACTGCAGGAAAAACTGAACTAGAGAGAGGTGTAACTAAGGAAACAACACGACTTCATTACCTGGACCTAAACTTACGACCTTCAGATTTGCAGCCCAACCCAAGATTTATCTATACAACCCAATCACAGGCCTCGACGAAGTCAATTACCTCAAGGAAAGCTTTCTGTTGCTCAAACATGTTGTTCAAAGGGACAAACATCTCATCTGTTGACTGATCCACTAACATGGCATGTCTGTTGCTGAACGTGCCTCTTCCAACATCTTGTCCACTGAAACGCACTTGGTACCCTGTACAGCAAAAGTAAGGAAGCTAAATAATGAGACAGTGCACTGCTGCGGAAATAACGCCATTGGCTTCTCTTACATTGAAAAGTATGTTCTTGCGACGTGAATGCAAAGAGATTCACTTAAGGAGATTCTCAAACAAAAGGCAACAGAGCCTGAGTAACCAGCCGACATTTCGCCACGCCACCACTGGTTTATACCCTACTATCGAAAAAGGGTCGACCCTTGTGGCCGAGCAAACTTTTGGTTTCTAAACTTTTGAAAGGAAATGTTTGAAAAGTTGGCTCGCCCAGGGTAGCTCGCGTAGGCGAGTGAACCTTCTACCCACGACAAGTTTTCTTCACGTAAACGGGACCTAAAATTGACGCATGACGACAAAATCATTAACATCAAAGGCTATCACCTTGCCGATGACCATAGACTCAACATTATTGCAAGAAATATATGGCGATACTGCCAGTCAACCGGCAAATCCTGCATAGCTACAACGGTGAACCAGTCGTAAAAATGTTGAGATACTCCGACGAAAAAACGACCTCTCCCTCTCCTGACATATCGCTGCTAGTCCCTGGTCTGTGAGATATAATACTAACCTCCCTCTTCCCTTCCATTCCAGGGGTGGAGGGGGGTTCACAAGCACAATGTCATGGAGAGGCCATTTAAGCCAAAGTACGGTTCAGAGTCTCAAGCACTATTGCAACAGGTTGTAGTTAGCATGCACTAGGATCCTGATAACTGATCCGGTCTCGGAAATAGACCCCCACGACCTTCCACTCTCAGGCCCAGGCGGGGTTCTGGGGGTCTACGGGTATCCACGGTCATTTTTTATTCAGGTATAAGCTGGTATACGGTATTAAAGTATCTCGTTTTCCTGAATTTATGGTATCTTGGATTTAGAACACAAAGTTTTGTTACATTTTTTTTATATATGAATGTATTCTGACAAAAATATCGAAATATGCTCACCAGTTCGCCAGGATTTGGCAAAGGAGGGAATACAAAATGCTCGTGACCGACTGCAGTGCACCAAAAGATACACACAATATCTGAGTGTGTTATCTCTCAGTAACCTGACAAATCATTTTTAGGTACGGTATATGGTATTCTGTTACAAGAGAATTTTAGGTATTCGGTATCAAAGATTTTACAATTTTAAGGTTTTTTGGTATCTTCATGAGGAAGACTTCGGTTACATTGGTATCCCACTAATCCCCCTACCGACTTAGCTAGTCCTGCCGCAGTTTTAGAAACTCTTT
>CALNXK010000135.1:142500-150000 GCA_942486035.1 Porites lobata
CTTGGGTCTTTTTTTTGCGCCCCATTTGACGCGGCAACGTAAATCTTATGCGGCATTTTTTTTCCAGATTGTTGAAATCCCGCCCTAGAATAAACCCTGCCTCGCCCCTTCTATCAATCAACGCACAATCATGGCCATATCTTATTAGAACGCAAACGTCTGCTGTGAAAGTTAAGAGTAGTTAGATTGGATGGAGTTTTAAACAATGAATTGAAAACTGCTCCATAAACCGCGCTATCAGCTGCACAATCGGGGTTTTAATTCTCTCCACAATTAGTCGCTGCTGAAATCTTACCTGAGCGGAAAATGAAGCGTCTCCGTGCGCCATAACACTAAGAACCTTGAGGAAAGTAAAGAATGCATGTCAGTGCTTTTTTGCAGCTGTATAATCACAATATGCTTCAAAGTTGTAGATAATTTGTTGCGGCTGAAGAACGCAGTCCTAATGGCGCTTCTAATAGCCACTTTGGCCGCCCCGTAATTTTTTTCAGGGGCTTTCTCTCAGCCGCGAATTGGTATCTACGTTGTACCTCACTAAATCACGTGAATGATCATTCACTGAAATCACTCCCCCACTCCACTTCCCGGTTGGAAGGACGTCCAATTGAGTAATTGCCACTACTGCAAAAAAAAAAAAAAAACACTTTCGAGAACCAACCTTGTCACCTGTTTGGCAGTCATGTCGATCACTATAGCAACCATCTTTCAGGGTCAATTGCCTTCCTCTGGCTTTTCCTACTACAACAGGATCAACAGCTTCCAGATGGGATGGATTGGGCAGCATGGTGACATGCAAGGGCCGTGTGTGACCATAGTGAAGATCCACGGAACTGGCTGCATTGAGACAAAAAAATGCACTTTATTTGACTGTTAATGTATTTAGCACGAGAGTTCAAATTGAGGACAATATTTTTAAGTCTCCCAAGGGAGATGGGATCACCATTTTTTGAGGTCATGCAAGCCACGCGAAGGTCTAGCGGTTTGCACGAATGGCAAAGGTAATTCCTTCATTTCTCAGTTATTTTAAGACCCTGGGTATTAGTCCGGCCCCGAGGATCGAACCCACGACCTCCCGCTCAGCAGTCAAGCGCTTTACCGATTGAGCTAATCCTGCCTTGGTCAAGAGATGATACAAAACAAGTTAAAACACCAAACAGAAAAACACCAGACTTTGAATTGTCCAAAAATAACCCTCGACTAGTATTTTTTTTTAAGGAGTGCCGGTTTGACCGTTAATCATCAAATTGGACTTCTCGAACACAATTAAAACAAAGCAAATTTATTTAGAAGCCACCTTACAAGTGTACGGAAAGTTTCATCTGAAATCCACTCATTCAACCTGAAGGCGGTTTGAAAAGTTAGGCTGCGCCATGTTTCCTGAAATCATTTAGTCTTAATGTCTAGGCATCAAATTAAACTGACAAACTGAACGTTCACTGGGATGTAATCCGTAAATGATACACCGGTATTACGTACTAAGATGTGACAGAACATCTCCAATGCCTTGCGCGCCAGGAGGAAGTTCAGAATTGCCTTTCATCTACAAAAAGAAGAGTATAAATTACATCCTTATGTTCACTGTGAAATGATAACCAAATAGGCCATTTCGGAGTTCCAAAATTTCTCACTTTCAAAACGAAGTTATGAGCAAAACCTTTCTTGTGAAACTGAAGTTTTATTTGCACGAGAATGGAAAAAAAATCACTTTCATATCAATAGCTTCGCACTTAGCCTCGCTTTGAAACTGAGGCTAGGGGTAGCTTGGAAATTATGCTCAAGAAAGTTCGACAAAGGTTCGTGACAAGACTTTTCACTAAACCGTCCGGAAGCGATAAACTGCAATTAAATTACGTGTAATGTCAATAGATCAGCTTTTTCTTGGTCTACAGCAGAGAAATTTCGTTACATGAAAGATTCGTCTGAGCAAAATATTGTATTAAAAGCGCATTTTGTCCTTTCACAATTTAGTTTTTCCGTAACCTTAGAATTTCAGCTGCTCCTCTAAAACAAAATAATATTTACCTTGTTGAACATTTGAGATGCTGGATATTTCAAGAGGCCTGTCAGCAGATTAAGCCTTCCCCGATGCGGCATACCTAAAATCATCTCTTGAATTTCACCTGCGAAACGATAAAACAACAATAATAAAAGAAATCTTCGGAGTAGGATTGTTTAATTTCTTGATAAAGAAAGAGATAAAGCTAGCAATGATCTTCTAGTTTAGTTGGCAGTCTTTTACTTACTGAGTGTCGATAGTAGCTATCCTTTGAACCACCAACTTTCAAATTCGGTTCCAGAGTCCGGGCGGATTTGGAATATTCAATATTTGGTCTTCCACATCCAAATTATACTAGCTAGCGGATTAAGGAGCCCCAATCCCCCCCCCCTGTCCCCCCTGTTCAAACTCGATCACGATAATGCACCCTCGCTGTTCAACTCGGCCAGTGAATTTGGACCCTTCGATCCAGACTAGCCAGCGAGTTGACATGAACCGTATTTTTACGTGCGTACGCAAGTAAATGTAAGAGACAATACAGATGTATGAAAGGTTGCGTGCGAAAGTTCAAGTTGAACCTTGCCCAACTTTCACGTTTACGCGCGACCTTTGTCTCTATCTTATTTGCGCACGTAAATTTTCTTCGCGCACGTTAATATTACGCGGCATTGGAAATCCACCATTATGCAACAACTGTAGACAGAGCACGTCAAGACAGACCACAAACCTGATCCTTAATTTGACAAATATTAATAATAATACATTAACATAATTAATTATAATTACATCAAACTCACAGTGCGAGGACTGAAGAAAGAGTTCATCAAAAAACGCCATCATGCTTTCTGCTCCTTCGCCACCATATCGCTTTACCGTTGGGAACTTCTTGGCGAGAAAGTTGTCAAATGCCTGATAAGAAATGAATTCCAAGAAATTCATTAACGAATTTGCGTCATGTCTTCAGGCTGGTTATACGAGAGAAAACGACGAAGTTAAAGAACGAGATAGTATATTACTCATTTATCGCGCTAACTGTTTCGTTGTTCATTTAGCAATAATTAATGAATGAGGCTGAGTAGGATATGAAGAATTAAGCAGATCGAGGAGGGTGTTATTCACAGAGGCCGAAGGCAGAGGAGGATAACACTTGACAATTGTATGTCAGGCTTATAAGTGGAAAACGCTAAAAATTGTACATTGCTAGTTTTATTAAAACCTTACGTAAATGACATTGGTTACTGTTACGGAAAATCACATTTTAGAGACAGCTTTGTATAAAGCAATGATTTTGCATACAGTGGAACCCCGCCATACGACCACCCCGTCAATACGACCACCCCGTTATTACGACTACTTTTTTGTGGCCCGAACACAAGCCCACCCATTTTCTTATCTGAAAACCCCGTTAATCCGACCACCCCGTTATTACCACCAACGACCACCTTTGGGAGCCCTAAGTCGTTATTTTCTTTACAAATTACCCCGTTAATACGACCAGTCAAAATGCTTGGTGGGGCTGCTGAATGAAAACAGACACAATCTGACAACAATAACGCATTACTAATATTTTATTGGATGTTTTGTTCAGTAAAAAGAATGCATGAATAAATAATACAAAAGATCTGAAAGACTTCACTTTGCAGAATTTCGAGGCTCTCAAAGTTATTTTGCCTTCTTGTTTCTGCTGCCTTCCACTGTGGCTTTTCTCTTCGAGTCCATTTCCTGTTCTTTTCTCACAGATTGGTTATTTGGAATGTCTAATAATTTGTTAAGCACATCAACCTTTCTTGGCTGTCCAGTAAACTTGTAAACGCATGGGATTTCCATCCCGTATCCTCCCCCACATTTCACAAGCCCCTTCCTTTGAAAACAAGAAAATTAAACTGAAAGAAGTCAGTGTTTTTTCTCATTACTCGGTTTCGTTTACTGTTACATTGTTGACTTGCATTGAATAGCGGTTGTAAGGTTGTTTTATTAACTGCCAAAAGGTTGGTTGATTTATAGCGGATTAAAGGTATAAATGTAGTAGAATGTAGTTTAAAAGCATTTTGCACCATAATTTACGACCACCCCGTTAATACGACCAAATTTCCATGGCCCGAAGGTGGTCTTAGTAACGGGATTCCACTGTACATTCTTGGGAACAGCAAAAATGATTTAGAACAAACCTTCTACGTATAGTGTTTATTCTGTGCAAATAACGCATAAATAAAAGGTTCTGGAAGAAAAGACACCTTATTTTATACCACTGAGGACAAGCAAAAAGGTCATATGGGTACCTCGGTTAAAAATATTTAAATAACTCTAGTAATTAATACCAGTTCCAATTTAAAAGAAAAAGTTATGAGAATAAAATAAAAGTTGTCTGTACCACGAAGCATACCTTCACTGTTTAGACTGAGACTCCTAAAGCTTTTTTAGCATGTATTCGAATATCTTATGGCGAAAAGTCCTCCACCCCACCCCGCGCCGTACTGTTTTCACTCAGCGGCTGGTCAGCGGTCACGTTTATGAGGTAAACATGGCGATCACTTCCTGATCACCGTTCTTGTCGATCAGAAAATCAAAATACCAGCGTGATATGGCCTCGAAGATGACGCAGTTATGTTGTTTGATTCGTACTTCACATTCGAGTCGAAGCTTGAGTGGCACAGGTTATTTCTTACGGTGGAATCGACGAGGGAAATTCGAACACTAGTTGTAGTGCCAGTGAATTTTTGGAAGAAATGCTAGAATGGGGATGTAGGAGTGGTAGGTTTAACGAACAATTTCAAATTTTGTCCCTTGAATTGAAAGTGAAGTTCATTTGAATGCTTTGGTATGTATTTCTGACGGTTTTAGATCTACCTGCTCGATTTATATCTGCTACGCTTCATGTTGACAAGTCCTTCAAAATGGCTGCAAAACTTGGAGATCGTCGAAAATTAGGTAAGTTCACGGAGTTATAAAGTTTTAGTAAAGGTCGGGCCGCAAAGTTTTTTTCTGTAGTTACCTTTTCTATGGCACCTACTTCCTAGCCATTTAGTTGGATCAGTTAAGAACGCCTCACTTTTTCCAAAATGTACCTTGAATTTGATCGGTTTTCGCGTGTGTGACTTAAGCGAACCGATAAGGTGTCGTTCAAGTCTTCCTGTTTGCTTGATTGAAACGTGATGTTCACGAAAGTCGCCTCGATGGATAAGATAAAGTTAATATACATGTCTGTGGTATTTTATTTTCGCTGAGTCCCGTACTTTTTTGTAAATTGTCCCCCAAAGTTGTCTCAAATTAAAGTCTCGAAAAGTGTCACGACAGGCCTTCGCTCGAGTGAAATTTAATTTCCGTAAAACTCTGAAAAATAAAGAGATCCGATCAAACGGATTGTGGTTTTAGTATAGGTACATGAATGTCTTACAACACACAAGAAATGAGCTAAATCTGTGTCTCAAGCAAAATTGACCGGACCGCTCTTAACTCTTCTTTCGGGCGACTTGACCGGTTATCGTACCCACCTGAGACCTTAATAAGAGTTTAGCAAGGTGTGCCTGTCTATCTGCTTCTAATGTCCAGTGAACACTTTCTTCAATCAACCCTGCAAGCCATAGCCTTTCTGATTCATCCTGAAAACATAGAGGTCAAGGCATAAGATTTTCGCTTGAAGGCAACATTATTTTATGTATGATGTTTGACAACTTTTCTGGTTCGTTCGACTAAAACAATGAGCTGGTGGAACAGATGTCCTTTCTAAGGGAAAAAAATCATTGGCATGGATAAAATTTTACATCCCCCCACAACATCAGAAACACATTCTCATTTTATAGGGAGACAATTTCCCGGGGGCCTTCCTTATAAGAGGCTATTGGGGATGTGCCGCTGAATGGTGTCGCATTTTCACTGCTGGATTGACTACAATAGGAACCCATTTTTAATAGAGTTACTAGAATGGGGTCGCACATTTTCGGAATTTTTGGGGTAAGACGGCTCTTCATTTTTTCGGTTAGCAAACGTACCAGAATGTTTCTACTGCAGACGAAAAGTAAAGTGTTCTTTATTCAATCTAAAAAATGGGTCAATTCATCAAAATAGAAAGTGACTAAGTTGGGATCGCGAAAATTACATATTTGCTCAAAAGTGACTATTATTAGATGGGGTCTATAATTGGCCACATAATAGACTTTAATGGATGGAGGAGGGGCTCTGAGAGGCCAGCAGCACATACCCAAGTACCCCCCTCCCCCCTTGGGGACAATGCCTTGAAAAGGACACACTTGTATAAGGACCAAACTCATAAAAGAGTAGACATCCATGTTTAGAAACATTTCCCAAAATGGGACACCTTTGCGTACAGAAAGACGTACCAAAAAAATATGGACGCATCTACAACAGGCCAATTAGTAGACAACTTCCATGACGGACACAGGAAAACCTTTCATGGCAAAATTTAATGTCCCATGAGGTATATTTAAACGTACACTACAAACTATAGAGTGTTTTTCACTCACTTGGCAAGCATATATGCAAATTTATTGGAACAAAAGAAAGCGTTTGCATAAGAAACAAGTTCAACTCCCAGAGGACTGGTTTGGGACACCAACATGGCCGCCGTTTCATTGTTTTGGGACACCAATATGGCCGCCGTGATGTCATGTGAAAACACTCTATTAGGACTCAAATGGCTGGAGCACACTACGCTACAGCCCCATGGATGGTCGCATTCCACGCAGTCGCTGTTAGGGCAGCTTGTATTTCGTCCCTTCTACAAGCGCCTGCTCAACCGGGAACAACATTCCTTTCCCACTGTTTTATTCACATGGTATGTGACCAATGAACAGTTTTGAAATAAAGTGTTGATCATGACAGGCTAAACAAAAGTGATACGCTTGTGATAGTGTGAAAATGAGACCCTAGATTTACCTTTTTCCTTCTTTTCTTTCCTTTGCTAAGGTTATACAGCACACTGAGTACAATCATGTATTCTAAAATCTGACTAAATGTTACTTTTGCCATTCTGAGTCTAACATGTATTAAGAGGTCATTAAGCTTTCCCATTGTTTCATGCAGATCGAGTAATTATGGGGGTAACCCTGCGGTCAAGGTCAACCTTCCAGAATTTGGAAGGTACAATGTGATTAGCTAAGATTGAAAAAGGAATGTTGTTCTCCAACGGTTGAGCAGGCATTTGTGGGAAGGGAAGAAATACGTGCTTCCCTAAAAACGCCTGCGTGGGAGGCTACCCGAATGGATTTCTAGTCCCCATTGCCAGGTTCCCTCCAACAGTATCCAGCAATAAACGTGGAACAAAGTTTCTTTTCCAATGAAAAGAACTTGATGGCAAGGCTCAGACCTAAAGATTTCAGATCATAAGTCTGATATTTATGACATGCCCAGGCAAAATGTGAAACATGACTACACAGCATACAAGTAACACTTCCAATAAGGAGTTATGTTCATTCAATAGAGAATGGTAAACCGTAACCATTTCCCTTAAGAGAGTGGAAAGCCTCTAGTCACGAGCACTGAGAATC
>CALNXK010000135.1:155000-202500 GCA_942486035.1 Porites lobata
GTACCTGTAGTAGCTGTAGTAGCTGTAGTAGCCGTAGTAGCTGTAGTAGCTGTAGTACCGGTAGTAGGTGTAGTAGCTGTAGTAGCCGTAGTACCTGTAGTAGCTGTAGTAGCCGTAGTACCTGTAGTAGCTGTAGTAGCCGTAGTACCTGTAGTAGCTGTAAGTGAGCCAGGGAGCCAACTGCAATTCCCACAAAAGAAGTCTCCTGTAAATCTTCTTTTTTGTTTTCTTTTTCAGCCTTAAAGAAACCAGAAGAAGGTTAGACAATGACAGCTATTTTCAAACGTGATTACGACATTACGTTATGTAGAAGTGTTTTGATTTATATATTAAGAATTGTTATTTTTTGATATAAACCAGTTAAGTTTATGCCAAGAAATGATTGATCCGCAATTGATAATGTAGATGTATATTCAGCGTTAGGAAATAAATTTAAAGACCTCAAGTGACCATTATAAAATTGCAGTTGTGAGCATTAGCTGAAATTTGAAAAGGATGATTTTAAAGTTGTAGTCGTTCGAAAAATTTCAATTTTAAAATTTGGGGAAAGAGCCTTAATGGGCTGTATATATGGCTCTTGAAAGCACCTAATATTTCTTTAAAAAAAATTATTACGGTACCGTTTTTGATAAAATTCAGAATATCCGCTCCCTAGTATACATATTGGGAAAAAGTACAATTGGCTGGTCACCTGACAGTAAACGAACCAACTAGAGACATGTTTAATAATTAGGCGTTTCAGATAGCGTGAGATGTTTGGTTTTGGTAACCATTGTATTTCTTTTTGTATTTGAACCCTATTGCACAAGTTTCTTTTTTTTTAGGCTTATCATGCTTCAGTTTTGTTCCTTTGTGTATCTATGTTGATCAATGATGTTTATATGACGTTTTTCCTTACTAGCCCGCTTCATACGGACATTAGTACTAAATTTTCTTACTATCACCAATTTCGGTGTGACTAACAGAGTAAAGTGTGTAATCGGACTGTAACTTTTTCTCAAGTTAAAAAGATAACTTTTTCGTCACAGGGTCAGGAGAAGTAGTAGAAGTAATAAGCAATGACGTCGGAGAAGGCGCCAGTGGAAATGAAGAGAACGGGGGCAGTGGTGGCGAAGAGAGCGGAGAAAGTAGCGACGACAACGACGCAGAAAGTAGCGAAAATAGTGCAGGAGAAAGTAGCAATAACAGCGAAGGAGAAACTGATGCAGATGTACCTAAAGGAGGCAGCGAGGAGAGCAGCGCAAAAGGAAATGGCGAAGAAAGACACGAATGCGGGGACAAAGAGGATGGAAGAGACATTGAGGAACCAGGGGCCACACGACGGCTGGAACCTAGGAAGAGAGGCAAGTTAATATATTAATGCTCAGCTATTGTACTATAAATAAACTGAACAGAGGTCCATTCCTATCACATTGGATCTCCCCATAAAGCAACCTTGACTTAATACTGCTATAATATTACTTTTCAAACATCGGATTAATTGAAAGTTTGGAAGCTTCGATGAAAACAATTTTTCTTCCTTCTTTCTTGCAGGGAAAACAGAAGTAGAGAAGCTGAGTGACGACCTCAGCCATTTTTCTTCCCGATTACCGAAAAAAAGAAAAGGAAGAGAGTAACTGATATAAGTAACAAAAGGAACCATTCACACCGAATAGACATGTTTAATAAGTAAAATCCCTAGGTTAAAAAGGAACACAGGGTTCTACAAGGATTAAAATGAATTAAATTCAAGACGTTGAGTAATCTTCGCAAAATTTTGAAAATGATAAAAGTGCAGTAAACAATCACAAACCGTTTTAGTTTAACCGCTTTTAAACATGTTTAAGGACTCTTCAAGCTTTGGTGTGAATGGAGCCTAAGATTTAGTCTTTGAGCGGATAATTGCCTAGCTAGCCGTGTAGAGAAATCGTTGAAAATCGTTCATGCGCCTATTCATGCGCATATTTTATATTGTAAACATAAATAAAAGAATAAAGAGCTGATGGGGAAATGAAATTTCGGAGCTGAAGTTCTAAACCTTCCCAAAATACCAAAATTACCAACATTTGTTTCAAGCTTCAATTTTGCGAACAGAAATGTAGATAAATTCATTGAAAAGGTATTATTCTATCGTCATTAGCGTTTTTATGCTTATTACATATTTCTTTTATTGTTTGTATAGATTACTTTCTTATGTTTTGTTGGCAAACATTCCTTTAATTTCTAGAATGTTCGTCTTGATTTAAAATCTTGATGTCCCTGGAAATGACAGATTGTTGAAAGAATTGTTTTGAGTAATAGCATAGCAAAGACAACGAAAAAAAAGATTCTGCGAGTAGAGCAGCGGTTGGCTCGAGAAGATTATGAGTTTCCCATTACTTAGGTAGAGACTTCAATAAGAATAATTTCAATTTTTAAGAAAAGCAGCTGATCATTAGTTATGGAAAAGAGCCAATGGCTCTTGTTATCGATAAATGTGGCAATAAAAGTTTTTTACATTTGAATACGAGTCTTTCTGTTGGCTTTTTCCAGTCAGTCACACTCGGTCGTCTTAAAGTCGTGAGAAGGGGGTGGGGAAGGTGAATATATTGTTTTCCAACTACGTTTCCGGACTCGCTTTCCAGTGTCGTGATGTCACATAGTAAAGGGTGAAAGCCTCAGGGGCACCCAAAAACTGTCTCCTTTAAAGTACGTTGGAAACACTTTTTACGCTGTCCAGAGTTTTCTTTTCTGCGCCCTAGAAATGCATTCTAAGCGGCAATACAAAATTGTTATCGTTTAGGTCATTAGAGTTTCCCACAAGCAGGCCACAAGTTGCTCGGCAACTTTTTGGCAACTTCTCGTATTTCGAACAACTTCTTTCCTATATAGCAACTATTGGCTTTTTTATTAAGATTTCTCTAGAACTTTGTCATCTAACTCTGTGATATCGGAGCAGCTCTTAGTGTTTAAATTAGCCTTTGTTCCATATTTCACAATGTTTTGTATACAATTTGCAAATTACCAGTAGAAAAAAGGAGACAAATACTCCTCCCCTGAGGCACATTAAGGGCGCAAGATAAGTCTGCGGTCTTTACGGAAAATTTTAAATGATTGACGCAGATTCTCACTCGACTGACTCGAGTGTCTCGGGTGAAGAAAGTCATTAAGCATTTTTCTTGGCTCATTACATTTCTTTCTTGATTTTAACTCCGGACAAAGTTATTAAGCAAAGTTGGTTGCGCTGAAAAATTGCACAAAAATGCTAAGGAATGGTACTTTTGTTTGTACAATTTGCATATTTTCATAACTTCAGGCCAAACAAACATTTTGTTTTTCGAGCAACTTTTGAGTAAGTTTTGTTGCAATAAGCAACTTTTGATTGTTTTTGGCAACTTTTGAGCATTTGTTTGAGAAATAATGAGAAACTTTTTGGAAAATCCCGAACAACTTATGGAAAGCCCTACCGGTCTGACCGGTCATCCTAGAGGAACTTAAGTCAGTTTTCAAAATTACAAAGGCTTCAGTGTTACTTTTTCGAAAATTTTAGTTGCAATTTAACGATTTACGAAACTGATGATTTTTCTGCTTACCTCTCCCCATCACATTTTAGAATCCAAAAAAAAAAAAAAATAAAAGGAAAATATTGTAACGTTGGAACTGATTTTGAAACATTAAAAATCAGAATTCGTTGGGAATTTATTAGGTATAAAGCATCGAAAATTGTTTATGAATGGAAGGTCCATCTAGAAATTTTTAGTCTTCCTCAAGCAAAAGAAAATTCGTGGCAATATTTGCTTCTCCGAACAGATATTTCGCAGAAAATTGTCTTTGGGTGCCCCTAGTAGCCTCGCCGGGTCAATTTTGTGCAATTGAGCATGGGACACCCCAGTCGTAAGAACAAGAGAGGTCGCGTAAAAAGATAAAAGCTAGAAAATATTTCTATATATCACTAACTTGATCAAATATGTGTGAACCTTGACGTTCCTTTCATAAGCTTGCGCAAATCGTACTTTGTAGAAGGTTCCATTCAGGACTCACATACCTACATTTATATTCTATATATTCTCTCGACCATGAAATCGACCGTAGTTTATATTAATCCCTTTGAGTATGGACTCGGTTTCACTGGCTTACTCCTAATAATTCTCCAAGTTTGGTCGATTGACTAAATCGATAAGCCCGTTGAACCCGAAATAATGCGAAATAGCTTTGAAGCCCGCTTAAGCTAATTTTCCGCAAAAATGTATACTCAACAGCTTTCGTATTTTTATTCATCAAATTTTTATATTACGCATTGGCCACTCTGCTGCTAATAACGGTCTAGATTCCTTCATGCGGTCCAGCGGCACTTGAAAGAGAGACTAGTCGATATGAATGCTTGGAAAATTGGCTGGAAGGTAGAAAGGAATCTTTACAATTCCTTACACCACTGGACGCCCCTACTAAGGCTGCTACAGCTACTACAGGTACTACAGGTACCTGCCCCAACCTACCTACCTACCTACCCTACCTTCCTTCCTGCCCCAATCTCGGAAGAATCATGGCTTCACCATTTCAAATCTCTTCATTCTATTGACCCGACGAATTCCACGCATGAACATGAAATCCATCGGGAACTAAATTCTTTAGAACACGAAAAGGAACAGTTTAACCATCTCGATTATGAGATAACTGAGAGGGAAATACGTCAAGCGGCGAAGAAATTGAAAAATAAGAAATCACCATTTGTTGACAAAATACGAAATGAAATGATCAAAGCAAGCCTCGAACCACTAATGCCTGTCTATGTCAAACTTTTTAACCTCATTTTACAATCCGGAAAAATGCCAGATGTTTGGTGTCAAGGCCTCATAACCCCAATTTACAAATCTGGTGACAAGAGTGATCCAACAAATTACAGAGGCATATGTGTTTCTACTTGCCTTGGAAAATTGTTCTGTTCTATTTTAAATCGAAGACTTCACTTGTATTTTGAGGAAAATAAGATATTACATAATTCCCAAATTGGCTTTTTGCCTGAAAACCGCACTGCAGACCATGTTTTCACTCTAAGGCCCCTAATAGATAAATATGTGCATTATCACAAGGAAAAAGTCTACGCTTGTTTCGTAGATTTCCGCAAGGCGTTTGACTCTGTTTGGCATGAAGGATTGTTTTATAAGCTGCTAAAAACGAATATAGGAGGAAACTTGTACAACCTCATGAAAAGTTTTTAATGCAACTCGACATGTTCCATCAAAATAGGTGAAAACAAAACACAGCCTTTTTCATATTCCAGAGGTGTACGTCAAGGCTGTATTTTAAGTCCTCTTTTATTTAACCTCTATTTAAACAATCTACCACTTTTATTCGAAAACACCTTATCTGACCCATTTGTTCTCCCAAATGGGAAAAAAATAAATTCACTTTTGTACGCAGATGATTTAGTTATTCTATCAAGATCGAAAACTGGATTACAGAACTGTTTAAATGCGCTTTCTTTGTATTGTGACAAATGGAAGCTAAAAATTAATCCGAAGAAAACAAAAATTATGATATTCCAGAAACGCCCAAAAAAAATCTATTGACATCAAATTCAACATAGGCAGTGAGTCAATTGAAATTGTCCAAGAATACACTTATTTAGGTACACGTTTAACTCCAACGGGAAACTTTACACTTGCACTCGAACACTTAAAAGAAAAGGCCCTTCACGCGTTTTCCAGTATTCGGAAGCGGACAATTCTTAACAAACTTAATCCTAATACTGCATCCCAAATTTTTGACACCATGGTATTCCCAATCTTGAGTTACAACAGCGAGGTATGGGGAATGTATACCAAGCAAGATTTTAAAAAATGGGATAGCTACCCAATAGAAAAAATCCACCTCAAATTCTGTAAACGTTACTTAGAGGTTAACAATAAGGCCTCTAACATAGCCTGCAGAGCTGAACTTGATAGACTGCCGCTGCTTATCCCGATAAATCAGAAAATTATGAAATATTTTGTTTACCTCAACAAAAAAGATAATGACTCTATAGTCCTTATGTCAAAGAATCTACATTCTATGAATAATTCCGGATATTTTTCCAATTTCATAAACATGCTTGAACAATACAATCTAACCAGTTTAGATGCTGAATCTCTAGATAATGATAAAATTAGACGATATACCACAGAAATGAGATAGAAAGATCTATCTTTTTGGCGGCACAGCCTCGAAAATTCAAAAAAACTAGAATTTTATAAAACTTTTAAAGATGAATATTCTACATCTGATTATCTCTACCAGCTAAGACATTATGACGAACGACAGAATTTTGTTAAATTTAAAATAAGTAATCACAAACTTATGATTGAACATGGTCGATACCAAATCGATCATTTGCCAGGAGAAAATAGATTATGTCCTTTATGTAACTCAAATCAGGTAGAAGATGAGATTCATTTCCTCTTTCAATGTAACAAATACTCAGTACAGAGACAGGCATTTATTAATCAAATCAATCGAATAATACCTGACTTTGACAAGAAATCATTTCAAGAAAGCATAAAACTGATAATGAATTCGAAGGAACATCATGTAAATAAGTTAGTTATGAAGTTTGTTTCCTCCTGCATGAAAATACGTGATTCATTGTTAGTAATGTAACCGAATTTTTCTAGATTATTATTAGCGCTGTTTTGTTTTATATTTTGATTGTCATATACATGCGTTTGCAATACTGTAAAATGATGCGGTCATGCAAATAAAGCAATTTATTACTATTTACTATTTACAGGTACTACACCTACTACAGCTACTACACCTACTACAGACACTACAGCTACTACAGTTACTACACCTACTACAGCTACTACAGTTACTACACCTACTACAGCTACTACAGCTACTACAGGTACTACACCTACTACAGGTACTACAGCTACTACAGCTACTACGGCTACTACAGGTACTACAGGTACTACAGCTACTACAGCTACTACAGCTACTACAGCTACTACAGCTACTACAGGTACTACAGGTACTACAGGTACTACAGCTACTACAGGTAATACAGCTACTACAGCTACTACAGCTACTACAGGTACTACGGCTACCACAGCTACTACGGCTACTACAGCTACTACAGCTACTACAGGTACTACAGCTACCACAGGTACTACAGCTAATACAGCTACTACAGCTACTACAGCTACTACAGCTACTACAGGTACTACAGGTACTACAGCTACTACAGCTACTACGGCTACTACAGGTACTACAGCTACTACAGCTACTACAGGTACTACAGGTACTACAGGTACTACAAGTACTACAAGTACTACAGCTACTACCGCTACTACGGCTACTACAGCTACTACAGCTACTACAGCTACCACAGGTACTACAGCTACTACAGCTACTACAGGTACTACAGCTACTACAGCTACTACGGCTACTGCAGCTACTACAGGTACTACAGGCACTACAGGCACTACCGCTACTACGGCTACTACAGCTACTACAGCTACTACAGCTACTACACCTACTACAGGTACTACAGGTACTACGGGTACTACAGGTACTACAGCTACTACAGCTACTACAGCTACTACAGCTACTACAGCTACTACAGCTACTACGGCTACTACGGCTACTACAGCTACTACAGCTACTACACCTACTACAGGTACTACAGCTACTACGGGTACTACAGGTACTACAGCTACTACAGCTACTACAGCTACTACAGCTACTACAGCTACTACGGCTACTACAGCTACTACAGCTACTACACCTACTACAGGTACTACAGCTACTACAGCTACTACAGGTACTACAGCTACTACAGCTACTACGGCTACTACAGGTACTACAGGTACTACAGCTACTACAGCTACTACAGGCTACTACAGGTACTACAGGCACCTACTACTACAGGTACTACAGGTACTACAGCTACTACAGCTACTACACTACTACAGGTACTACAGGTACTACAGCTACTACAGCTACTACAGCTACTACAGGTACTACAGGTACTACAGCTACTACTACTACAGGTACTACAGGTACTACAGCTACTACGGCTACTACAGCTACTACGGCTACTACAGCTACTACAGCTACTACGGGTACTACGCTACTACAGGTACTACAGGTACTACAGCTACTACAGCTACTACGGCTACTACGGGTACTACAGCTACTACAGCTACTACACCTACTACAGGTACTACAGGCTACTACAGCTACTACAGCTACTACAGGTACTACAGCTACTACACCTACTACTACAGGTACTACAGCTACCACGGGTACTACAGCTACTACAGCTACTACAGGCACTACAGCTACTACAGCTACTACAGGCTACGGCTACTACACAGGCTACACTACAGCTACTACAGCTACTACACCTACTACAGGTACTACGGGTACTACGGGTACTACAGCTACTACAGCTACTACAGCTACTACAGCTACTACAGCTACTACAGCTACTACGGCTACTACGGCTACTACAGCTACTACAGCTACTACACCTACTACAGCTACTACAGGTACTACGGCTACAACAGCTACTACAGGTGCTACAGCTACTACAGCTACTACAGCTACTACGGCTACTACAGCTACTACAGCTACTACACCTACTACAGGTACTACAGCTACTACAGCTACTACAGGTACTACAGCTACTACAGCTACTACGGCTACTACAGGTACTACAGGTACTACAGGTACTACAGGTACTACAGCTACTACGGCTACTATAGCTACTACAGGTACTACAGCTACTACAGCTACTACGGCTACTACAGCTACTACAGGTACTACAGGTACTACAGGTACTACAGCTACTACGACTACTACAGCTACTACAGCTACTACAGGTACTACGGCTACTACAGCTACTACAGGTGCTACTACAGCTACTACAGGTACTACAGCTACTACAGGTACTACAGCTACTACAGGTACTACGGCTACAACAGCTACTACAGGTGCTACTACAGCTACTACGGCTACTACAGGTACTACGGCTACTACAGCTACTACAGGTGCTACTACAGGTACTACGGCTACTACAGGTACTACGGCTACTACAGCCACTACAGGTATCATCGTGTCTACTAGAGTACAACCACTACAGCACCGACAGTGGTGGGCGGTGGCCCGGGACATTTTGGGCAGTCTTACACCAAGTACTACCCCACTCGGGGTAGATCGATAGACTTCCACTGACCGAAGTCATCGTGGCCTCAAACAGACCAGCCTAAGACACACCCCCTTCACGCCCACGTCCCTCCACTGAACAAAAGACCCTGACGCAGCCCCTGACGCAAGTTATATCCGCTGACACAATGATAAAAATATTAGAATATTTACTTTAAATCCTGGTTGAAGATATTTTTAATCGGGAATGCTTTAAACTAGATGTACCCAATTCATAGTCAAACCCCGCTTCACAGACACCTCATTATCAAGGACAGTTTGCTTTGTCCATGGTCTGATGAAATCCCTTATATTTTCTCTAAATTTTAAAACCCGTTTAATACGGGCAGCCTGTTAAAACGGACACTTTCTATGGTCCCCTCAGTGCCGAAGTCACTCTCTCAAGGGACCGGGAGGGACCCTTGACTGCTTGATTGACGTTGCCTGATTTGTTTACTATGACGCTGCCGTAAAATAACTTGATTTCCGAGTCACGTTCTTCTTTTCGGATACTTTCCTTCTTGACAACAAACACAGTGAATCAAGAGTCTTCGACCTTTATAAACATTGATGAAAATGCGCAGCACAATATTCGAACTGACTGCTTTGCTCGGTGTTGGTTTATTTCTCATTGGTACAATATGTTTGGTCACCGTGGTGATTCATAGCGTGTTTCCCGCTTTCGAAGAGCAAAATTTAAGAGAAATAAATTGCACGATTGCTTCAAGTAATTTGGACAGAAAAGTAAAATGCGCGCACAGCAAACGTAATTTGACACGCTATCCGTGTTTGAGGATTTTTGTCTTGTGTGGTAAAGGCCTTGATCATGTTGATGTGAAAACAAACGATTCTCTGGAGAGAAGACAGCCTCTTTTGTTGCTTAAAGACATTCACAGCCTTGATGAACAGGTAAGAAATAACGTATGCCAACCCTGAATAGATATATTGATAGGCTCCTGTAGAAATCGAATAAAATGAATGATGCCTTCGTCATTTCATGTCCTGCTTTTCTAGATATGGACTCGTATACTTACTCCGTGTCCTAAAACAAATTTGCTCTCTCTCTCCCCGATTTATCATGTTTATTTTTAGTTATTTTAGTTTACTTTTTGGTGGGGGCGGGGGAAGGGGAGGCGGCTGTACACAGGAGGTTTACTAACTAAAAAGCACTTTAGGGAGTAGACCCCAGGGGGGGTACTCGGGATTTCAAGTGACGGGGATGATCGAATGGAGCCAAAAGTCAAGACCCAAGAAAATGCCTAGGGCTTCCAGCAAAACCCAAAAAAATCCGTGGACCAAAAATTAACCCCCCTCAAAATCCCGTGCCGATTTTGTGGCCCTTGAAAGTTCCAGATGTAAAGCGACAGCATGGTTAACTAGTAAACAACAGCAAAACACGTTTAAATTTGTTTGTACTTTATTCGCAGAACTACGCAGCCAGGGCACTACCGAGTCTTTTTAATCCCCCAAAAAGTCACTACTCAAATCAAGCTACCCAAAAAAATACTTGCCAAATCTTCGTACCCAAAACAATCCCGGAATCGAAAATTTCAAACCCCAAAAAATCCTTCGATCATCCCCGTCACTTGAAATCCCGAGTACCCCCCCTGGGGAGTAGACCAGAGGAGTAAACTATCAGTCGGTCCCTCATTTTCCCCAGGGATAGTAGGAGGGCCCGCGGAGCGGATTTTCAAGTTGGGGGGCGCGGAGGAGGGGGCTAATGCGAACGCGTAAGCGTGAACAAACTAGGGAGGTCCGGGGGCATGCTCCCCCGGGAAAATTTCACATTTGAGTCTTCTGAAATGGCTATAAATGCATCTAAAACTGCTAGTGGTATTATGAATTTGTAATTATTACATCGGCACTTAAAATTAAACAACAAGTGACAACCTGGCCCCCACGTTAGACCAAAATTTAAATGAATAGCGGGCTAACCCAACATACGCAACGGTTCAGTGTCACCCGGACATTCCCCGAAGGTGCCAAAGCTGCCTTTGCGATAATTGTTAAGAGCTCATTGGTAACAGCTATAAGACAAAGTTTGTCTGTTCTCTGTTTGTGGGTGTTCAGTATTGTCAGATTACAAAACCTTGTTTGTGAGGTAAGTGACAGATCTGGGTAACCAAAGTAAAAATATATATATATTTTACTATCCAAAAAAGTGGAGGGGCTAATTGCATTGTAGCAAATAGAATACGGAGACACTAAGCACTGTTAAGATTGTAAAGAGGTTTTCTTGTGCCATGGAACTGAACCAAACAAAGAACAGTTTTGGGAAATTTTGTGTACGATTGCCTCACCCTCCCTTCCCTACGTTTTAACGGAATCCAAACACACTATCGAACACAGGAATAATTAATGGAGCTTCGTTTTCATATATTTCAGTGCACCTATGAACCAGAAGAATGCAAGGACAAATCTGACCTTTCACAGCATATTCAAAGCCAGAGAGACAATCCTATCGGATTAATGATGAAGTGTTATTACAATCCAAAGGATCCCAGTCAGATAGTTCGCTCCAAAGTCTCCAATGATAACTACGATAATTTAGTCTTTGGACACGTTCTCTGGCCACTAACCATTATATTGATGGGAGTTGTGGTTTTGGCAATAGCAGGCTGTTACTTTTCTTTGCGATTTCGAAACAAATACGAGCGACTGGAAGGAATTTCAATTTCAACCCTACAACGAACACTTTAACCCCCGGACGTACAATAAAATAAGCGCCAGATAACGAAAATTACACACACGCAGGGGAAAGGTACAAAAAAAAATAGATATCTACGTCTGTGAAAATGTAAATTACGTTGAACAAGTAAAAATAAATCAGGATATACATATTCATTCCCTATTCACGTCAACTAAACATGTTCAATTAAACCAGTGCTTTTAAGAATAAGAAACAGACACGGAAAACTGGAGCACAGGTTCTTGCACAGGATTCAAGTGAAATTCAACAAGTTTCGTCTGAATTTGCGCTAAATTTGAAATCAGCTCAGGTCCGAGTCATTAAGTACCCTGCCAGCAGAGGCCCTTCGATCTTCTTAGATAAGTCGGGAAGGACCCTAAGGGCCTCTGCTCGCAGGAAAAGTCAGTAAGCAGCTTTAATTTAACAAAGAAAACAATTCCTTGTAACTAAACAGCTTTTAAACATGTTTAATTTTATTATGTGAACGAGGCCCTACTTTAATCAAATTTGATTGGGAGATATGATTCGAACGAATTATTCGAACCTGAAATCTAATCGCGGTGAGTTAAGATTTTGTAGTAACTCATTTTTCTTTGCAAGAGCGAGGAAACGATATTTTAGGAACGTTATGAAATTGTTAATAAAAGAATTATCTAACCAAGAAACACCATTTGACCAAACATTTCCGAGTTGCCTTAGGTCTCTACGAGGCTAAGTGCATTGTTATCAAAATGAATTAGTATTCTCATGCCAATAAAATCATTTTTCAAGAAAGGTTTTGCACTTAGCCTCGTTTTGAAAGTGAGATTTTTGATAAACCGGAAAATGGCACAACTGATTCCTACGACGAAGAGAGGAAAATTCAACTAAAATTTTAACTTAAGTTGAATAAATTTTAAAAATAACATGAAACAGTACCGGCGTCGATGTTCGAGATGCGCTGGACAAGTGGTCTGAACTCGTGATACTCACTCTCTTGTCCCTTGGACTTACACATGATCTTGTTTCTCTAATATAAATGTTTTCAGCTGTTTTTCTCGTGCAGTCCATAGATTATCTTCTTAAGATTGGTCGTTGAAGATTCAAAACGTCTGAAGTTAGTGCTATGAGATTTATCAAATGAAGTTAAGTCACGCATAACGTTTACCACGAGATCTATAAGGTAAAATATGATTCAGTTTTTTGAAGCACATACTGTCTTTTGTTTTGACCCCCAAACGGAAACTGAGGTAGTTTAGAGGCCTGTACATGTCAGACACTTTATTTTCACCAAGGGAAAGTGTAACGCCAGACACCGAGGTGGATTGATTGCTGCAAATTAAAACCAACCTTTTTTAGAAGACTGGGATGGAAGTATCAGATCATTGAAGTAATACTAGGCCATTATCATTGAATAAAAATATACGTAATCTTGGAAATCCAAGAGGACTCACGACGCTTCACCTTCTGGTTGACATTATGGATCATCGCTGCGCAAACTTTGCAATTTGTTGCGGTAGTTTGCTTTTTCTTACAGGATGTATCTCCTTGGTTGTTTTGTTGGTAACTAGAGTGCTACCGCTACATAGAACATCACACAACTTCGAAGAGAAGAACTGTACAGTAAAAGATAACAACTTGTCATGCAAAAGTGGTACATGCGAATGCAGTCGTGGAACGAACGAAAAAATTGTTCTGTGCTTGAAAGTGTACGTATGTCTTGAATGTGACAAAGAAGAAGTGGCAAACAAGAGCTGTTGTGGAGGTAGAGAAAAAGGTTATTTACTTCGAAGGGATGTGCATCACCTGAGTGATGAGGTAATTATTACATCATTTTAATACAATCCTTTTTTCGGGTATTTCTGTAGACTACGAGTAGTCCCCCATTTTTCGCCAAGGATAGTAGAGCGAGCGAAACGCGAGCGCGCGTGAAATCACCCCACGCGAGAAAAGGCGACACGCATTTTTCTCTCTCCCCGCCGCGTGTCGCCTTTTCTCGCGTAGTGTGATTTTCACGCGCGCTCGCGTTTCCCTCGCTCTTAGTCTAGTATTTCTGAGGGTCATTTCTTATTGTCGCGGAAACAGGGAAACCATTGTTGGTTCGCTTTTGTGTTGTGGTGTGGGTATCGTTCATTGTCTTTTCAATCTTTTGTATTACGTCATTTATTGATCACTAAGAAACTACCCTTTTTTCTGCGGGCGACCAGAGAATGTCCTGTGACCAGGCTCCACCGCGGTAAAAATATGGTGAAAAACGGAGTGAAACGACAAACAAACAACAAAAAAAAAATTCGGCGAGCAACGCGAGCCTAGCTGTAGACTGAGGAGGACTAGAGCTCGGCTCGCATCGCTCGCCGATTTTTTTCGTCTTTTTCTCAACTGCGGAACCTGGTCCCAGGCTAATCTCCACGTTGCTATTACACATGCGCAGTACGTTTTCCAAAGAGGTTCTTTTTTACCCTGCGCTCACCTAGCACTCAGACAACCCTATTTCTTTCGCTTCACATTTGAAGCAAAGGAAATAAACAGCTTATAACTGCAGCTGGGCATTTTTCCTTCTATTTGTTTTTTTTGTTATATTATTTTTTTTATCTCTGTTTGTTCTCGCTGCCTGTTTTGACTTGAGTTATTTGAGTTTGCCAAGGGTAAACTTTTTGTCTAATAAATTGTGTGGGTTTCGACAAGAGAGAATTCTCTCGGCTTTGACATTGCTTAGGCTTTGCGGCCAGCTAGCGCTAATCGGTATGTGATATGGGCCCTTTCATATAAGTGAACAGGCCCCCGAGGGAACTGTCTTCTGGCTACGAAGTCCTTTAACTTCAACTCCTTACTTTTAGTGCACTTTCAAGAAGGAAATAAGCATTTGCGAAGTGGGATCACCACAAAACCTGACGGAGAGGTACAGCCTTGGATCTGGAGTCACAACCATTTGCTACCGCAACCCTCAAGTCCTGGATGAAGTGATTTTAGAGCGAAATCACAGCAGAGGACAATGTAGAAGAGATGTGTTGCTATGTGTGTTATGGCCAGTTGCTGTGATCGGTCTTTTCATTTTGATCCTCATTACAGCTTTGAACTTGTGTCCAAGACGAAGGGTTTACAGAAGAATCCCCTGATATGCTTATCACACACAAGCAAAATCTGTAGCGACGTTTATGTAAAATGGCTGGATACAGGATTCCGCATAGGCTTTTGGAGGCTTTCTTCAGTTCTCCCCAGTCCTTATTGGTTTTCTCAAGCGCGCTCGTGCCAACTAAATGAGAGAGCCTGGAACCGGTTAGATTTAGCACAGTGTCTGCGAGGAGGCGAGGAGCGAGCAACCTCGTCCGCAAGGGTTTCCCTTAAAAATGGGTGAAAAACCCTGGGGACGAGGTTGGAGGAGCGAGGAGAGACGGCTGTCTCCTCCCCTCGTCTCGCGCTTGTCGCTTTTCGCGCGAAATGCCGCGTTCGACTCGCTTGGCCCATAAAGCACCCGTTATGCAGGCTAGTATTCGCAGGCTAACACGCACGAGATAAAGGTTTTCCAGTTATAAATCAGTAGTACATCATCTTAGCTTTGGGATATTCTTTAATTTTGTCAAAATTTTATTTAATTTATTAATACGTTATTGTATCAGTGTTATTATTTCGATTATTAAATTACTATAAATGTTACTATAACTGATAACTAAAACTTGATCGATGAAGTTTAGCCCTTAAAACCATATTAATATCACTATCCACTCCTTTGCTGGTGTTGCATTTATTGACTGTTTTGAAAGAAGACTGATGGTCCGTTAAGTTCCGACTACCAATGTCAACTGCATTCAAGCGTTCCTTTCCGTCGACGTCCGAATGTGCTATTCCTTTATAACCTCTCAAATCACTTGCAATCTTTTTGGGATTGTCACCTTCCGTTCCAAAGATGAATGAACTTTCATTCATCTGTGGCCCACAGGTTGATGTTGATTTAGCAGTGTACCGAGCTCTCTCTTCCCTTTGTCTTTCCATTTTCTTTTCGTCTTCATAGACGAGAGAAAGAAAACTTGCACACCTTATCCGAGGCAAGTAGTTCGTATTACTTTCGCGCAAAGTTTTGCTAAGTTCGCTTAATGATTCTTTGTTTTCTCTGTTCATCTTCTTGGGTGTGACAATAAGGGGCAACGAGTGTGTTCCTTTATCAAGCGCGCGTTTCTTTGCTACTGAAATGTTTCTCCGGTTTAGATACGTTACTTCGTCCAGATTTTTCAAATAATAATCTCCATCCAACGTTTTCTCGGCGCTAAGCGGATGTTTCTTGGCAGCGTTCTGAAGAATTTGTTTTGTTGGTTTTCCCAGTTTGGTTTGGCAATCTAAATTGTTCTTTGCATTCCGGCCCAAGAGAGCGCTGGACTTCATATCTGTTTTAAATTCGTTGTGACTATCCTTTATAATTTTGCTGGACACTCTTTTCTGTCTTAAGTACATCTTAGGATGGAGGTTTCGAAATGGGTTATCATTCCAATCTAGATCCGCTTGCAGTGAAGCATTTTTTCTGCATGTAGCGCTGTGTCTGTCAACCAGCTCGTTGGAAGAGGAAAATCCCATCGTTAAATTTCCTGAAAAGACAATCAACAGAAAAATAGAACTTCAGTCTTAATTGTTTAAAAAAAAAAAGACGAAAGTACAAAGAAATTATAATCTATGAATGTTTCCCTGGTTTAGGTAGCCGCCCTGAGTATCTGGCAGCATTAGTGGGGAAGTGCTGTAGATAACCATCGCGCCAGATCTGGGTAGAGCTTCCGATTGGCTGAAGCAAATTTCCCACGCGGTGCAACCAATCAGAGGCACTACCCAGATCTGGCTAGTGACGTCAGTATGGAATTTCCTCGCTCGTTTCTCAGAGTCACCAGTGGTGGCTGCCAAATATCGGCTGTTTTCTTAGGCTAAAGGTTTAAGAAGTACGGGTTCACGATCGATAGAGGATGCATACCGGAAACCATGGCAACTCAGTATTGCCCCCGAAAAACAGAATATTTGATAAATAGATCTCAGCCCAGGTTTTTTATCCTTTGATGGGAATCACATTAATTGTCAACAGATCAAAACAACAGTAGATCACAAAATGTGACTTGTAAATATAGAGCATCGAAGTCAGCTGATGCAGCTGTCAATTTATTTCGACTCGATAAGTTAGTTGTCTGTCTGAGAGAATTGGCGAGTAGAGGTTAACGATATTGAACTAAAATCAGGATAGATATATTTATTTAAATTCCACATAAGCAGATAAACATTTTCCCTTGACAACCAAGGTAAACGTCTGTAAGATATTGTCCATCGAACTAACAGGCAACTTAATTTTGCAGTCGTAGCCCTTTCTGCAAGACGTTTTGTGGAAATTGTAGTTACTCAGCAAATCAATCTTGTGTGAGCTTTGGTGGCTAAACTTATTATTCTCCATTAGAATTAAAAGCTTATTGGGCCAACATTTTGCTGAGCCCTTTTTTGTCCATCAGGCTGATTGCAGAGTCGGCGGAACATTTTTCCAACTAGGAGAGCTGACTAGTGATTTAAAGTGGGAAGGCAGGCTCTCCTCTTAGAAAGTCCCTTTTTTCTTTGGAAAAAGTGGGGATACTGAAGCCTCCCTCCGGATTCCCCGTCCCTGTTGATGGGCAAATCAGTCCATGAAAAGTCATCGATTCATTCGCGTTTCTACAAAGACACGATGCTATAGCTAGAGTCTTTCTGTTGAGTTAAGCAACTACGTCAGCCGTTTCTGCTTGAGCTTACTTAACAATAAAAACAAAAAGGGAAATTTTCTATTAAAGAAGTGGAAGCATGACTGTATTTGTGTAGGCCACAAAGATTAGTAACTGAAGTTGCCTCGATGAAAATGATGTTGATGTACCTTTTTTGCTTTTTAGTACCAAACCGGTATCACTCTTAACTTGTTCAGTGTTTCAGGAAAGTATTAGTCCTGTGCGGCGAGGTACTGATTCTTCTGAAGCAAGAAAGACGGCGACGGCAAGGGGGGTTAAAAAGAAAATAGGTTTAATAAGCAAAACAAAAATTCGTTCCATTTTTGAACATTTCCTTGCTGTCGTTGAACGACTACGTTGTAAAATCTTCCCACAGATTTCACGGCGTTTTTTATGGAAGACGAAAGCACACTCACTTGTAAGACGACACCTTAATTTTCTTTTTTTTCTTTTTTGGTTTTTTATTCAATCTTTAAGAACTCAACTTCAGAAAAAAGTGGCCAAATTTGAACATTGAACGAGGTGGAACTATAGCCTTGAAGTTCCTTAATTGAAAAGTGAAGTCTTCGCTGCCGTCGCCATTTTGATTCCGCTTCAATTCCATTATACTGAGTTTACAGTATTGCTGTCCTCTCTCTACTAACTGTCTACCGAAATCTCTACTTTACAAGACTTCCTTAGGTTTACTACTGATCTAGGGGAAACAAAACTGAGAAGTGTCAATTTGAGGTGATTTTGGCAGAGAATTAAGGTTGATTTATGATGATCACTCTGAACGAATTAATTAATCGTAGGAGAACGTAAAAAAGAGGATTACACATTATTAAAGGAGATTTTAGACTTCAGTAATGTATTTATACTGCCTTACATTATTACCATTTATTGTGGCTTTAAGGCGAGTTTAATTCCCAGATTATTTTGATTTGTAATATTCACGGGTTTTCATTTAACTTTTATAAGGGTAAATTCTTCAAAGAACATGAAATCAAGGCAGGCAAAATTGGACATAAAATTGGCGATAGGAAATTTGCTTCCCGTTTCTAAGAAAAAAACGAACAATGAAGAAGAGCATGTGTTTATCATAGCAAATGTCAAATTAAGACTTACCTCTCCTCATTTTGTTTATAGTTTTTTTGGTATTATTATCTGTAACAGCAACGTCAAAGACACGTTGTTAGCAGTTCGTCAAATCACAAATCTTGTTAAATTCGCACTCAAGTAAATGTTTCACCAAAAGAAAATGAGTAGCTTGGAAACGCCTCTTATAATCTCTCCGACACATAGGATGTAAACATTGGAGATAAGTCAACGACGAGAAATGGCATATTTTCCGGCATTGAAATTTACCCCTGACTGGCCCTGATTCGGAGAATAATACTTAATAATTATGACAGTTTCCTGTGCCTCGTTCCATTTATCTCAAGCAAGATCGGTCTAATAAGAAAACCGATTAAAAGTCAGCGATGATAACATGAAGTAGGATTAAAGCACGCAAATAAAGTTTGCATGGTTCATAAAATATCTTATTTAATACTCTGCGCGATAAATATCTCTCATTTGAATCACAAGGAGCTGGGAAAAATTTGCAAAAAATATTGGTTTTGTTTTTTATTTATCTCACCATGGTTTCACGAAAAACATAATATCAAAATTGCGAGCTGTTTTCGTTTGGCGGTGTTATAATAATGATTTCTCTGAAAATAATAAAAGGACAAAAAGTGGTCTTTGTTTGGTGTAAAATTCATCATTAAATATAAATAATTAAAACATGTAGCTTGATAATGAAATTCGAATTATGCCTGGAGAAACTTCTTAGATTTCGAGTACCATCAAAATAAAAGATAAACATGACATAACTGCCAATATATTGTTAAATATTTCAAAGTAGGTTTGGTATCTTAGCATTCCTCAATTCAAAGGCTATAAACCGCTGGCTTGAAATATTCGGTTTCATCGTGTGTCAGAGAAGTCAAATACTTTAAAATCGCGCTTTGTGTGATTGTGTGGTGAGCTGGTGTAGTTCCTTAATCAAACGATTCTTAAGATCAAAAACGTCATCGAGATTTAAAATTTCAATATTTAATAGGAGTCTAAGACCGATCTTCTATATATGCGCATGGAAACTTTCAATTCTCCGTGAATATCTTAAAAAAAGTATAGGGTACATTATGTCTAAGGCTCAATCATATTAATTACCTATGATTCGAGATTGTTTCGGTAGGCGATGAGTTTTCAGTATCGATGGCAATCTTGAATAATATCCTCACGAAACCCACTTTTATCCCCTGTTGCCCAGTGTACCTACCGGTCACGAATCACGCAAAATATATTTATAAGCAGGGATCTTATCATATAATATATTCAGTTTTAAGTCACCAGAAAAAAAAGTGAGAAGTGTTTAGACTTTAAAATCATATGCTTAACCTCAGCACGCTTATGGTATGTGACCTACCTTGGTGCTCTCTTTTGGGAAGAAAGGTAAAAAGAGAACAGACCTTATGTATAAGGTTGAATCGTGTAATTGTTGGGAAACTGGAGAGTAATATCACGGAGGCTGAAGTCCTGATTTAGAACGGGGTATCTATTTCAGAGGGCGCCGTCTTTATCTTCTGCTTAATATTTTTGCTGATTATTCAGCATTTATTTGAAGTTCGAACGAAATATTTTTTCAGGGGTAGAACCGCCCCTAGAACGGGGCACGAATTTTATATCACCGTATCAATTTTAGGAATTTTTTTTTTTTTTAGAAAACGACCTAAACACGTTACCCGCGATTGATTACCTTGACCTAAACACGTTACCCGCGATTGATTACCTTGGTTACGTGCTGTATTGTGATTTAAAGTCAGATCAGCGTCTTAGCTAAATACGTAATCTGTTCACTTGACTCAAGCCTAGCCAAAAAGCATTCACGCGTTCAGATTTATCCACACTCCTCTTATCGGTTATTATGCGACTGTTATGAGGAAGCTGTGTTTGTCACTCACGGGGGTGCTGGCGGGGGGGGGAGTTTCCCAAGAGACGTTTGGGTCAAGTGTGCCGTGAGGCCTTCAAAAAATAGTTCATTTCACTACCCTGTTTACGACAAGAGACCTTATTTTACGAACCTAAAAACCATACCCTGTTCAGCTGCAATACCCGTTTAGGCCAAATAAGGGAGTTTCTTCCCCCCCCCTCCCCCCACAACCCCCAGTCCGGGGATATTCATTTCCTCTGATAATTATTTTTGATAAAGCTCTGGTTTTAGAAGGTGGACTGCCTCATTGGTTTAATTAGTTTCTATTAAGGATGTTACTAGCAATATTCAGCTGAAGAGATTTGAAAAAACTGAGTTTTATGCAGCGTAGCTCACAGTTCTCGTATCTTACTTAAAAGAAAAGAGGTAACCACGTGATAAGAATAAAGAACAAATTTTTGCTTTGCTAAACAGTTCTTGTGTGTTATGTTATGTTGTGTTTTGTTTTATTTGCTTTGTGTGATGTGATTATTTTTATAAGAATGTGCAATCCGGCTGTGTGGTCTCATGAATTCTCCTTTCTAATTTTCTTTTTTGTTTGAGTCAACAGATGATCAATATAATGACCGGAAATAACCCGAACATGTCACGGAATAATGTCACATGACTGGTTGGAGGCAATCATAAATAACTCTAATAATCACTGTTTAGTTCCTAAGGAAGGCCGCAAAAGGCAAAAGTTCGCTTACTTTCCTAACTTATTCGTAGAGAGAAAAAGGGGAAAGTGTCTCCCTCAAAACGAAATTTTTGCTTGTAAGCATGTTTCTCCAGCACAAAGAGTGGCTACTTTTGTTACTGTATACTGTACATGAAGAAAAAAAAGTTGTCAAGTGGGCTTTGTTGTGGTGAAGCGTCATATAAATACCTTGTCATAGAAACATACAAACATCCTGAATAAGAAAAGAAAGCAAAACAAAGAGTGATAAGATGTTTTCCAAAATGACGTCGGCTATGACGTCAAATATCAAATAACTTTTGGGCACAGCTCAAGTAGTACTCAAACGAATGAGCCCTACATATTAGGTTGGGGTTGTCACGGGTAGCATAATGGTAAGCGGCGTAGGCGTTTTTAGGGATGAACGAGTTAAAAGAATTCGCTCGCGCCATCTTTATTCTTTTCGCGTTATGCCCTTCCCTGCCCCCCAGTCATCTCGTGCCTTCAAAATTAAAGATGGCGACTGCAATAAATAGACCTTTTCAGACTGTGTGTGTCTTTTCCCATCTTAGACCACGTGATACTCAAGGGAATTTACCTTTTGCTTTTCATAATGTGCATACACCATATGCAAGTGGATTGGACAACATTTGAAACAAAAAGTTTTAGCTTATATAAATGTAACATGGTTTATCTCCTCACTCAAAAATGATGTTAAGATAATATGGAAATGTGTGATTTCGCTCATTTCTATTCTCAAACTATGGTATCAACTTGTAACATCATTTGTAAAGGTTTAAAAGATAATTTATAATTAGATCAGAGAGAGAAAAAACTAAAAATACTAATCACAAATAAACACTAATAAATACTTTTATTATATAGATACTGACGAAATACCAGGATTTTTCCTTTTACTAAAAAATCATATCTTCATCGCGCGCAGCGAAGATACTATTTTTATCTTTCACGAGTGAGGATATTGGTGTCGCCGTGGTTACTAACATGATTATAGGATTAGAATTTTCTGTTATAGAATTTTTCTCTTCTTCATTAGAATTTTGACTTTTTGGAACAGAAAATATGAGTATTATTGTCTTTATTTCTCCTTTATAACTTTATATCAGAGTTTCAAAACATTTTTGTGACAGGCATTTTGCGAAGGTGACCACTTTAACTGCACTATTTTGCTGTTTTTGCTATCTCTCACTCGTTCGCTTCGTTCACTCGTGAGAGATACTTTCAGCACTCGAAGATAAAATTCGTATCCTCGCGCTATCATGTAATATCCTCTATTTTTCAGCTACGGCAAAAGGTAAGATGGACCAATACTGCAAAGACAAACATCTTAAGCCCTTTGCGTGAGTCTTTGAATAGCAAGATGAAACAAAGGGTTATATCGAGCTGTAATTGTTCATTCTTCCTTCACAAATTTTACTTTTTCATTTTTCACTTCAACAGAAAGCTTTATGTAGGATTAAGGTATTTGACCAAAGTCAAATTTTGTAAAATTTTTACTATGATCTGTCGTCATCAAAAGACCTGATCAAAGTTACAATATGTTAACATTTTCAAATAAAATGATAATTATTTCCGATTTATTGGCGGCACGCGATAAAGGTCTCCAATTTGCGTCATTAGTTTCCCCGGCCACGAAAAACAATGGGTAAACTTATTTGTTTATTCCGATGATCATAAATCGACACAATGAATCACTTTCATTTTCTCTTTTTTGTTTGAAATATATTTAAAAACATTTTTGATGAAAATGAATAAACTGAAAACGCACTTCACAAGAGAGTCGAACCAGTACAGAACTAATTAGCACTATCAAACAGAACGCAAACTACTTTTAAGTCAGAAATCATCTAATCGAGTTCAGGAAAAGAAAAGGAAATTGTGGTGGGCCGCCAAAACTTTGTTTCTATCTGTTTCCTTAGACTGCAAAACAGCCCGTTATTTTGCGTAGGTGAAGAACGAAGAATTGTTCAAATAAAGTTCTGGAGTGAAGGTGAAAACGAAATTTGGAGGGTCAAAAAACCGACTGTTTTGTAGTCTATAAATAGGCTCTACAGTGGAATTTTCCGTGCGAAGCTTAAGATGTAAATGTTTAGCTGAGTAATTTTTATGCAGCTATATCATTGAGTTTTGGCAAGAGTTTGGTAACTTTGTCGCCGTCGGTGTATGACTAGAATGACTAAAGTGTTGGACCATTGATTCTGAGTTACTGAAAGTCACAGAGCAGCACTTTCCTACTTTCCTATGATGTTGTTACTTACACTATTGAAACAGTATATTATTGTATGAACGAGAAACCAAGAGTTTTCGAGCAGCAACTAACGTAATAAAATTTGTATCTGTTCTTGTTTGAAGACTTTGAAAGCGTTTTTTTACGTCGGGTCCCTCTCAGAAGTTTGCAACATTAATTACAAGTCAAGAGTGAAATTAACCGTTATTTTCTACACTGAATATGAATATATATTGCGTCGCATCATCCCCAAATTTCGGATCTTTGGAAACTAGACAAGATACATTAAATTCTTGGCAATATCTTACATGTAAGTAACTTTGTTCTCTGGCCGGCGGGTAGTCTGGGGAGCTCGACGATCTTTTATACCGCGCAGAAAACCAAACGGCCAAATTCAGGAGGTAAAATGTTAGCGAGGCACAATTTATCGGAACTGAGTTCAAAGAATCTGGCTTAAAAGATGTAAATGAAAGCAGAAGTGCGGAGTTGCTTAAAAAGGTACGAGATAAGGCGTAATTCTTTCTTTAAAATAATTCAAACAGATCGTTCCTAGTCTGATGATCTAGAACAAAGGCTTAATCAGAATGGCTCTTTGAGGACTACAATGAGATTCCTTAAAAGCTTTCTTAGAGTCTTGCTTCGTGTTTGCAGCTTTCATTGAAGTAAGACCATTAGTCGTGTATAGTACTGTTTTGTACAACCTTTACCGACACTTAAATAGCGCCATTGTGTAGTTGTTATTAACAGGTCGTATATGCCTTAATTACCCCATGTGGCTGAGTCACTGAAGTATAAACAATGTTTAAAGAGGTATTTTTCTAGAACAACGCGTGTGCACAGTACGAAGCACAACTTTTAATTTTGAAAAAGGGTTTTCTACACGGGGGTGGCATTATAGATCTTTCTGGAGTTAAGGCAACTAAATAAACAGAACAGTTTCATGTTATCTGTGTATTGTTGTGTACAACATGAGAACGTAATTGAAATTATTTACATGGGTTGATTATAATTCTTATACTCTCTGTAGCCTTCCTAAAAGCAACCCAACAATTCCTTTTCCGCAAGACTGAAATCACTGAGCTAAAGCCGCCAAAAATCGTACACACTCTATTGGTTGTTGTTGTTTTCTTCACTTTTTTTCTCCACTTACAGTTCTTTAAATGACCGTTCTTTAGACGGTGTCTGTTTCTAAAAAGTGACCGTGATCTAACATCCAGCTCTAAGCCGGAAGATGTACCTTTCTTAACTGATTTTTGAGGTAATCAGTACTTGGCGACTGTTCAGCCCTTGGATTTTCTTCATACCACTTTGTACATATTTTATATCTTCATATAATTTGATTTTAAAGGCAACCATTCATCGAGCAAAACTCATTCCTCGTCGTAAGTTAAGTTCATATTTATATCTTCCTTCGGTTGTAGCAAAAAGCCACTGTGGCGACGCGAAGGAACACAGTTCGGTCTTTCAAAACCCTCCTTTGTCGATTCTAAAGGAGGAAGAATATTTGACAGTCTTCGCGTTCTTCCACGCCGCGATGTTGCCGATGTATCACTCGCGGGGGATGACACCGTGCGTTCCCTCGGAGAACGATTTCTCAGTTCAAGCAAAGGCGCATCGCTCAAAGACCTCCATCTTGACGTTAAACTTGTGTCTGCTTCCTCGTTGTCAAGTCCCGCTGGACAGCTCCTTCTCTTTAGCCAATTGTCATGGTCATAATCAACTCGAATCGACGGCAGTGGCTCATTTGGCCGAGTTACCGATACTCGCCTTAGCAGGGCTTGGTCGAAATTAAGATTTGCGTTTTTTAAGTCCTCTTCCGCTCGCTTTCTCACGAGTTCAAGTATTTCCTTTGTATGTTCGTCAGTAGGCCTGTTGCGAAGAGCTGGGTTTCTCGACTCCTCTAAGTGTCGCATCCTTGCAATGGTAGTCTTTAAGAAGCTCTGATACCTCAATGCAAAGATACAACAACTTCAGTGATCACTCAACAAAGAAAGTGACGATTCTTATTTACGAAATGGTGCGATGAATGCTTAAAAAATTGCGTCAATGGACCTTTTTTTGTCGTGGAATTACGCTTGACTAACCGTCCGCGGTCATCTCACTAACAAACTCCAACGCCGGCTTCTTGTTTTCATGACAACGCGGTTCGGATCATCGAACAACGAGACCGGGAGGGAAACACTGATCGCTTCAAGAACAGGAAAACACAAAATCATCAGTGAATCATTAGTACTGCATTCGGCTTGCTAATGTAAAAGTGTGACCTCTTAGAGAATCCATGGTTACTCTGTCTTAACGGATTTCGTGCAATTAATCTTCTTTTGTGGACAGAATAAAGATTGATTTGGGAACACAGCACAATAGACTTAGGTTGGATTTGTTCAGGCCGTACTCTGCAATTTTGTTTTTAAAGCATCAATTCATTAGGCAATTAGCCAGGAAAGGAAAATTGAGGTTATAGGCGGCGAAATCGTTTTTTTTTTGTCCAAAAAAATTTAAACGCTCACAGCACTTAAAACTAGCAGTAAAAAATACCGGTACCTTTTGAACAATTAACCCGAAGCAAAATCAACGTCAGTTAATGACCATATTTTTGCATCTTCAATAGTCCTGTCAAATCTTAACGACTATCATTAGTCAGTGTATACAAAGCTAAGAGAAATCTTGAGAAAAAGAAGCCGGTAACTTTTGCACGTAACAACCTGCGTTCATGTAGTCTCGATTCTCTCTTTATATAAGGTAAGTTAAAAAAGTTAAATTTTTTTTATAGTCATTCAGCAGTGCTATACAGAGCATGAAGTCAACGAATCGCTCTCATAAGTGGTCTTATCTTTATGAATTTTGGTTAATACTTTTTTTTCCCTTATACTTAGACCTTTTTGTGGATCTATTGCTAAGCTAAAGCTAATGTCCGTTGATAAATAATTCAGCGAAAAAATGACTTGCGATAGCGAGTCGTTGGTTTTTTTTGGTTTTCATTGTACTAATTACAAAAGCAATTTGACATTTTGGGGTCATAGAATTTATTAATGTCAGTATAATAATTCATAATGTCAGAAACACAGGAAACGGATCGCCCAAATTCTTCCAAGGCAGCGGCCGATCAGATAAACAGTGCTTGACAGTAAAATAAAACATTCGTACCCCAACGTGCGACCAACTCCCGTAAGCAACCACCTCCAATAAGAGAACACTCATCCTTTCCCAGTAAAAGCTTTACAGTTGGAACCTCTAAGCGACCGCGGCTAAGTGTACTTTTTGCGGCTGACGGTTTCAGTTTAATTAGCCATTGTTTTCAACCCTCTTGTAAGCGATCACTTGACGCATAGTCTGATCTCTATGTTCAGGGTATGTACTATGCAACTAAGAGTAATTACGAAGAACTTTTAGTACATAGGTATATAGATAGTCACCATATAGAACTCACACGGATCGCAACTAAGAAACTGAATGCATGCAATAAATTTTCTTCCCTAAAGCAGATGTGTCCGGACCTATTCTTGGAAGAGACCCCTCGTGGTTTGATTCTCGTAAGCGACCATCGCTCGTAGTTGCTAGACCACTAAAACTTTGCATTTTGGGTTGTCGCTAAAGGAAAGGTAACGGACTGTATAACAATAATTAATATTCGAACAGACATTATATCGGTCTTGTTTCCAGCAATTCCCTGTCCGGCAGCTTAAGTGTAGGCCAGAGCTAAATAAAGCCTGGTTCTCATATGCCGCTGATGCACCTGCAACATGGCCGCCGGTGCTGCCTGGGATACTGTTCCGATATGAGAACAGAAGTGGCCGGCAACATCAGTGCTCATCCCCGTCTTTACCCCCGACATGCCTGCGAAGTTGACTCAAGTTCAACTTCGCAGACATGCCGGCGGTAAAGCTTTGCGATGGCTCTGGTTGCCGGTGGCGCACGTTCTTATTCGTCCGAGAAGTACCAGGCGATACCGACGGCTACGTCGCAGATACATCGGCGGCATGTGAGAAGAACCATACCGTTTGATTACCGTGATTGCCTCTCTAAGGGATATTCAAAAACTCTTTAAAATAATTCATAAAGAAAAAACAAAAGAAACTTATGTTTAATGAGCGTCTTTATATCTGATAAAGACACAGCTTAACTCTAGGTCCAATTTTTTAGACCAAAATAACTCCAACTGATCTGAATATCAGTGCAAGAATGGGTTGATCTATATCAGAGATTTAGAAGCCGCAGTCGTGTATCATCTGGTTTTAAAACTCGAGGCGACACTCTTGCTAGTTTTTTAAGCAGTACTAATATCAAGAAAAAAAATGTCGTAAAAGAAGTGGAATACATCTTGTTGAGTTGATAAAGCGAACAATGATCATATTTTTTGGGAGCGTCCAAAAACTGCAGCAGGATTAGCTTAGTCGGTAGAGCGCTTGACTGCAAAGCGGGAGGTAGCGGGTTTCGATTCTCGGGACCGGACCAACACTCGATCAGGGTCTTCAAAAGACTGAGAAATGAAGATACTGCCTTTACCTTGCAAATGGCTAGACCTTCGCGTGGCTCGGATGACAACTTCAAAAAATGGCGGTTCCGTCTCCAGTAGGGAACGTAAAAATAGTGTCCTCAATTAGTACTTTCGTGCTAAATACATTGACACTCCAATCAAGTGCTTTTTTTTCACCTTCTTCAATTTACTATTGACAACGTTTAATTAACTTTTAACTTTAAAGCGATTTTTTATCGACCTGGACTGAAACATTTCAGTAGCAATATATTTAGAATGGTATTATTTGCTTTGTGTTGCCTTGACAGCGTAACTTTGCAAAGATATGATTATAAAGTGTACAGTTAACTTTTGAGAAGTTCAAATCCAAAAGTTTTTACCAAACAGTTACCTATATTCTTAGAACTTTGCTTATCGCTAGGTAAAAAGTGTTCAGCAAACAATCGCCAATAGAACCCAATATTATCCTTTACTTTGCCTCAATTAAATCTTAGTTTATTGTCACCCCTTTGTATCCTTGATATAAACGAGGCTATTAAAGGCTCTTTCCGGGGTGCGAAAAATCTCGGCAAACCAATGCATAATGGCACAAACTGATACAACTGTTAAATTATTGATTCCGCCCACTCGATCAAATAATGGCCACATAGGATTAAGCATTATGAATGTTTTAAAAAAGCGCATGTAGTAATTGGTTTTCTTGTCTGTGTAATCTTTTGTGAGATATCGGACCTAGTGAGAGACCTTTTTAATGAAAAAATCGTTGCATAACAATGTTATTGGCATTAGGGGTTATATTTTAAGAATGTCGCTAATAACTATAGCTATAAGGGGGGTCTATAAGTCCAGCCCCAGTTTTTCGTTACGTACAGAAGGCCGTTTACTTTCCGGAGCTTAATACGGATACCCGGGGGCTCTTACCATTTACACAAACCAAATCAGCTGAACCAGGAGCTGAACAGTCTAAAAAGAGTAGAAAAATTTCATCGCCTCAAAACACAGCCGATATTTTCCGAAGTTTCCAAGCCTGCGGGCAAGCTCTCCTATTTGGGAGAGTAAAGCAAGCCTCGCGAGAACGCGAGCTCGCGGCGCGCGTTCTCGTGAGACTCGCTTTGCTCGACCAAATAGGAGAGCTTGCCCGCAGGCTAGAAGTTTCCCAAACGGAATGACGCGAACCATTTGATTTTCCAACCGGAATTACTGGTTTTCCCACGCAAATTGTAAGTTAGCCTGCGTAGCAGGCGTTTCCGCGTGACTTCGTGGAGAACGTTGGGACGAGAGCAAAAAGGTTGAATAAAAGTTGAAGTGGGAGGAGGCAATTTCTCTTCCCCTCCCCCTCCCCCTTCGATCTTCCTTTCTTTAGATCTCTCTCCAACTTTGGCACAATCACTCGACTGGAAACGGTTGCTAGGCAGGCTAATGGTTACTTTCCCCGTACACTACGTTCTAGTTCAATCAACAGTTTCTTGTAGAAAGTTATATCAACTTCGCTTAAACAGAGACTGCTTTTCAAATGTGCTCTCTGTGCAATAAGATTTTTTGGTGAAGGTACGAAAACAAAAAGGAACTGAGAGCGCCACACCACTGGAGTACTGTATCGGATCTGAGCGACTAATGTTGACGTATTCTCATGTACCGTAAACTGCCGGTTATAAGCCCGTAAACATGCCGGTTTTTATAATCAAACGTGGGGCTTTTTTCTTTGTTCGAAACAAGTAGATGGGCCGTTTTGCATTTACTGGTTTTAAGGGGCATTCATATAATACATTTGGGGCTTATTTCCCGGGGGGGGGGGGGGAGGCGGCTTATAATCAGACGTGTTTTCTTTGTTTACAAGTAGATAGGCCTATAACTGAGGGGGCTAATAAGTGGGGAGGGGAGGGGCTTATAAGCGGTAGTTTATGATCCATAAACCACAGCATTCATGGTCAGTTTGTAAATTCCATTTTTTATCATTTTTTCATTCCTTTTTTTACCCTCTAACGCATTTATTGATACGCCTTGAGCAACACATGTAATGAATGGATGATTATTAAGTTTCCCTATCACTTGTGTTTTACTGTTGTTCATATCTACCCCTAAAAAGCACAACGTAGTTTAATTTCATGTCAGCTTTATCTATAAGAATTATTTATTTATTTATTACAGCTATCATCTGTTTATTTCCTAACTTGAGAAATTGTCACCTTAAATCTGACGTTTGTTGTTTGTCGTAAACGTTATTCTTTAATTGCATTCCAACCACCCCCGTTCTTTGGGCTGAATAAGGACTACGTGGTAAAGTAAATTACAAGAGGTCAAACAACTTCCAGGCATGTTGTGTCCATAGCAACATTTATGTTACCTTGGATATTAATTTTGGAAATTAATAGCAAAAGGTTGTTTTCAACATATATAAATACTTCATTAATTCAGGACAAAGAACATTTCCTGAGTTTGCCTTAGGTAAAATGAACAAACACTGAGGCACCTGTTCACGATCGTCTGTAATGATTGAACAGTTCGAAACCAACGTCGTATATCAATAAGGCGTTAGGGTTAGGTATAAAAGAAGGAAGGAAAATCGTGGCGGTGTTTTTTGTCCAGTGGATTGGCAACTCCACAAATGAACAAGCAACAACGAGAATCGCCTTTAAAAGGTACCGGTTCATAATAATATAATTTTTTCAACCTTATTGAAAAGAAGGGGAAAATGAAAGTGGTTTGCTTCAAAAATCGATGGAAATCATTTTGTATAATTGTGTATATACAACGAGCTGTTGAGGAACGATCCAGTTTGTCAGAATAATTAAAGGAGTGCAAATTCAGGACTCCCTTTTAAAATCTTACAAGATGTAAGCCACTTGATTCATGTTGTTACTCATACTTGTCCTATATGACGTTTTCCTAATAATGACTAAACCGAGGAGTTGTGGCCATAAGTTTCCGCATTTGAAAACGTATCGCTAATAAAGTCTATACCTATTCAAATTAATTCAAGCTGTTACCTGCGGCTGATGAAATCAATATGTTATATATCATCACATGTAAGCAGCTATGCAGTAATTTTCTGTTGTAAAATGAATCCATGTAAGATGTTTTTAAGAGGTTATGACAGAGAATCAAGGACGAATTTGAACTGAACTTAGTCTGTTTCAAGCAATGTATTCCTGACAAAGCCGCCAGGCCTTACCAAACGGCACACGTAAACCTTATTCCAAATACTTCTCGACTGCCCTTTTTGTTACTGAAAAATCTTGTCCTAAACGCCACCATCGGCTTAAACATCCTGAATGCACTACCAATCATTTAGTTGTTGAACTTTCAATAACGACGCTACTCCTTGCTGCTCTTGCACGTTGTCATGGAATTACAAACTAAATCTTACAGGGGAACTCCAGAATTCTGAAACTCAGTGTCCAAATTCAGCTCAGTGATGTCTTCAACTTTAAACGTTAAGTGAAACGAGACTCAGATCGCACTTTTTTTTGGATCGAATATTCTTTTGAGACAGAACTGATGGAGGAGACTCAATGATATTGAATAGCTTAAGCTTACAGCCTCACAGTCCTGAAAAATCGTTTTCCTACTCGACTTATACCGATCGCATTTCAATCTAAAGGTCCCTAGTCTATGGAAATAGGCTCGGAAAGCAAGTATACAACGGGTTCAAACTGGAGGCATATTATTTATTTACTTAAATGTTTTTTTTTTCCCGAAGAGAGTCAAGCTAAAAGACAGCATAGTTAATGGTGGTCATTGGAGAATAGGAAATAATTCGCTCCTATTCGTCGGTCACATTTATTTGCAACTGCATTAATTTCCAGTTTGCCTACATATACGGCTCGTTTCGCAGGAGCGGCATAAATGCTCAGTCACATCTAAATCTAGGAAAATTTTTTCCTCTATGATAATGACAGTGTTATAGAACCGTCGCCCTAAGGAGGTTTTGAGGTTTCTTTCCACAATTAAAATTACTGCAAGAAAAGCAACAAAAGGTATCTTTTAAAGTCATGAATTAAAAGGATGAAAGGCGTTGACTCAAGTTAACAGTGACGCAGTTAAAGGTAAAATTATAACGGCGATCGAGTAGTGGTTAGTCTACCAAAAATTAAACAGCTCTTGGGTCCGTTTCTACAGTACATCCAGCGTTGCAGTCGGCCCACGTATTGTATAAACCACTGGTATAGTCTGTGGTTTATTCATGCTGTTGCAGAGGAGTCTGTGATCGACGCAGGCTAGCCCGTTTCAAACGTTGTGCTACTGCCGTGCTAAGCTGGGTCGACTACAGCACGACTCTAGCATGACTGTAGTTGGTTTCAGACGTTGAATTATCAGGAGAACAAAATATACTGCAGCTGTTACCAAAAACAAACATAAAAATAAGCGACCAAAGTTTGAACAACGTTTAAAATGTGTGGTCATGCATTATGAATTGAGTCCGGCACGAAACCAAATCATGCCACAGACATGATTAAGTCGAATATGATGATTCGATCGATTGATTTTGGCACGGCAATAGTTAGCGACGTTTGAAACAGACCAGGGCCTATATCAACGATCATTCAGCTGCACTTCCGTTCTTCTTGGAGTCATTAAGACGCATGAGCAGGAAGATTTAATTCTTATTCTTAAATCTTTAATCATTAAACTTAATTAAATGAGTTTGTCTAGCTAGTCAGAAAATGACTACGCTAAAACGATGTTCTCAGACACGTTGATTTCATGTGACGTCAAAATTACGCCATGAATTTAAATCGCCGCCATCTTTGACCAAAATTATTTCACAAATCAGCTGTCAAATTAAAATGTTCATAACAAACACGGTGTTAAAAAATTCTAAATGTTTACAAAAGTTACCGAAGTCACGAGCTCTTTATTCCACTGGCCTCCTGCGAAGGAAGGCAAAAATCTGGGACAAAATGTGCAGATTATTGGTTGTCATTTCCAAACATCAAAGATTAAACACTTAATGACTGGTCCAGGCGAGAGAAACAGTTAATTTTGTTTCCTGAGAATCTCAACATTGAGGTTCGAGGAAAACAAAACTAACTGTTTCCCAAGGGACCAGTATTTAAGTAATTTGTTATATAGCTGGGAATTTAGAAGCTGGAAATTCATTAAACCTCGCTGTAACGGCGGTCGTCGGTCAACATTCGTGCTGGTACTCTCTGACGTTATAGATTTTGCAATGTTGTTCGCTCAGTTATTTTGGCGGGAAACAGTTTCATTGTCAGATGCGAGTTACGTGACCTTGAAGTAACCAATGAAAGCCCACGCTGTTGGAAAAAATTTCCAGCGATATAACAACAAAAATTGTTATATTCCTTGACTTTCACTCAACTAAACAGGGAGTGCCATTGGTTGATTCTTGGTCACGTGGCCTTGACTAAAATCAAGTGTATCCCGATCGTGATACATTAAGCAATGTACCCCGCTCGGGATACATTATAGCACGTGATCAAAGCATGGTGGAAAGTGGCGTGACGGAAGGCGGGAAAAACACTGCCAGTTTTCTTTTTCTTGAATGAACACAACAACACAACCAGGAAGCCTCAAGCTAAAAACGATTTTCAAAGTTATCCCAGAAGAGAAACAGCAGCTAGTGCTGGAGAAAGATGCAGAATTACTTTGTAAATCATTCATTCAGTGGTTTTGAGAATTAAATTTGTGTTCTTGTAAGTGCCGAGTCGACTGGTTCGCTCCGGTTATTCTCTTGTTGCTGTTGAAGTGAAAGTCCAGAAATATAACAAAACACTTAATGTCAGGTCCCTTGGGAAACCAGTTAGTTTTGTTTTCCCTCGGGATCTGACATTAAGTGTATAATATTAACTGCCACTCGAACGAATATCTTGATAAATTTTAAAATAACCCTTGAAAGTTGATTTTGGCGCAAAATTTACAGTTAAGGTCAAAGTTACAAGTTTAACGCATGTGGTTAATACATTCCTCTCTTAAATGCATCTTTTATTATCAAATACCCTCAAGGTCAAAAAAACCTAAGGCAGAGAAATAAATAAATTCATTGCAAATTTTAACAAGCTTTAAAAAGGATTATTCTTCCCTCAAAAGAAAAAAAACACTCAAAAAAATTCTCCAGTACGGTAAATAAGTTCACTGATGCTACTTGAGTAAAACAAATTTATGCAAATAAAAGTTTCTTCAAGATCTACAGCACCCCTTCTCACCAGCTCTTTGCCTCGGCTTAATTGACAATATATCCAATCTACTCCTACACCACTTTCTCCTTACCGCTAGACACTATCTATATAGTTGCAAACTATGAAATACCTTTCCTATGCTAGCTACAAACTGTACACTCAGTAAGTTATACACCTCATAGAAATTGAGAAACAGATTGCTTTCGATAATAATAACTTAGCCTCCTTTAGGAAGAAATGAGCTACTCCATTATGGGCTCCTGGATACCCTCACACAATGCCCCTCAGAAAAAAAAAGTTTAATCTAAACAACTAAATAAAGTGCAAGAAAGAGACGGGCAGATGGGGGTGGGAGGACCAAAAGGCACGCAATCTTCTTGTGATTGTCATTGTAGTCCTTTTGTGGACTTTGTCTTTCTTTTAATTTTATGTTTTGCTTTTTGTTAAAATTGTTATCTGATTAAATGTGAAGTAAAATTATTTACCGATAATTTGACTTCATTGTAAGGAATTGCGACAGTATGTGTAAAGAAAAAAAAAAGGAAAGGATCTACAGCACCCACTTGTCGGTGTCATGAATGGTGAATTTCCGCAGTATTGAGTGCTTTAAAGTAATGCTACTAGCCCCGTACAGAATAATTGATCAATAATGGAAAATTCGTGTGGGAAAGTTACATATGAAAGCCCATATCGTCCCTCCCACAGCAATATCGCTGACCACGAGATAATGTCTTAAAAAGCTGAAAATGACTGATGTATACCAGTACCGATAATTATGATTTAATGTGGGAAGCAGCCAAATCAAGTTTTTCCGATCATGTTGTGTTGCCTTTTATATGAAAGCTGCTATTTCTAGAACATTTTATTACGATCAAATATGAAAAAGAAAATTTCTCAGCTCTTCAATGCATGATTTGTATTTTCTTTTACCTCAAGACAGGATAACCAACAACTTCTGAGAAAAACCAAAAATAAGCCCAACTATATATATCACAAATCTTCATGGAGCAAATCTAGTGCGTGGACACTAGCAAACCAGCGAGGAGAAGAGAAAGATAGAAATATCATTACAGGATTTAAACAACTCCCGAATATGCAGTCAAGTTTCAAAATTGACACATTTATTCCTATCTTGATTCGATCTCTTGTTAAATGTAAACATAATAAAAGGTGTTGGTGTATTACCCTTACATCTTCTCCTTCTTCCACAGTTTTTTTGTGTTATTTTTCTTTTATTTTCCGCCTTCGCAATCCAGTAATGTGTCCACGCAGCCGCTTTTGAGTCACATGACGGAGACAGTCGAGAATCTCGAGCGTATGACAGTGCACTAAGTTTTCCGAAGTTTCTACAACTGGAGATCGTTATAATACACTTAGGACCAAAGAACTTTCTCATTTTCCGTGGTCATTTCGAAGGTATGCCACATGTTTAAAAATTCTGCTTACCCATTTTCGTTACAAGTGCCGTGTGCTTTTCGCCATAAGATGCATTTTCTACAAGAGCCATGACTTACGAAGATGTTATTACCATAACCCTTCGTATCCGCGGGCTCTTTAATTTAATGGAAAATACCCCTTTAATCGCAAATTCAGTTAATCTATAGGGTTCCCAAAGTCCTTATTGGTGCCTGTCGTTTTTAACATCTTAAAAGCCATGACAAAGCGTTTTTGTAGTACAGGGCCGTTGGCGTATTCAACTGAAATGTTTTTATTGGGAAATTGCGGAGACATTAATTAACGTTACTTGAATCCAAACATCGACTTCACATTATTGAGTGAGTTTCATTGGCTACTGGTCACCACAGTTACCAATTAATGATGAGCACGTAGACTAACATAAATATTCGCCGAATCACGACTCCCTTTCTTAAAGCTTTTTATACGTGCAACCTTAACATATAAGGCACTCCACGTGGGCTTTGATGTTAAACGCAGCTTCGCAGAAGGTTCGGGTACAAGAAGCGGTCAAAGATAACTATATTTTTTACAATCAATCAATCACCGAACTTTGAGCTCCTTAAAACTTTAACCGACAAGGTAAGCCGTAATTTTTATTCCACAGATTGCAACTACAATTTGATTAATCCGAAAGTCCCAAAAATCATTTTGAAGACCCTGACCACAACTGCGCATGCTCTTGAAAATGCATGTTATTTCCATGATTTCGTGTTGTCGCCTTCAAAATAAAAACAATATCAATATGAATAGAGTCACGCGCATCAATCTCTACCAACTCCAAACGGTCTTAAAGCACTGAGGAGAAAGAAATATTAAATAGTAAGCGATTAATCCTGCTTTTGACGATACAAACAAAATGTTGAGAAGTAAAGAATTGAAGAGGATGATGGAACTGCGCGAGATATACTGAAAAACTGTCAAGCACGTCCCACACTATAATTTGATTTCTACGGTTGAGCTTATTTGCATAAAAATAGCAATTAGTTAAAACCTTGGCTAAACTGCTGCGAAATGCTCCTTGTTTGTCTTCTAGTAGAAAGATTCTTACTTCAGAATCTAAAACAAAAATATTTCCACTATACGTAAAACGAATGTAACTAGCCAGCTGAAAAAAAAAATGGAAGAAAGAAGAAAACTGAAAACAACGGTGAAAACAAAAAGATTATTATTTCTTATGACTGAAATTTCTTTTGTAATTGGAGGAAATGCTATGCTGAAGCTATGAATGCGAGGATTGATTTTGCTTTTATGACATGCAAATATACACCATCGATAAAGACTTATAAATGCTTAGGACTGCCTCTAGGCATAAATCTCCTTAGAAGATCAACAAAACATAATTTAAAAATGCTTAAAAAGTATTCCAGATATTTCCAATATTCCAGGGCTAGGCATATCAAGCTAAGTCGAGTTAGGTTTCACGAGAGTAACTTTCTTGCTTTAGTTCATAAATTATCGAATGGAAAATCGTTCATAACCAAAATTAGCTCTGATGTTGCTAACAACAATTTTTTAAGATCTCAAAAAATTAAACCGCTTCGGGCTATGCATTGTCATGGTTATTATGAATAAATACTATTACAACTTAAACTGCAGCAGATGGAACAACCTTTCCTTTTGAGGTGAATCGTGGAATACATGTACAAACACATAATCTGTTGCTAACAACAGAAAATAATTATTAAAAAAAGCAAGCCCAAAGCAGCTTTATCAGTTGCGAAAAAAAACCTAGTATACGATATAACTTTGCTTGAAATCCTGTAATAGGAGTAAGATTTATTCGTTTCATACAGTTAGTGAATTAAAACAGGAAAAATCGCTGACGAAAGATCTATATTCTTGCACCTGGCAGCATGCGGAATCCTTCCAAAACATTTAACATCTCAGCTCTTTTCCCATATGGAAAAACTTAGTTCTTCCATAAATATTCTATTCAATCAAACTAAAAAAAATCGTGACTCTGAAATATAAAATAATAATAATAATAATAATAATAATAATAATAATAATAATACTTCTAATAAAAAAAACACAAAGATAGTTACTATACTGACTAAGAAATATTCTATAAAAACGTAAAAAAGTTACTCAAGGAACGGCACCAATCCAGGGTTAAAATGGGTTATGAAATCAGTTTACTTCAACCAGTTTAACATTGTTTTATATTATCAAATGTTAACCCATTCGCTGGTAATAACGACCAAAAGAATATTTTCAAAAAAAACAAAATTGTAAAATCTTATCATCCGCAGAAGTTCTGTCAAAGTGGTTTTCGATTTGAATGGTAACACCATGGGATTTTATCCTTTACAGATGCAACAGTTAACTCAGTTCCAGTTACATATTCAAATACACACTAGGTTAAACTACTATCGTTTGAACAACCCGGAGCCTAGGTAGAAGAAACCAAAGCCAAACGTCTCACTATTTTTGTTTTTAACACATGCAACAATAACGTTCTAGAAACAAATATTAAAGCAACTTTTACTTGAAGTTAGTTCATAACGGCTCAATGGCTTTAGCGTTCGCTGCAAGCTGCCAAATTAAATGAGTGAATTACACTCACTGGTTTTTATTTCAATATTTTTCATTCATTTAGAAAGCTTAACGCTTTATTCCCTCCGGGGGACGTTAATCATATTACAAGGTTAGAGACTCCTAGTTCGTGATTAAATGCCTCGAGCAAGAATTTGGCTGATTTCTTCGCGTGCATGCTACAGCTAGAGCACGCGTGTATTTGCAGATAAATCACGTATCACCAACATAACACACTTCAATCGGGCAATGAACTTCTCGAATGTCGTATAAACGTGAGAAGCTGAAAAATTTAAAGTCAGGTTTAAAACTTGCTCGATGCTAAAAAGTGATTTTTCCCCACTGGCTCACTCGAGCTATTGATTATTATTGGAAACTAGCAGATATTCTTCATTTGAGGTACTTTAAGTACTTATAGCGTTCTTCTTCTAGAACTGTATTAAAGTTCTTTTAAAGAACGTTAGAAAAAGTTTAGTGTTTTTAAAGGGGCCGTCATTTAAGACAAATTGTGACACTGTTGACTTCCATATCTGTTTATAAATTAGTTATTTGAAGCAGACAAATGTCCTTATGGCCTGCTTACCCCCTGCCCCAATACAGTCATACTATTCACGACAAGCAGTCTTCATATGCTACGGCTGGAAAACTGAAAATGAGTAGAACAGGATTTGTTTAACTCTGGCTATACTCCTTTTTAATAACCAGTCCTGAGCATTTCGATATTTCGTGACATCTTATCAGTATCTGGACGATCAGGCGTATTATACAAAACATTTTTTTGCCACAAATACACTCTTTTTTTTATAAGAATATATTTTATAAGAATATCGAGGCTGAAATTTGCAAAATTTTAAGAATATTTTAAGAATAAAGCCGAGGCTGAGATTTTGAAAAGGATAGATATAATTTTGTGTGTTGAAACATCTGTAAATACAATACAATTTTATGTTTTTAACTTAACCGTATAAAATTATTGCTTTCTCTGAACGGCGAAACTAGCCAACAAAACGAAAAAACCTGCACTAGCTATAGCAAAATGTTCAACGCTAATGACAGTTCGATGAACGGTACATGTAATACATATGTACAGTATTTAGCACAAAAGACATAAGCTAAACCGCAAAAAAGTATTATTACAAATTCTTTCCTTTATAAATAACAAAACCTAGCGAAAACAAAAACAGCACTAGGCTTTATTTAAGAATAATACAAGAATATTTTCAGCCTAAGATCGGCAGTAAAATAAGAATATTCAGCCTGGGCCGGAAAAACAACATTCTTATAAAAAAAAGAGTGTATATTCAACTGCAGTGATTAGAATCTTCGATTTCTTTTTTGGTTGTTACGGCAAAACGTCCTTCAACTCAAATCTACAGCGACAATTTGAACTAGTTTAAAAACACGGAAACGTCTTCAATTCATAAAATCAATTTAATGTGGAATAGTTTTACGTGAAGAACAACTCCTCAAATAATCCTGTGTAAATTCTGTACATTTTCGCGAATAGTCGTGTACTATAAATTCTGTAAATTTTCCCCGAGCATGCAAATGGCTCGCAAATGTGAATATTTATCATTTGTTATATGCAAATCTAATTCGAACGATTACGTGTTATTACCGCAGACAAGCCATATTGTCACATTGGTGGGCTTGTCAACATGGTTTTTGGAGTGGCTTGAAAACGTGCTAGACAAACATACCGTTTATACGACAGAAAAGAAAAGGCAAAATTTTCCGCTTTTAATTCTTTCAATTCATTATTTGACTTATGCTAATTCAGAAAAACTGGTAACATTCCCGAGATTAAGTCAGCAAAAAGATTACTGTTCAGAAAATCTCCTTCACCACCAATGTCTATATTTGAGCTTGAATGCTAGAATACTTTTATGCCTGCTTCCAGAAACTTTTTCTAAGTGCGAATCAAAAGTTAATGTAAACGTTTTATATTTATTTCATGACTATGCATGCAAACGGCTGGTATTGAAACTCGAAAATCGCCACCGTCAAAAATAAAATGTGAATACCATATCAGTCAAATTCTGGACTCGCGTTTTCGTCAAACAAAATAAGAAACGAAAATGGTACTTGCATATCCCTAAGCGCAACAAAGATCAATTAAACACGCCTAAAATTTTTTGAAAAATTTTTTGCGCAAGACCTGGTTCGGTAAGAGTGTGAATTTTCTAAAAACCTTGTCCTTTTAAACACGAGATATTGCTTCATATTCAAAGAATCAATCTTCGAAAAGAAAACTCGAGCCCTCTTTTCAACTTTTCAGAGAAACACGACAGGGGTATAGAGGTAAATTTTCGCGCAGGTGCGCGAGATTAGAACGCGGTCCATCTGTTACCTGACGCTCAGCTCTTGCTAAAAGAGCGACTTATCAAGCGTTCAAAGTAGTGTTAAGGGCCACCAGCACGGTGCCGTTTTAGTTTTCAGCAATGTTTGTAAACAAAACTCGCGTTGCTAACGAACAGGAACTTTAAAATATTGATGCGGCAATTATTGGCGACAGTGTTTTTCTGTAGATTCGTGAAAAATATACATTTGTGGTAAACGTGTCAGACGCAACACAGCGAAAAATCATCCTTGGCTTAAGGCAAGTGATGCGAGATTTTTTTGTTGGGTTTTAATAATAAATAAGCGGAGGAGGCAGAAATTTTGATATAATGATATTTCAAGAGGGTGTCAAAGTTCTCTGACTTTTAATCCTTACTAATTCTTCTAGTGAGAAGTTAGCAAGCTAAAACAGTTCAGTAAACAGAAGCTGCAGCCAGACCGCGTGGCGGCTTCAACTTAAAATTATCATTTTCCTCTCGTGTGTCCCTTCTTGCATAGAACAATAATACGGAAGAGTCTTTGTCATAGTTATTCTAATTTACACGTGTTTAAGGCCATGCTACGATAGCGGGAGACCGAAAATAGATGCATGTAAGCCTCTCTTTGATAAAATGCAATTACGTTACTCCATCGTATTGACCGTAGTTGTATTCGTTTAAGTTTTGCGGTTGAAGCAACGTGCTTTAACAACCTGACCAAAAGGGAAATAACATAACAGGAAAATTGTTACGAGTAAAATAGAGCTTAGGTTGAATTTACTCAACGAGAAAATATTCTGGTAAGTTCTTTTCCCCTGCGGACCAAACTGTTCGATGAAAGGTTTTATTTTTTACGGGCTGTTTTCGTTAATGTCTCGATTTTTGATGTTACTATAACTACAATGGTTTATTTGTTACGCTCCGCAGGCAAGGCACAAAGTCTTCTAGACTCCTCTCCAATGAAGCAAATTGAGAACAGCGACAACCACGAAAGCGTAAATGGCGCAATGGAGGCAGCGACGCAGATTTACCCTCGCGTTCCAAGAAAGAAAACGTCGGAGCAGAAAGCCGTGGTTGATGAAATAATGGAGGTTGTTGCTGATCAAAGCCGGCGACTTTCGCTTTCAAGGACTGACTATAGAGTTCAAAAGCGAATCGAGATTGGCTTAAGGCGCCAAAAAAGAGTAACAAGCGACGGATCAAGCTTTGATGACTCAAGCTCCTGTGCAAGTTCATCGGATCTTTCAACCTCGCCACCTCCTTCTCGACAGAGCAGTGTTTCAAGCTTTTCAGACGAAGGCGGAAAAATATTCGAGTTCAGTAGCCGTCCACGGACTCTTCCTCCCTTAAACCGGAGTAGAACACATCGGCCTTGTCGGCCAACGCCACCTAAATTTGATTTTGATGAAGAAAGAGAAATTAATTGCGCAAGCAGATTGTCAAGACCCATGTCAGCTATGGGGCACCGCACACGCCCCCAACGAGGTTTTACACTTTAATTCAGGCCAAAGACTTTTGGTTTATTGAGATACATTTAGCATTTAAAACAGATGCATGTTGTTAATACCACAACTAACCGTCAGCTGATCAGCTGAACTGTAGCTTGGTTTTGACTGCAATTTCTGTTTTCGCCATCATCAAAACGTTTTTCAGAAACACACCACGGCAAAAGCAACAGCAATATAAATGGTGTCGCAGTGACGAAGTTAGGCGATATTGCCAAACGGTTGATCCCTGGACGAAATATTTACTTAAACATCGAACTTGCTTAATGGCATTTCTATTGAAAGTTAGAATAGCGGATAAAAAAGTAACAGGGGACATTATTAGAAGCAAAAAAGGAGAATTGTTAAAGGAAAGGAAAGCTGAGGGGAAAGATGATGTGATTGTCTGATATTTAATAAGCCGCCAATTTAAATATGGCAAGCCAATATCAGAAATTACCGAGCGAATGTTGTAAAAGAGTTACTCCAACAAGAGCCAATCTTGGATGTTTGTTAACAAAGGTTAATTTTTTAGTCGGTGTTAAATTCAAGACTTTAGACTAACGACAGAAAAAAAAGAAAGAAAAACAGAGAATACAAAATTTTCAATCAGGAAAATTTGGCACTCACTTTTCAACTCGTACTGTGATGCTGAAAATAACTAGAAAGGAATTAAGTACAGAATATTAATTTAACTAAATCCGCCGCGCTTCCTTTATTAAAATAACTCCAACCGTACGTGACAGCTCACAGTTTTTTTTTTTTAAAGAATAGTACCAGGGAGGCAAAAACAGATCATTCTCGACGCAAAACAAAAACTGTCGAAATGTAAATTTGTTCTGATATTACATTTATTAGCTTTCCTGAATATATTGTCAAAACAATAAATATGTATATTATATCACAGCTACAAAAGAAGTCGAATAGATTCGAGTCTTTAGGGTATTCAAATCAAGGGGGTTATGAAATGAAAGAATTGTTAATACTCAATAGAATATTTGTTTGATAGTAAGTTATTTCTCTAAAATAAAAGTAAGCGAAGCAGCACCGTTTGTATTTACTGGACGAACCATGATATGAATATGCTAAACAGTCGTTTAGACAAATAGTACACAATAGTCTGTTATGTGTGTTCTGTTAGAGATAATGTCGGTTTTTCTACTTTTTGTGCGAAAACTGAAGAACATTTTCAGTCTCGAAGGAAAGTCTACTCATCGGTGGAAAATTAGAGAACTAAAAATATTACATAGACAAGCCACTTGATCAAAATGCTGGAGTTATCGTTCTATTGACACTAACGTGGTCCTTGTTCCGTCACTACGTGTTAGAGCGAAAATTAACAAAATACAGCTGGTGATGTTTATCGACCCAAATGCTTTAATTGACCCGTAATAAGGCCGCAGTAATCGAGACAATTTACCTTCCACCGATTTTTTCTTTTCTAGAACGTTACTACGAGAATGTTGTAAGTTGTTATTGTTTTTTCTAACGGCGACTCGGCGAAAACAAAATCCATGCTCGTTTAGATCCTCTTTCCATGAAGCTACAAAGGGGCACCCAACGACGTCTTCCTCTTAAATACACTGAAAACACTTTTAGGGCTATCCAGAGTACTTTCAGATCTCTAGAAATGCATTCTAAGCGGCGCTATAAAATTTGTATCTGTTCGGTCATCCTAGGTCTTTTCGAAATTATTAGATAAGGGCGTCAGCATAACTTTCCCGAAAATTTTAAATGTAATTTAACGTTTCACGAAAGTGAGAATTTTACTAATTCCCACCTTCATCGGATTGTTGAATTCGAAAATTTTAGGTTTTCTTTTTACTACGAAAAATAGTCAAACCTGGGGAGTGAAATTTAAAGAAGTTAAACTTCAGAAAATCGTGGGGAACTTATTAGATTAGTTTCTAAAATTGTAAAAGAAGGAACGGATACCTAGAAATTTTTAGCCATCCTAATAAGTAATAGAAAATTCTAGGCAATAATTGCTTCTCCGAACAGATATTTAACAGAAATAGTCGCTGGGTGCCCCTGGCTACACGCGATTTGGTCGATTATAGACACAACTGATGTGGCAGTTGCCCGTCATCCATTTTCGCTATGTAAAACACTCGTTGATGTTTTCTATTCAAATACAAATTTCTCTTTTGCCTGCCAGCACCAATTTATAATATTCACTCAATGTTTTTGACATTAAAGAAATTCATTATACATTTTCACTATTGTCGCTGCCAATCGACCGACAAACCCAGAGGGCCCAAAGCATTTGTCGATCATTTTTGTACGTACGGGGTCGATAGAGCCAACACATGCTTAAAAATTATTTAGATAAGGAATAAACGTAAGCGAACTCTTTTGCTTTAATTAACAAATAGTGCTTGCTGTCACCTTATTATGACTGTTCTAATACATGATCAGCAAACAAATAAGTATTTCAATGCCCCATTCACAACAAAGCTGTTTAGTTTAACACGGTTTAATATTTTTTCCTGACAAGTTTCTCACTGATGTTTGTCGACTGCAGGTTGAGCGGGAATTAAATAACAAGTTTTAGTAAAATCCAACTAGTGGTCTATTATCAATGCTGCGTTCTGATTGGCTGAGCTACTACTAGGCTATATGTTATAGCCCCCTAGTAGCGAAAAGCGCGGGCTTTTTGGCGGCAAAAAAGGATTAAAGTCTAGCTTTTAACTAGCTAAAAGTTTTTTATTCCCTTCGGCCTCATGGGCTATTGACTCATAGCCCATTCGGGCTCGACGAATAACTGTTAAAAAGTAGCTTAAAGTACAGTTGAAATATGCACGCATTCGTATTGAATATAATTTAAAGACTATAGCCAAACATTGTCCTTTTACTGAGCGTTGGATGTTTCTGCGGCCCTTTATGCTATAAACGATTCCGCTAACATTTTTTGCACTTAAATGAACGTTATGGAGCAGAGAAGAGAGCAGAGCTTGGTGCTGTCTTAATGAAAACCCTGCCATGGCAAAATGACTCGTGAAGTTGAGTGGTTTGATGGGTTGGCAACTCACCACTGGACTTGAGGGTTTTAAAAAAGAATGTAAAATTGACATAGTTTAGAGGTAGGTCAGTAGACAACTCGCCAGTCTCCTTGAAGCTTTTAGAAAAGAGGAAGGTATATAGTTTAGGGGCTTAGCAGTTTGCCTGCTAGCAACCTCAGTAGGTCTGCCATCACGCTGTATTATACAGCTATTTCGAGAAAGGTTGTCCGGAAAAAGTGCAAGCGACAATCCCGAAAAGTATTCTGGGTAGTTTTGAGTTCACTGTTCTTCAAAGAAATTTGAAAGAATGGCACGAGAGGCCATGGACGTATGTTTGCGAGTGCTAAAAGAAAGCAGCAAAAGTAGGTTCGACAGCTACAGTGTCAGGAGCAGCGTATTGATCATATCCCATATTACCTTTCGGCATTGTCGCGTGCACTTTTTTTTCCGACAATCTTTCTCGAAGCTAGCTCTACACATGTAGTAACATATCCCTTTTCTTAGGCAGATTAAGCACAACACAAGCTGAGCTCGCTCAAATCATGCATGCTGTACTGAAGCCCAGCCGGGAAGGGTTCTGCCTATTTTTTAATTTCATATTTGCCTTTTTCTATATTACGACGGTTTTGTCACTGATAGCTAGAATCTGAACTCTTCAAGATAAATTTAGTTTTTAACTTAAATATCATCCAAAGTTAAGCAGATGATATTTCTGAGGCGTTTCCAGCCATGCAACAAGACCCTTTGACAATGTAAGTAGCTATAGAGTAAAACCCAGCACACAAAGAGTCGAGGCTGTTAAAGAAAAAGACATGCGTGAAGTTAACATCTTTTAATTTCGACATTATTTTTTCAACCTTGGATTCTTTTACCGGAAAGAAGGGAAGGATAATTTAACTTCGAGACATGTTACAATTTAAGAGGAAATGGTGTCAATTGCGTCCCCAAATTTAATCTTAATTTTTATGAGGAACTCTTTTATATACAAGTGCACCCAACTATGGAATAAACTTCCAAAAGATGTCAAGCTACAGCTGTAATTTTTTTATTCTTAATTTTTTTTTTGGGAATTTTTATAATTTTTATATTCATGATTCATGTGTACATAGATTATAGAGGTATGTATATATATATATATATATTTATATATATATATATATTTATATATATATATATATATTTTATATATATATTTATATATATATATATATATATATATATATATATATATATATATATATATATATTATTATTATTATTATTATTATTATTTATTATTTTTTTTTTAACACTAGATTTTTATTATAACTGTAGTTTTAATGGACGTGCGTATTTTGAACGAGCACTTGTGCTCTTAGGTGTTAACGTGGGTAAATAAATTATTGATATTGATTGATTGATTGAACCTGTTCTATCATGATATTCCCGGACATAAAGGGCCAAAAGAGTTAAGAATTGTATAATGGACCTATCAAATTGAAGAATTGGCTCCACTTCTCGTAAGGGGTTGAAGCGTGTAGCTCGCGTTTAATGCTCGTGAATATTCACTTTTCTAAGTATTATATTTGGAAACCCTCGCTGCGGCCTCCAAAAAAGCAACGGGTGCAAAAAAAACTTTGCAAGTACATCAAACTTTTTTGTACATTTCTTTGCCGTCACTGCACGACTTCGACTTGAAAGTGCGTATTCTTTCATTCTGAACTTCGCTACTTTAACAGTCTACAATTCAGCCCCAGAAAACAGCTAACATTTGACGAACTGAACGAGATGGGAAAAGCGCGATAAAGTTTGAAGCTGCGAGCATTCACTTTTTTTAAGTGGCGTTTTCGTAGCCGTCGCCGTCGTTGTAAGGGAAGGTGGAGTAAAATTACGTCACGTCGTTTACGACCTTTGATTGGTCAGTTATCTTTTCTTCTCGTTCCAGATACAGTATCTGCGAACTCAAGATGAATATTCACGAGCATCGGATAAAGCCAACATATGAGAGTTACACGTTTCAACCCCTTATGAGTTTCTGGTTTGACATGACTTCACTGCATAATAAACCCCATTAGCAGGCAGGAACTCTTTGGGAGATCCTCTACAGCTTCGTCACCCTGCGAAATAATGATTGTAATTGCGCAATTTTTATATTTTCATCTTCATTTGCCTGAACAATTAATAACAACACTGAAAATTAAAAAGACCTTTTTCAACCCCAAAGTGCCAATTCTGCCCTGCAGGCCAAGGCATGATTCAGCCCCAATCAAAAGGCTATTCCAGCCCACGCCGGGGCCCATTTCAGCCCTTCGGTCCAAATCAGCGCTAGGTAATTGGACTGCATTGGTCCTGATTATGGGAGCGAAATTGGACCCAAAAATAGGACTGTGCTTTACTCATCGAAACGGGCCCACTTTTAGGGCTAAAACAGATCTATCTGATTTACATGCACTGAAGCCCTAATGTAAAAGTAATATGTTGACTCTGCGTCAGAAAAGAGGCCTCGACGAAGAAAGAATTTGAATAAAGGCAAAATATTCAACGCTCGTATCATGGTATATCCATAGCTAAATATGGATACATTTCTTGTGAAATGGCATTCGTTTTGTTACTATGTATAATTTGGTTCATAACGTGAGAAATCTAAATGGTTCTGAAACTT
>CALNXK010000135.1:207500-230000 GCA_942486035.1 Porites lobata
TTTTGTCTGTCAGGGCTGTGAAAAAAGAGCTTTCAATATTTCAGTTCCTCAAAAAAAACCCCCAGAGAAACAGGGAATGAATTAGTTCCAAGTTTAACCTTCTTGAGGAAGACTGAAACCGTCAGCCTGCCCTGATGTGTGAGGACAGAGCTTCACATGGTACATGGTCCATTTTTTAGTATTTCTGCAGCATTTTTCGCTCAGACACTGAATAACAGAAAAGCGATTTTCTAAAAGTTTGAAGACATTTGTATGACGGCAGACATTTCTTGCACATGAAGTGTAAAACTTGTGTACTGGAATACATAACTCAAAATTTTTACTTAACTAAATCCACGATCAAACATACGTGGCTTTCCAACTGAGTTAAAATTTCTCTCTCAGATTGTATCTATCCAAACTAAGTCAAACAATTAAACGCAGGGGCATAGTTTATTTAGATACTTTACAAAGCTACCCTTTATAAGGCAATTGTTTTAGTAAACGAATCCCTTGTCTGACCATTCGCATAAACCCTATTGAGCGGGCAGCACGACCCCGCGATTTTTTGTGGTTGCTATTTTTTCTAGTTACAAGTAAGACATTTTTTATTAATACCTTGGTTCATTTACAAATTCCTCATCCTTTTCATTAACTGCTTGAAGGCGCGGGGCCCTCGCGTCCAATGGGCGGCACATGTACCAAGGTGTACGGTGCACTTGAAGATGCCGCCGAGCTGCTTCTATAAAGCGGTAACTCAGACGGATGCACTTGTTCCAGCTCAAGCGGCCCCTCCAAGGCGATCTGCGCGTCCAGTCTGTTGAAATTAATATAAGTTCTGCGCCGCGAGTTCCGGTGCACTTTATTGGCGTACGAGGGCGGCCTTGTGAGCGACGAGGCATCGCAGGAGATTCGCTCGCACTCGCTGGCCGATGAAATTCTGGCGGTCAGTATTTCACCTGCTCGTACGCGCTGAAAACTTTGGCTTGATCGAGGACGAAGAGCTTCCGAATGATTTTCGATTCCCGAAAAGTTTTCCAAAGGAGTGTTGTAATAATACGGAGTCTCTCCAGTCGCATAGACGGACTTTTTCCGGAAAGGGATGAAGAGTTTTCTGGATCCGCGTGGCCAGGAAGCGTTTAAATTCACATCCGAACACGAACTATCGGCGGTGCTCGGCAAAGTATTATCAATTTCGGTTCTTGCTATAGATTCCTGAGCGATCAAATTACCGGTGTTAAAATGCGATTGTTCTTCTTTTACGCCTCTAGGAGTAATGTTATCCACCGAAGACTGACGGGATAAATTTCTCGATACTGATCGCTTGCGGCTGCCAAGGCTTCGTGTACGAGGTCGTCCCGATGGCGGACGCGGGACAATTATACTGTCTGGACCACTAGATTTTTCCGCGTCCAGAGTCAAAGCTGATGTTTGCCCTAATAGAGATCGGGGATCATTCTGTTCAAGCTTTGCGCTGTTATCAGAGCTTGTTAGTTTTGGTTCCTCTCCCTTGACAACGAGAGCTGAATCTATTAAATCGATGGTTTCGTCGTCAACGATTTTCAAAACCACTTGCGAAGTTTGCAGAGATTCTTGATCTTTCACGAAACGCAAGACCATATCACGCTTCGCACTAGCTACACTCTCTGTAAAATCAACATCTACGCCAGGATCACTTGATCCACCGGCGTCTTTTGTAGTCATGCTCAAAATACGGTCGGCGAGAATTGTGTAGGGAAGTTGCGCTCATTAAAATACATGAATATAAACCATCAACACTTCACTCTCTTCGCAAAGGATGTAACAGATGAACACATATTAATCTCCGCTCTTGTAACAAAACGATAAAAGACCAACTTGTAGAGTTTCAATACAATCGGTTCTTGTATTTCGTCGTACACTTGTCATCCAATAAACAGTAAACTTGATTTCGTCTCTGTCTGGCTGCCGTGCAAGTTCTCCGTAGACACAACGAAAGTTTTCAGTAGGTAAAAAAAAAAATCAAAATTTCACCTTCAACGTCACCTCAGAAATTCGTATACTCTGTACTCCGTCCACATGAACACATAAATGATCCTTAGTGCTGAGCTAGGAAATACGGCCTACAATTTCAGTAATATTCCACGATGTATTTCAGTGTTTGTTCCTTTGTGCCCGTTACGGTAGCTAACAAATACTAACGAAAGACGGTCGGCTATTGGCTCTAAGCAGTAAACAAATGATATAAATATTCATCGATCTACGATAAGATCAATTCCAAATGCAAACTAATTAACAAGTGTAACTACTCGCAAAACACTGATCCAAGTCGAGGTGATTTTGTAAATATGATGAGAAATTTTGAGGACATTTCAATAAATTCTTATAAAAAGAGTTCAAGAGTATTTCGACTGGGTAATTCAAAGCAACCCAAGCATGCCAGAGTGTAAGCAAGTAATTAGCTCTCTTAATTTAACTTTCAGAAATGTACACATTTTGCATCGATCCTTTGTTCCACTGAGTACACTCACGAATTGACTGGCAATCGAACTCAAAAGCCAAGCCACACTTCTGAAGTCCTTAACAAGACGCAAATTGTTTATAACGTGTGTAAGCACTCAAACTCTTTGGGTGCCTATTTTAGAACTGGTTGTCATTTCATCGAGGGTCCGAGCCCACTTCGTTTTCCGAGTAAAACCAGCTTTAAGTGCCACCATATTGAGCTAGCTTGGTCCCAGGTGGTTTTCCAAACGCGCAATTACCGATTCAGACACAGTGATTGAACGAGGCCTAAGGTATTGACGTCATAACACATTGTAAAGTTAATCCTCTTGAATGAGAGTTTAAGCCCGCATTGTGAACAGCAAATAATACAACCAAACAGTTATGCATTCTATGACAATTCAGTTTGGCAGCGAAAGTGATAATTAATTATGAGACATAAATATAGCAAAGAATAATTCTAAACACACGAGTTTTGAGTGTTAAAAGCGTGTGATACCCAAACTTACGAACCAAGTTTCCAAAGGTTGATGTTAAACGACAAACAACCCTCAAAAATCGCTGAAGTATTTTTTTGTAAAGGTTATCCACCTCGATAAAAATGACACAAAAACCTTTCAAGGAATATTCTGCGCGAGTTCTGTCTGGAACAAATGATATTCGCAAAAGTATAGTTCAAGCATCCAAAACTACACTTGTTAATAATTAACTACTTCATTTCAGCTTTTCTCATTGTACGATTCTGACTCAAGTTTGATCTTGTTATGACAAACAAAACAAGGAGAAACCGTGACTTTGAATCATAAAATTTGCAAATGACCTCACCGTCGGCATTCAGAAAAAAAACTTTCCACTTACTGCTTCCAGTTAATAACAGCTGGAATAAACCCTTTACTGAGTGAATATTTTTTCGCAACACATTAGTTCAAAGTTCAAAGGTTTTTGATTTACAACCTATGAGAAAGGCAACCATCTCCAGAGCAATGAGGACTGGGGGCACCCCAATCATCTTTAGTCTGAGTAGGCTAATCGGCTCCTGGTCTGAGGTGGTATTTTTATTAGGCCTTGAACTTTGCAAACATCAGAAATTAACTTGTTTCATCGAAGGAAGGTCATATATATCGACATACAATAGGTAACGTCACAAAAACAGGTTTTTCTTGGAAATAGGTACATTTGTAGCATAAAATCTACAGCTTTTTCCCAATTAAAAGGATTAACAGGTAATGACAGCTTTAAACGCAGTCGCAATATATATGTTGTTGTTACGTCATGTGACCAATTGTCCTAATTTGAAGCTTCCGTGAATAAACTGAAATTAGGGGCACCCAACGTCAATCTTCGGAAAATATCTGTTCGGAGGACGATTTGAGATCTAGAATTTTCGGAACAATTGTCGGAAAATTTCTTGCTTGCCTGCCTCTCCTAGGATTTTTGAACATCTAAAAAAACGGTATAATTGACCATTTTTAACGGATTTTTGCCTTAAGAAGGTCACCTAGAATTTTCGGGAGCCTTTTTCTGGCTGAAATTTTCGAAAAGGTAAGTTTTGATCGCTATAACTTTCAGATCACTAGACTTTCAGCCAGGAAATCCGAACAGATGAAAAATTTTTAGGGGATAAAAATATACCTATATCTACCGTTTAAATACTAAAATACGTTTAACAATGCTATTTTTAAGTAGTTTTGAACTGTATTCTCGTTGGGTGCCCCTGTGAAATGGTCTATTAAAGTCCTCGATAAGAGCCTTGAAAAAAAATAATGATAAATAAATACATAAATAAATAAATAAACAATGATTGTATCACTTGATTTTGTTTTCCTCATTTCCTTTAAAAGATTTTAACAGTTCTTAGACAAAAGCAAGCCACGAGACATAGAGTATTAAGGACGTTAGTCATATTGATGCATGTCAATAGTAAAATGCTTGTTAGGTTTCTCAAGGATCCGAGAAAAGCTTGTCGAAAAATTTCATCGGGTCTCAAGGGTGTTACAGTCAGGGACACCGAACAACTGTTTTCTGTAAAATATCTATTCGGAGAAGCAAATATTGCCTAGAATTTTCTGTAACTTGAGGACAACTTTAAAATTTCTACATGTCACCGTTCCATTCATGTACAAATTTCGAAGCTTATGTAGTAAATTCTTTAAGACTTTCTGACTTTATTAATTTTTCACATTTCACTGCCCAGGTTAGGCTATTTTTCGTTCAAAAAAGGAAACCTAACATTCTCGGATTCAGAAATGGGAAGGAGAGAAGAATGAGTAAAATTATCACTTTCGGGATAAATTAAATTGCATTTAAAATTTTCCGGAAAATAATACTGAAGCCCTAGTAATTTCGAAAAGACTTAAGTTCCCCTGTGATGTCCCAACAGGCACAAATTTCATAGCGCCGCTTAGAATGCATTTCTAGAGATTTACAATTCTCTGGATGGCCTAAAAAGTTTTTTTTTTTGTATTTAGGAGGAAACCGTCGTTGGGTGTCCCTATGCAGTGGTGAAAGCACCAGCCTCCCAACAATGTAGCTTGGGTTCGAATCCCGAAGACGACGTCATATTTGGTTTGACAGTGTTTAAGTTCGCTGCTGGTTGTTACCCTGGCTACGAGAGGTTTTTCTGCGGATATTACCCGGTTTCGCCCTGTCCATTAAAAATTAAGACTTCTAAAGTTCGATAGGCCCATTGCAGCTCGGATCATGCCAAAATTGCAGGATACAACCCTAAAAAACCACAGATCGAAAGAGCATAAAAAATATAGTGGGTCTGCCAAGTGTAAGGTTCTATCAACCCTTATAGGGCGATGTAATGGTGGTTTGAGTAACGGAGAAAATACTCTATGCAAAAATGGAATAAATTGGCGTGCGGTCACAAAAGTGTTGCCATATGTAAACCCTTACTGCGCTTTTCAATAACACGCGCACGCTGAACTTTAAAAAAACCAGCTTACAATGCCGTCAATCATAATTACGATCACAAGCAACGAACCTTGAAACTCAGAATCACACAAAATCGATCGAAATCCACCAATCACAAATCACAGACCATGAACTCTTGCACGTGTTGAAGTTAGCTTCGGTTTTCTAAGAGGTCAGCTAATATGATTGACGGCAGCGAAGAACGCAAACGTTAGTTGCCTTTAAAACTTACAAAATTTTAGTCTTTTGGTCAATTACCTCAAATTGGTTGTCCAGCTAATAATCTTTCTGTTCCTTCCATCCATCATAGTTTTTAAAAGTAGGTCACGTGACTGCGAGTTGCAAAGGGCCTTTTCGATCCGGAAATGCGCGAACGCTTTCAAACGAGTTCACGGGGGACCCTATAAGTGTTTCGATACATTTCTAGTTGCGGACCTCTTCTTCAACGATTTTTCTCGTCTTTTTTTTTTTGGCGCGAGTCAATATCAATAAAACTGACAGCAGAAATTTAAGCCAACGAATAACAGCAAAATTTTTTACTGGACGCGATATTCTACAAAAAGTAGGGTCTACATTAGCTTTGAATTCGCAACAAATCTTTATGACACCGGTCAAATTTTTTTTTTTTCATATTACTAATTAAAAAGAGTTACAGGTTTTCTCAAAGTTTCGTAGCCGTCGCATTGAAACCGAAAAAGTGAGGAGCAAAATTTTGTCAAAGATCACCGCCCCTCGAATAACAATGGAGCTACCGGCATTTTGACTGCAAATTATTGTAGCATAAAACAAGCCTTCATATTACTGAGAATGTCTCGCTTTCTATTAACCATACACACTTTCCTACAAATTCAGACTACATATGACATGAAAGAACAAGTTCCTAGAGTGCTACACTTTACAGGAGCAATAACTACATAGTTCTTGACTTCAGAGCTAGTTCATCGCTTTATTGCGACAATATTGTTTCGTATGGTCAAACATGACCACACTTATCAGGCTTTGAATACAAGCTACAGGCTCTTGCTAGGTAGTAGTTGTGACACCTAATTCTTAAAGTTTCGGACTACATCTTACTCATGTTTCTGAGGGGGCACGAATTTGCTAATTCATTGCGCTTATTTAGGGTGCACAGATATTTTTTGTAGTTAATTACAAACATATAACATAACATAACATAAAACTTTATTTATACTCGAATTTTAGAGTAGCTAACAAGCTAATATCTTCGAGCTGACACTACATAAAAACTATATAGAAAATATATATATACATTAAATGCAAGGAAAGAAAATATCATTTACAATTCACAATTTTAAGTTTAAGTATGTCAGGCAAAAAGAAAACCTTTCATAGAGACATAGCCTATGTCCCTATGAGAAGTGTGTAATCATCTAAAATATATATGGACTTTCCCGAATGTATTCACACGGCTTCAGTGGGGACCATTTTTGTCGTCGAGTTGTAACAAGCATGTGAAGACCCAACTTTTCACAAAGTTTAAAACACTCTTGGGAACACTAACATTTGTTTGAAAATCTAAGGTGGCTCAGAACGCGCCGCTATGAATTTTGTTTAATTTTTATAACAAGTCCAATCTTAACATGCTAATTCCCATTAAAAACGTAAGACTAGGGCTCACCGAACTAGTTTTTTGAGTTAAGATCTATTCAAAAATTCTTAGCCATTTGTTTTTAACATCATTGCTCTGGTAAAGCGAAGAGTGTTGTAGCAGTGATCCATTGATGCTTTAAGTGCATCTAGTAAACCAAGCAACGAACTGAGTCTAAACGAACGACGCAGCAATAGTTGCAGAGATGGTCTTTGGAAAAACATATCCCCCAATTTACTTTAGTTTAGCAAGCAAACACATTAACGCAAAAGCACTTGCATTTCAAGAACCCTGCGGTTTTTAAGTCCTGTTTCCATCGCCCAATATCTTAATCATGATACTTACAGCGTTCAGTTAAATATATTGAGGCCGACCAAATGTAAATCGAAAATGGCAAATTAACCAACACTCTCGAAAAAATTATCTTTCACAAGAAAATTAATTTTCGTTTTAGCCATCTTTAAAGCAAATATTGTAACTACTTCTTTGCACAATCAACAGCGACAAACATAAGCTCAATCCTTCACTTTTAAATGGATGCTTTTTTCAGGTGCGAATTTTAATTTTCTCTACAGAAGCCACAGAATATTTTAACGCGCAAAACAGAGTAATATCTACATTTTAAGTGGGTGTTATTTTATGCTTAAGTAACCCAAAATACTTTGAAAGTGCGCCAAAAAGACGCCTGTTTTATTACAAACCCCATTTTCGTTACCTATATTTTAACTAAATATAGCCGGAATTCGATCTGACACATTTACTTGAGCAAAGAAATAAGGAGCTCCTACTATGCGGTACCTGTTTTAAACGTACAATCGGATGTCAGTATTTTTTATTATGTAGCTGTCAGTCTTAAATGCGCAGACAACAGAATTCTATTAACGAGTCGACAGCTGCTGGGTTCAAACAAAATTATGTCAACTCTCTGTTGAGTTAGGAGAGTAGAGAAGCCGCTTGACTAATCCGGAAGGAAGATTATTCGGGTTCGAGGATTTGTAAATTATTGAAAACAAACTCGTCATAGAAACCTATAATTCAAAGGCGGTGGGAAATGTACGCTATAAATGAAGAGGACAGCTTTCTTCCCGCCATTCTGAGCAACAACCCGACGAAACAACTCGCGCAAGTTCGAGGATTTTACGAGCGCCAACGAGAGCGTAGTTTGACGCTCGACCGAAATTTGGAAGACATAAGAATGGCGTATTGCACAAGGCTTTGCGCGGAAAAGCAGCGACTTAGTAAGTCTTTGTGGGAGCTGGAGATGCGGAAAAGAAGGTTGCTGCATCAGGTCATGGAGCCGCAAACAAAACGAACTTCATCATGGAAACGGAAGAGTGTATCAGAGGCAAAAAAGCAACGCTTTAAACAAAAAGAAAAAGCAAAACGCAAATCGGAAAGCAGGTTGATTTCCCCGAAAGATGAACACTCAAACAGGCAAGACGGGAATACAAGACAAAACCAGGAAGATGACCAACAGGAAATCGAAAAACTAGAGATACCAACATTTCTTTTACGCTGAGTTCTAAATATTTATAGTGCACCCAGTGGGGTTGCTAAGACACGACGATAGACAATTTTACATAAGACAATCGGATAAATACGGAACTTGTAATTACTTGAATACTTTCCCTTAAGGAAAGATGCTTCAACAAAGCGGGTCAACGGCTTTATACGTTTTAGCACACGAAACCGAGTAACGTTTGCAAAGGTAAAACCTTAGGTTGATATTTATCAACAAACTGCTTCAATATAAATTTTCTTTCGTTGTTAAACAGCTGGGTACTCAAAAAGTTTAAAATATTCGTCTCGTGCTGTTGCTAAAACTGATCGTAGAAAAAGGCGTTAAAGACATATGCGGCGGCTTAACTATTTTTCATTAAACTAGGTTTTAATGTAGAATTTAGAGAGGTTAAATTCATCCAGTTTTGTTTACAAACTAAAATGAGTTTTACGCAAAAAGTAAACATCTTCTACATATTTAACAGTCATATTAGCCCGATTCATCTTTCACTATACTTTCGATTTATAAATTCTGACATAAAGTCAACAATAAGAAAAAAAAGTAGTGGCACCCTGTCGAACTATGACATTAACTTGGCTGAGAGAAAATGAAGTGTATAAAAACATTGAAGAAGAAAATGATGATTCAAAGGCCAAAACAAAAAACGCGTGTATAATACCAACCCCAGCTGAGAGGGATGGGTGAATGAAAATGACGACTTTTAGTATTCGTGATGCTAAATATTCCAGTGTTAAAAACTTAATTGACAAAGGGTTTTCAATGGCAAAATCACGTTCTTTGCCATTGTGAGTTGACCCAACTCCTCTGCCTTCACGCTGTGTAGTAACAATGCGAAAGGGAAACAGCGCAGAGCAGAAATACATTGTACAATTACCTACTTCAACGTTACTTTAAATAATACACTAGAATAAATAGACAAAGAGATCTAATTATTACTTTTTAAAAACTGCATGGAAGAGCTAATTTACAATAAATTCAGAACATGGTAAGGTCACAGTAAATGTTTCAATTTAACCATTTCTTACTAGAATCTAAAACTAACGTGTTTTAAGCAGCGCCAAGGAGGCACAGAATAGAAGGAAAAAAAATAACTTAAAACAGAAAGAATATTCCATGCTTGAAAAACGAACAACATAGAGATTTGTAATTGACTTTTATCCATGCTACTATTAGGCATTGTAAAACCTTGCAATTTCTAGCTTTTATTTCTTTTCGTGGTCCAATATTCACCAATTTAGCAAGCGTGCAAGAGGGTCTCTTAAGAACCTTACGCACAACAGATTAAAAAGGTTAGAAGGCAATACTCGAAAAACGAGAAAATACTAAAATCTAAGTATTATTACATCAGAAGATCTGACACTATAAGACTAATCTATCCCGCTTTTTACAATAAATGTCATCTGTATTAAAACATTCGATAACAGCGCAAAAAGTAGCGCAGCTACCGTCAACATTTTTCAAAGTCACGTTCTGGCGCATAAAATTACAAAATGGTCGACAGACTCGGCCAGAAAAAAATGGACGCTTTGCGCAACATTACATTAAAGGGGTGCAAATGAGAAAATGGCTACCCAGCTATCGCGACTTCGGAAATACTTACACACAACATCTCACGGCTTCATACGCGAATAACCAGGGTGTAACATACGAATATTAAAAGAAAAAGTAAAATAACGTTTCATGCAAATGTCTATCACACTTTAGCTTTAGAAAGACCACTGACACAACTAATAAAAGCACTACGGCCTAAATGACCCTGGGTACATGATCGCCGATTAATTAAAGATCGCCAAATTGGTGACTTTCGCTGCAATTTAAGTCGCCATTTTTGTTCTAGTTGCCATTGCCATTGCCATTGTTGTTGTCGGCAAGAGGATGCGCCCCTAATGGCGAGCGAAGATTCTTCGGGCGTTCAAGTTTTAAGCCAGAGACGAACTATAAAGAATTGAAATAGAACTTAAAGAATAGGATCAACTCAGGTTTCTGGGAAACTCCCCACCTACCCCTTCCCTAAGCCAACATTTTGCCCTAAGTGAGAAGTAAGTGATAATGTTGGTTTAGGGGAGGGGTAGGTAGGCAGTTTCCCAGAAACCTAAATTGGTTCGAATATTTCATGCCAAACTTTATCGCGCCTTAGCTTTAGAAAGACCAATGACTCAACTAATTAAAGCATACTACCCTGGGTACATGATCACCGATCACAGGTCGAGATATTCCGGCAAAAGAGAGGCCTTTAAGTTGATAGTTAAGCATTTTTTAAACAAGAATAAATGTAAACCACTTGAGCCATTTACCCAAATAAGCGCAAGTATTTGTCACCATTGTCCCTCCGGGGCCCATATTCTTCGAAGAAGGGACCTGGTAAGGACATTTTAGTGGCACATTTAACATTTTACCTCAGGGATATAGTTCGAAAGTTATTTCAAAGTGTTCGTTTCTATTAGTGAACTCGACTGATCCACACGTTTGGTTTAAAAATGGTGTCTTTAAGACTGTTAACTTTTATTTTTATTCGATTAATGATGATCAATGAAGACCAACAACATTAAGAACAGAATATTTCGTCTCAATAAATAATTTTTTGTCAAACAATTTGACAAATTCATTTCAGAATGTAGCGATAAAACGCTCGAAAAGAAATTCATGTCGATAAACTGTTTATATAATTTTACAGTATAAAATAATATTGACTACACAAAAAAAATAAAGGAAACTAAAAATGTGTATGTTATATTGTACCTATAGGGTAAAGAATAAAAGTTAAAAATATTTTAAGAGAAAACCACTTACTCTTCCTAAACAACAGAGGAGTCGAAAGGCCAAATAAGACAAAGTTCGTGGTTTAAAGTCCCTTTTTGCAAAAGCGTTAGAGTTACGTCATCCTCCAGATGGTGACCAAAATGGGGAGTACTGGTAACCAGATCAGGTGAGATACGTGAGCAAAACAGGTGACGTAAACAGTGTAGCCAATAGAAGGATCTGTAATAATGTGCTAAGTAGCCGAACACGTGAGATAATCAGTCGCAGCCAATTGGAGGACCTGTTATAAGGATCTATAAGGTACTAAGAAGCTGCTGTGCTTGGTCGTAAGATTCTTTGTCCTAATTTTGGGTTAAAAAAGAGAACGACCGTGATGTCAATTTTTCAGGTGAGAGACCGAAGAAAAGAAAGGAGGAGAAAGAAAGGGAAGTGGAAAGAAGTTCATCTGCAGTGTGACTAATATTTTGAGCTTCCTTTGGCCAAACCGAAAACAACTAAGGAAAATATTGGAAGGGGAAATAACCTCACAATCCTTGGCCAGACTGCCGTTTTTATTGCGCGGTTTTGTACCGTACCACAAGTGAAATTTGACGTCTTTAAACAGTCGAAACGCGAGGAAGAAAAATGGATATCGAACAAACTTTCGCTCTTTTATCAAGAAACTATGTAGGTTCAAACAGATTTTCAGTTGGTCCATCCTACATGATAGCAATAATAAACCGCCTAGTAAACTCTGTTTAGTAGAGGAATTTTTCTACTAAACGAGGCTTAGCTTAGCTTAGCTGTCTTAAAAGACAGCTACCTAATTTATTTACTTCACTATAATGCATGTAAGAGTAATTTCACTCACATCTTCCGAGGTTACAGGGAGAGATATTGCTTTCTTCAGCCACTCTGATGCTTTTGCTACATCGCCATTTTGCTTGTAACACTACAAAAGAAAGCAAAAAACAAATCAAAGGCATGTCGTGGGCGACTACTATGTCGTACTCCCCACGATCATTATTTTATTGAAAAAAATCAGGAAATCCTGCTCTTAAAGTATCCCAGCAAGTTACTTGGGTTGCCTGTGCAAGTCGAGGCACTCACCTGTACGCACAACGATGTTCAGACTATTATCGATGCGAATAAATAGCCACTAGTCTGCCAAGCAGGGCGCATAAGAGCAACATATTGATGCAGCGTCAAGTTGCCAGACTTGACGAGTTTTCTTCACAAGTACGTGTAAGGCGAAGGTAACAAGTAAGCAAGAAACGGCTTTTAGTGATAACAATAAAAATAAAGGAATAAAAAAGTAAAAATATTTACCCTTTAAATCCTAAGAATGGCCTAAGGAATTTAATAAACAAGATTTTTTAAATTCCTTTTTGTTAAATCCTAAGAAATAAATAGATAAAACGTCTGCCAAAGAGGTGTAATCTGATGGCTAACATCAGAGCATTTTGCTCACAGATTTTTACAAAGTTAGAGTGGCAAGTCGTCCCGCCATAACTTGGTTGAGGAGTGATGTACATGGTAGCCTGCGTAGCAGGCGCTTGGAAGTAGTGGGCACAAGAAAAAACGGGCGCGCGAGAAGGAGACACGCCCCTTGCGTGTCTCCCTCGCGCGCGCCCGTTCTCTCTTTCGCCCGCTACTTCCAAGCGCCTGCTACGCAGGCTATGTACATGGCGGAGTCGTCAATACTGAACAAGATAATAGTGAGCAATAGCACTTTTGAATGAATTTTGCCGTGGATTGACTGGTATCAGTCTTTGCAAAGTGCAATCTATCCTTCCTCTTACCTTTGCTATCCAGTATGAGTTTGAAAGCCAGAATCCCGGTTTGATTTCCTCGGCCTGTAGGAACAAGTCACTTGGTCAGGGAAAAAAAATTTCCAGAACAATTCTTGTGGATAAAACTGGCGTGAAACCACTCATTTTTGTGTAGAAGTAATTAACAGTAAACAACAATTAAAACTTGGTCACGTGGTACAAATTCGCGTTTGCTGTTTGACGTGGACGTGATGCTTAACCTCTCTAGTGACGTCAAACGACGAACGGCAAATGTAACAGCCTCGTTCCCAGGGTTCTCTCTTCCTCCCTTCTCGAGGCAAGAGAGAACTCTGGGAAGGAGGTTGCAAACGTGAAAAATGGCGGGAAAAATTGATCACTAAGTCACCTAGTTTGCAACAAACGTTCTCTAATGTCAGCAACTATCTAACGATAAATTTGACGCCTTTCCTACCGTCGAAACTCCTCTCGTAAGCTACCATGCACCTTTCCAAAACACCAGAATTTTTCCAACGAATTCACCGTAGTTGGAATTTCCATCGTTCATATAACCTCCTGTGCGCGACCACAAGACACATAATCTGAATATTTACAACTCAACTCTGACACAGGAGGGACTTCCTCGTTGAACAAGGATAGGTTTGACCGACCAATGATGAAAGAATTTAAAGTTCCCCATAGCAACTGAAATGAAAGGTTAACTTACCTTTAGAAAATTCTTTAGCGCTTCTTCTATTGTGGATGACGGTGGTGCTGCCACGAACGCTGAAGCAGCTTTCCTTTGCCACCACGAAAGCATAGAAATCTAAGTTTACCGAAACAATACATACGGACGAGTTACAAAGAAAGTTACTCCAACTGACCGTGAGAGACACAAAATCAGATATCACAATCTATCACAATCAAGGAAAATAACAAAATCTCAATGTTTCGTTTGAAAAACTGCAATAAAAAAAGGAACTACCAAATGAACAAACGAACAAAAAAAACATTTTCAATACCAACGAAGTTCAAGTTTTTTTATTCAGTATTTTACAGGCGAATTTACAAGCTGCTCTTCCCACAAATAGCAGGGCTAATCTAGGCAGGTAGGGCAAATCGGCTAGTTTTAATACATGATCAGATAGTTTTAGAACACTAAGTGACCGAGTTAGTTTGAAAATGGAATTGGTTCGTTATGCTCGCACAATTGACGGAAATTTTTTTCTATCCATCATTTCCAGAGTGGAGGGAGTACAAAGCACAGCCTATTCTGCTCGAACTTGCGACGGAAATTTGCCGGAAAGTTTTTAACTACAGGAATTGACCATGTTCTACGGCGTAACGATCATCGAAAATGAGGTTTTGCAGCCCCATTGAGCACAATTTTCACCCGTACCTCATAGCACCACCTTCCTAGGAGATGATAGCTTGATGGATCATTCTCATCAAGGTTAATAGCTTGTTCAATGTGCTCCTGAGGCAGAAAAAAAGAGAGAAAGAAAGAAACACTGTGTAAAGGACTCGCTTTCTCAAGATTCAATTATCTTACAGAAAGAGTAAAAAGCTTACTAGAGACTGGTTATCCCCTCATGATCTTCAGGCTGACAGAAAAGACCATCAAAGAAACACAACTTTGAACACAATACGGTAGGTGACTGGAGTACTCTATTAGGCCCCTTTTATGGAGAAAACGAGAAGGGTCACCCGTCTACCCATCCTGGGCAAGCCAACTTTTACTACAGCCATTTCCTTATAAAATACTTGACAAACCATTTACAGTGTTCATAAGAAACTAAAAGTTGTGGCCTAAGAGCGGTGGCCTGCATAGCCGGGACATAGCCAGGTCACCCTTTTGTGACAATAGGGTCACCCTCTCAACTGGGATAACTTTTCTCCAAATTCCCCATTTGCACATCTCCCAAAATACCCCTTGTTTGCCTCCTACCCCCCCTCAATTTTGCATAACCTTTGTTTTTTATTTCTCCTGGGTATTACAGCCATCCCAAGAGAAATTGAAATCAATGCTTATGCAAAAGTTTTTGGGGGCAAACAAGGTGCAATTTGGGAGATGCAAAAGTGGAGAATAAACACTTTGCTCGCCCAGCCGGCTCAACAATCAGAACATAAGCAAACTTTTTGGACAATCAGAGCATGTGCAAAAGCTGTTGGCTTGGGCAAAGGGGTCAACGTTTTTCTTATATAAACACCCGTAAATGACTAGGCTGGGGGGTGCCCCTTTTATTAGGTACAACTTTTGTCTGTACGTTCTAGAAGACGACGTAAGGGAGCTTTAGCAACGATGATGGTGATGGCAGCAAAAATGTCACTACTAATAATGGATTTGCATTTTTTAAACTTCGTTCTGAAATTACAACTTTCCTGAAATGTCAAATGCACATGTAGGTAAATTTTCCTGGAGATGAATTTTTGGGACCACACCCAAATTTAGGAAGAGAAAGAAACAGTTGCCGTCACGTGTTTAAGTCCTTCATACAACTTCGCAAAACGAAATTTCACATTGAGGTCGAGCAGAGACTGTAAAAAGATGTACCAATGAAAAAGTGTGCTGCATAAGCACTTCTTGCCAGCAGCGAGGAAAGATGGCTGTATTTGCTTGCCCCATGTAAGCTAATCCAGAATCCTGGGCTTTGGAATCTGGAATTCAGCTCAAGGAATCCAGAATTCCTTGAATGAATCTGGAATCTGGATTCCGGAATCCAAGTTCCACTTACAAGGAAATCAAATCCGGAATACACAGCGCGGACTGCTTAATTTAAGACTGTCTTGGATTACCTTACAGGGGTGAATTCACAGGCTAAAAGCTCCCTTACAGTTGAAGAAAGAATGACCCTGGGATTTTGCGGGCTACTTTAATTTGATGGTGCCATGGTCAAGAGAAAGTTTGGTACACCGTACCTTGTATTTAAATCCAAGCAGTATTTGATTTTGTAAACTTTCATAGTCTGTTGTACTTCCAAGAATTATAGCATACCTGTAAAATGGGAATAACTTGAAATTGTAACAAACTGTTATAGGAGACATTACTGTTGTTTTTGTTTTTCAAATTTGCCACTCGAGTGAAACACACGAATGCACTCCTGGTTGGTACATTCCCTTGCACAAGTTACCAGTAGGTGTCAAAGTTTTCTTTGAACTTTTAAACTGATGATGTCACAAGCGATGCAAGGGGTGCCGATCCCCACGGGTGGTAACGGACAGTTCATAAGTGAATGGATTAAGTCACTTCTTTCTTTGGGAACACTTTTTATATTAAAACAATATACTTACCATTTATGTGCAATTGCACTATTTCTGTCCCATTCAATTGCTTTCTCTGCTTTTGCTACACCTACAAAAATTAATGGATTATTCACCATCATTAGTCTACATAACAAACAGATCCAAATACTAAAATGTATCAATATGAACTATCTGGTGTTATCGTTGTTAAGCCCAGTCCTCACTAGTGATACAAGTACAATTAACAAACATAAGACAGTATGAGAACAAGAGGCTTGTGTGCTAGTAAGACGGGCTTAACACAAAGAGGAATAATTTGAGCGCAAAGTTTTGATATTCTTGTTTTCATGCTTACACTGTTTACTTATGTTAAGGCCATCCTCACTGTCAAGTACATATTAAGCTTCTTATGCACATGCTTATGCTTACGCTTGCGTTATGCTTACTCCTATGCTTAGTGCTTGGGTTGATAGTGAGAATCAAGTGTAATAATAATAATAATAATAATAATAATAAAACCTGTGACCAACTACTACACTATCTAACCTACTAATCTACTCATCAAGTGTTACATGTAATACGTGATCATTTGGTGTTTCAAACATTTAATTGGTGCATGTGTTACTTTTGCTGAACTAGTAGTGTTGGGATTGCAAACTAACTTTACTGTATCTTGTAGAGTCCAAGAGCAGTACAGGAAGTTTTTTTTTTTAGGTTTCTAATCAGTACTGGTACTAGATCACAGAGATATACATGCCAATTTCTGGAGCTCTAAAATCTATAGCCTGTCGTTTTTGCAGTAGTACCCCTTCCAGATACCCCTCCACCTGTTAGTACCCCCTCCATATCAAATACCCCTCCGTATCATTCTCCCTTCTGTTTTCACCAGAAGGGAGGGTACTTGATACAGAAGGCAAAAGAGGGAGTCACCATATTTTAGACCTGCATTTGTGTGTGCTGGTTAGCCATGTGCCACACGTTTTCTCAGTTATGTGTACTTTGTTATTATTAAGTGCATGTACAGCAGGTGTAACTAAAAAAATAAGAGAATATCTGTACATACTTTCTTTAGGTGAGTAAAAATTAATCCACATCCAATTCTGAATGAGCAGTGTATTTAGGGTACCTTCATATAATAAACTCTTTTTGCCCTCGGCGTCTCCACTCTTTCCTTTCAACAAAGCAATGTCATAACATGATCTTGCATATCTCCAGGATAGCTCACAACTTTGTTGGTGCTGTGTTGTCAAAGAGTTTACAAATCAGTCACTCAGGAACATGAAGGTAATGAAGTGACAAATCACACAACGACCACGTTCCAAGGGAGTGCACGAGTTTTAAACTCAAATAATAATATAAAATTATAGAAACTGTTTGGACCTTGAAATGCAGTGCAACCAGAATAACTGTGCAACGTATTAAAATGCTTACCATTTGTGATGATTCCTCTAAGATTTTATGTATTTTATACTTGTCTTCAGCATTATTACTTGAGTGAAGTCCATCCACTTCATCAATGACTTCTTTGAGCTGGTCGACTACTGGAGCACTAGTTAATAAACAAAAATTAATTATTATGAGCAAATATTTTAAACTCAGTCTGATATTTAATGGGAATTGGTTGATACCAATCGGCCACCAACTACATGTTAATTTATTTTAACTTGTCTCCGGCACTACCTTTGTCCTCAAACACGGCAATTTAGAAGGGACGAATTATTAGAGACTGTAACACTGCAAACTCTTGAAAAGCCACAAAAAAAAAAAAAAAAAATAGAAAAAAGAGAAGGTACTGCAATAAATACCTTACTAAACTAGTCAGCCAAAAGTGAACACACCGTCATTCGTCTAGGGTGCAGCGCCACAAATTTCTCACAAACTACACTTCTGTTGATAATTCTGCATTTGCCTGCATGGTGATTACATGTATTTCTACCTTTTTTGGGACCCACGTATTTCCGTTTGTTTTTCTGTGTATTAACTTTTTTAGGTGGGCTGTCCTAAAGTGGGGTGTCTAGCCACCCAATCCTCCCCGACTGGATCTACCCCTGAGTATTGGTCGAGTATCAGCCGCTATGTTTGAAGTATCGACCAATCAATAGTCAACCCTCAGCCAAAATAGTACCGGTAGTGTGTTATGTATATCAGTGAACTGTCAGTCAAGTTGTTGCTGTATAGGTAGCCTGCGTGCAGACGATAACTAAACTCTGACGGAGTTAACCAGAGTTTAATTTCGTCTGCGCGCAGGCTAACACCCCCTTGAATCTTGAATTAAAAACCTCTGGCAATGTTCAGGAGTTGTTGGAAATCATTCGGAAATGCTAGTTATGTGGATATGAAAATCTCACGCATTAAATTAAATATTTAAGAAAGAAAAGTCGGAAGGAATAGAATAGGTGAGTAATTTTTTCGGGGGGAAATGCACATGGCAAAATGGCTAAAAACTTAGAGTCTGGCCACTGATCAAAGCTTACTAACCTGTCTACTGGTATTGAAGAAAAATAAAAACAAAAACATCTTTTAATAGGGTTAAAATGATTAAACTTGAAACAGACCTTGATAAAGGCTCAGTTTCTCCAGACATCTCATAAAACTCATCTTCTTCTGTCTCCTCTTCGTCACTTTGTCGACCAGATAACTGGCCTTTCAGCGGAACTATTCGTGTTGTTGTAGTCTCAGTGAAGCAAACTTCAAGCCTCACCATAACGCCACGAAGTTCTTTGATCTCGTTGGTCAGCTCCGCAAAGTGAATCACAAGTTTTTGATCTTGTGTTTGCAAAGGGAACACTTTCCTTGACGCAGCTATTCCTGCACCTATTCCAATCCCTATACCTAATCCAATGGAGACTCCGACGAGCACATTTTTCCCCAAGGAAAAGGAGAAATCAAAAGATGACAACCAAGACGCCATCTTGGTTTCTTGCGTGACAAGAGAGTGGTCTGGGAACAAGATTGAAAACCGCTGGAATTGGAGGAAATCACGGGCGCATTAGAATAATTTTGCTTCTCTTCTGCTCTGAGGTTGTTTTTGATCGGGAACTTCATTTCGAAACCAAGCTAAGGGCGATCAACATGCCGTACGTCTTAATTAGTGCGCAAATTAGGCTGGTAAGAACTTCCTTGGTGAACAAAATAGCCAGTGATTCGGCACGCAAATCACTAGAGTTAATCATGCTTTTTAAATTTATATACTGGCCTTTATTTTTGACGTATAGTAGTCACGTTCACTGGTTATATTTGTGTTGCCATTCAGGCCATTGGACCAACAATGTGTGGTGACGAATGGGCAGATCCAGAAGTGATGAAGTATTTGAACGCAGAGTTGATACACCCTTTGCGGCACGTTACCCTTACCATAGTTATTAGAGGGGAATAATTTGTAAGTTTACGACCCTTTGCGGCTGTTGGCAAATTGTTACGTTAACCAACAATGGTCAATACAATCACCCGATTTTTTTCTTTCAGGCATATAACGGGTCTGACGGGGGAACTATTGGAGGACGTTAGAATTTTTCGCACGGGTCGGTTAGGACGGATGTTAGGATGTGCCGTTGTCGTGGTGCAGGTGAATTTTGCAATCCTATGCTGGACTGAACCCCCAAACAAATTGCTCCCCATCCCAGAGTGGCTTTTTTATAGAAACTTCCGAGGTTGACCCTTTCTTTGCTATTATTTTTTAGTTGTGTGTAATTTTGCCAATTTCATATTTTTGAGTGTGGACAAAACAATAATCTTGTTTTCTGCAGAGTTTGTAGGGGGGTCAGGAAAACGAAGGCAAGTGCCGAGCAAGTGAGGAGCACTAGCCATGTGCGACAGGGGAAGGTGCAGAAAAACTGTAGACCTGCCTTCCCCTGTTGTGTGTGTCTGGCACTCCTGGCTCACTTCACACCTGATTTTGTTCCTCTTAAAACCCGAAAAGAAAAATCCATGTTCTACAGGCTACATGGAAACAAGAGTTTAGTTCACAGCACATGGAAACACTTTGTTCATTTGAACCAGCATGGTGGTTGAGACATCAGCTGAAAACTAGCAATATTTGCTCAGCTATTTGCTTGGCCTCACTTTTCCTTGTGCTCTAAATACCAAGGGTAAATAAAGATTTTATTCTTTTGTAGCAAAGAGTACATATGCTCAGATCCCCCTCGTGTTGTGCTTGACAAGATGGAAAAGATAGGCTATAAAGTCATTGCCAGCACTGGTGTTGGGCAGACAATTATCTGGACACTCTACAAACCAGATGGAGATGCTCAAAATGGTGAAACTGCATCTGACAGGTAAACAATATGGCTGCAGAGCTGTAACTCCAATTGTGAATCAATACCATTGACTGCCACTTATAAACCCTGAGCTAGCTTATACATCTTCATAAGGGGTTTTAGAAGGGCTTTAATGAAGGGGCTTATATCTGCGGGGGTTAATGTAACCTGAATAGAAAATGCACTTTCCGATATAAGTATTAAATACATTTTGCATTTAGCTGTTTTTGTTTAAGCTTCAAAATGTCATAATAAATCAAATTCATCAGAATACAACCTAGACTAGAGGGGGCCTCATATCTGTTGGAGTTTTATAGTGGAGCTCCATGCACTCACGAAGTGGAGCAAAATTACTACATTACTAAGAAAAATTGGTAATCTATCCATCCGAGAAATTTTGGTTATGATGTCAGCATATAACCTCCCATCCTTACAGATGCTGGGGGAAGGCGAAGGGAGTCTGACATCAGCCCGACTGGAGGTAGCCTCTCACGCAGGCTTTTTTAGGGGAGCTCGAGGACGAGCTCCCCTAAAAACCTCTGTGTGGGAAGCTAGACTGGAGGAGGATATGTTGTATTTTCTTGGGGGGAAAATGTGTGATGCTTTTGGGCAATCTGCATTTTTCTATCTCCCCTAAAGTTAACTGATTTGTCCAGACTACATGTTTATTGTTTGATTTAAATTATGAATTTAGTAACAGGAGCTTTGCTTTTACCCCTGGCTAAATCTATATATTAATCGGATGTATTTTTTTGTTTACAGGTAATGGAGCCTATAACTTGTGGGACTTATATAAGTGGCAGGTTACAGTATTTTCTTTTGTTGCCTACATCGTGTGTTCTGCACATACATAAGAAATTTTTTGTTACTTAACTATAAAAGTGACTTAATCACTGTTTTCTTCCTTTATCTGCAGATAAACAGAAGAATATGAGCAGATCAAGTGAATGGAACAAGAAAATAATAATTATTATATTTTTATAATACTGACTTGTAACAGTATTTAAATGAATGACCTCAAATATTTATTATCACTTAAGCAAGGGAGGTCAAAGTCCATTCTAACTTATCTGCAGTATTGCTGGTTGTTAAAAAAATAAAGAAAGAAAAGGGAAAAGGACTTGTTGCCATTCACTTTGCTTACACTTGGCCATGTCACAAAAAAAAAACATGAGTTTAAAGTTAATACCATTATTATCAGCACTTCCATGACAACAAGACTTTTGTCATGATGATCGCTTTTACTGCCAATAGATCATTAAATCACTACATACTGCAGCCGTACTGTACCTAAACCAAAACAACAGCTCTGATCATCACCTTTGTTACAGCTTAAAAAAAGAGGCGACGTTTCATCATGCCAACATTGGTTTCCCTGCGAAATGACATCTGATGAACTACTCAAGAAATTCCATACTGATGACATGTCACTCTGAGACCCCAGATCCTGGTAGCGCTTCTGATTAGGGTTGACTATTGGGTAAATTTAAATTATTGCATTATTATTGTCTTGCAATAGGTCGCATGGATATTGTGATAGTATTGGTATAGTGGAGGTACTACCGAGCTGATTGTGTACTCCGGATTTCAAGTGACAGGGATCATTGAATGGGGGCAAAAATCAAAACCAAAAAAATTCCCTAGGGCTTCAAACAAAACCCCCCAAAAATCCTTCAAACCCCAAAAAATTGGGCGAATTTCTGAGCCATATAAATTTATTCACGGAATTAAGCCACCGAGACATGTAGTAACTTTCACAAATCTTTAGATTGCTTTGAATACCCAAAAAATCCTACTTAAATCAAGCTACCCCAAAAAATATTGCCAAAGTTTTTCAACCCAAAAATATCCTGAAATTGAAAATTTCAAACCCACAAAAATCTTTTGATTATTCCTGTCACTTGAAATCCAGAAGCATGGTGGCATGACCAGTCAGAAGCACTACCCAGATGTGGGTAGTGACAGGTCATCAGTATGGAATTT
>CALNXK010000135.1:235000-310000 GCA_942486035.1 Porites lobata
GAATCATTCTTTCCAAATCAAGAATTTTGTCTGCTTTGACAAAATGACAAAAAATTTCATATTCAAAATGAAGACTGTCGGATAAACTGTCTGAAATAGTATTTTTATTTTGCTATTTTTTTAAATATCAAATCAGACAAAATAACAAAATTAAAATGTAGTTACTACTAGGAACATGTAAGATGAACATGAGGGTCATGTACCTTCAATTTTGGGGCAACATCTTGATAGGAGGTCTTGTCTAAACTACCTTCCTTCTCTTTGTTTAACTGTTGTGTAAGAAGTTCTTGCTGTTCTTGTAGAAGCTTTGATCCCTCCTCTCTGAGCCTCTCAATCTAATACAAATCAATAACATGAGTTGATTGACATTCCACATGTACACAGTGCTGTCAACTCTCCCAGATAATCCAGGACACTCCAGATTTTGGACCATATCTCCCTGTCTCCAGATTACAGTATGAAATCTCCTGCATAATTGTCAAAGTTTGCTATTTCTTGTAGACTCGACATTCTGACTATAAAATTTCAAATATTTTGCATTATGTAAGCTTTTCTAATGTTATCACCGAACGTTTCCTCATAAACTCTGGTATACTATTGTGATGTAATAATAATGTGATTGGTGAGAAGTAAACCAATCAGGTCAAATGTTACAGTGCCAACAACATCTTTTTCATGCATTTTGTGACAGTCACCACAAATTCGGGACAATCAGAGTCAACAAGTATTTCTTGTACAAATGACACTATGTCCCGTGCGTTACGACATCGTCTATCATCCCTTCCCTACCAATTCTCAATAAATTATTTGAAGACGTAGGGGGTTGACAGCCCTGGTACAGTGCAAAATGACAAAAAAGCAACAAAAAAACATTCAGACATGTTGATACAGGTTGTAATAACTGAAAAAAAAAAATTGGGGCATATGCCTGTTGTGGTTACCCCATTAACTCATCATAATGCATAAAAAAATTGAACCAAGAACAAAATTGAATCACAATGCACTAATAAAACTGCAAAAGTGTGAGTTGCAGTATTTACAGCTGTAGGAATGTAATATTTTTAAGTGTCTTACTAGGATGAAATTAATTTTGGGTTAAATTTTACCTTAGGTAGATTCTCCATTTCCTAATGGGTAACCCTATGTTTACCAGACAAAGGAAACTGAGAATCTAACTACAGTCATGGACAAAAGTGTTGGGACAGTCGTACAGTTCAAACGCTTTTTAACACACGCAAAATTGTATCCATGCACTACTAACACTGTACATCCTTACCCCCTCCCCCCACCCCAACAGACAGTGTTGAAACCGTCAAGGCACAGTTCCTTTGATCTCTCAACATTGCATTGAGTGAGGAAGGGGGAGGGGACATGGATTTGTAATAAAAATGACTTCACTGCTTTTTACAACATTACTTGTGAAACGCATAGAATTGAAGTTATGCTATGACTGTCCCAAGGAATTTTGTCCATGATCGTAGGTTTAAAATAATATTTTAACCTGAATTAATATTATGACCCATAATAACATTAAACAGTGGTATGTATACCAGTAATTTGTCATGGCCATGCCATTTAAAGTCTAAGTGGAATTCCAGGCCTCTTTTTTATACTTAGCAAGTTCATTAGAAGCATAATTTCAGTGGAGAAGAGAAGTGTGTTATGGTTGCAGCACTAGTCTATACACGTAATCATATTATTCAGCTCACCTCAGCCTGTAAATTTTTGGCAGCCATGTCATCATTTTCTTTATTAACTCTTGCAGCATCCTCTCTTTGTTCTAGATCTACAAAACACAAAAGAATAAGTTTGTAAGAATGGTGTAGAAAACAAAAGTTTTAAAAAATTAAAATAAAACTCTGGTTCATTGCAAGGGTGGGGGGGCGAGTCTGGATTCCAATATGTCCAGTATGTCCCTAGTCTGAAATTCAAATATGGGCGTTTCACATTTTGAGGAGAAGGCCATGTCTCTGTCGATATTTAACCCATATTTATGTTGCCTTTTCATCTAGTCCTATGCTGCTGTTTCAAGACCATGTCACTTGTCAGAATTTTTTCCTAACAGGGCCTCATTTATCTATTCATTCATTTATGCTGGTCTATTTACAAAAGATGTAATACCCTGTTTTAACTTCTTTCTCTTAGCACCGGCCTAGCACCTCATATATCTATTCATTCATTTATGCTGGTCTATTTACAAAAGATGTAATACCTTGTTTTAACTTCTTTCTCTTAGCACCTAGCACCTCACTTATCTATTCATTCATTTAGCTGGTCTAATACAAAAGGTGTAATACCCTGCTTGAACTTCTTTCTCTTAGCATCTAGCGCCTGTGTGCGTAGTCTTGCTCGTTCTTTTGCCTTGAGAACAGCATCATAAGCAGCCTTAGCTTTTACATCAGTGAGCACCTCCAAAGCCTTGGACAGTTCATGAAACAGTTCAACTGCTGCTGGATCATCTGGATTCTTATCCGGATGGCATTTTAGAGCCTTTTTGCGATAAGCTTTCGTGATCTGTACAAAAATACATTAAAATCCATTTTAGTGCCTTTTTCCGATAAGCTTTATAATTAATTTTGTGATCTGTACAAAAACAAAGGGAAAAATAAATGAGCTCTTAAAACGTAATTAAATTCGAGCTTATTGAAAGTTTACTTCCACAATTTTATACATTGGCCTGGTCAATGGAAGCCAGGAAGTTGACAGTCGGAAATTTCAATAAAGACTGTATTTAGTTTATTGTGTCTTAGTGGATTAGGTATTTTCGCCGATGCCTCAGTGGACACAATCGTCCCTAAGACATAAACATGTCCATGGTAAATGCTTCTTTAAAAACATTAGAGTTGAGCTACGTTCATCGAACGCTTTTAATTACACTCTACCTAAAACTGTAATAGGCTCAGATTGATCAACAGGGACCGAAATTTGCCCTACCTAACATCAAAAATGTATCTCTGAACTTAATACGACCCATTAAAGTAATCATAACTAGCCAAACATACCTCTTTTTCGCTGCTGTCTCGCGACACACCAAGAATTTCATAGTAGGTAAGTTTGTCCGCCATATTGAATCTTCTTTATTTACATTTCGTGTACTTTTATATGAAGAATCCAAAATTACATTCCGCTGACAATTTTCTAGAAGTTCGTACCCAGTACTTTATCGTGAGTGAGTTGGTCAAAAACAAAATGGAGATTGTTCTCGACGAAGGGGTCCAATTTATTTTGACATTACAGAAGTCTTGGGATGGATGGGAAAAAGAGATGCTTTTCCTTTCAAAAGTTGGAGACCCTAGGAATTCCTTCCTGATCTATTTTCCTCTTGCGTACCATTTCAATCACAATTTAGGGGTTAGCGTTTTGTGGACAACAATCATCTCGGAGTGGCTGAATCTTATTTTGAAATGGTAAGATTATGGACACATTGGTTTTTTGCTCTGTTTAATCTACAGGTTGTTAAAAATTCCCAGTAAATTCATTAAAATCTTCCGGCTAAACATGACTGAAACATTTTAGGTTTAACTACATCAATAAGCCAGTAGGCCTTTTGCATTAGTTGATCACGTGATCAACTTTCGTTAAACACGAAAACAGTTCGCTTTTGAAAAATCTTGTTAGCATGAGCTGAAAGAGCATATGAAATTTAGGTTACCTGCAAATTTTCAGTTCGTGCTAACAAAATTTGTCGAAAGCGAACTGTTTTCGTGTTTATGGAAAGTTGATCACATGATCAACTAACGCAAAAGGCCTATTATGAGTAACCTAGCTTTTTAGTGAAAGCTAGGCTTGTGGTTGCTTTGTTTTGAGAGAAACTTCATGAAATATCTGTCAAAACAAGGTCACCTCCAGCTGTGGTTCCACCCAGGGCAAGAATGCTCAGTACACAACTGTAAAATAGCCTGTTACCTGAATAGTTCATGTGCCTTGTATTATAGGTTACTAAGAGGAGATAGGCCATATTGGTGGGTGCATGAGTCTGCTAAGTGGCAAAATGTGACCATTCAACAGTATGAACTGACTTGTGAGACTGGACCAGGTACAGAATTAACTAACAAGAACTGAAACTAACTTGCATGCGAGTATTTTTGGTTGATTAGCCGTTGATTAAGTTGCCTTTGTGCCTTAACAAAAATGAATTCAAAAGTACCCTGTGCTAGTTGTAAGAATTCCAGTTGTAATATCTAGTCCTAGTTTTGTTTCCCTCTGGGCATATAATATCAATATGATAATAATATTACCATTAATTTCCTTTTTTTTTCAGGATCTCCATCAGGCCATTCAATGATCACATCTGCTGTTCTCTGTTTGTTATTTTCCTGGCTATTAAATTCGCTAAGAGAAAACTTTTTATGCAACATGAGTATTTTAGGCAGATTGATTGTTACGCTGTCATTGTGGGCTGTCTTAATGATAATTCTTGTATTTGTCTCGGTGTCTAGAGTCTTCATAGCTACTCACTTTCCTCATCAAGTCATAATGGGAACAGTAATTGGACTTATTTTGGCATTAGTAGTGCAGAATTATAGGACAGTTCTTATAAACATGTCTGTTTCAGTGAGATATTGTGCCCTTTGTTCGTTGCTACTAGTTACAACAACCTTGGCATCTTATCTCTTTCTCTCATTTCTTGTCTACGACCCATCCATTTCAGTCACTAAAGCTCAGAAATGGTGCATAAAGCCATCTTACATCCACCTGGATACAACTCCATTTTATGCCATGGTTCGTGATTCAGGAGCGACTTTAGGATTAGGAATTTCTGTAGGAATTGTATCGTCAGCTGTAAGGGGAGGGAATTGGAGAAGGTTACATGTAGGTGTTGGTCAATTATCACTTCTTTCAGCAAGCCTCAAAGTCGTGCTATCAATTTTGCTGTTACAGCTATTAGAGGCCATATCTTTGCCAAAATCAAGTCCTTCACTATTTTATGTGGCTGGCTATGTTCGATGTGCATTCATTCCCATCATTGTCATTCTTATTGTCCCAATAATTGCAGTGTGGCAGTAAAGTAATGTAATGATAATTTATATTTTTGAAATAATGGAATGTCAGATAATAAAATTTTATGAATTTGAAGAATTGAGCGTTATTATTCTTTTTGTGGTTTTCATTTCTTTCAGTATTCACTCTTGTCCCATAACCTATTCCTTCTTTGCACATTGGATTCTTCCTAAGAGTCAAGCCAGCTACCTTCTTGGCCTGGGGGCTGGGAGAGGGGACTCCCACATGAATAGAATAAGGAATGAGAAAATTAGATTAGACACCGATTTGGGTGGGGTTGAGGCTTCATTTTAGCACTAACAGAGACATAAAAAAAAACTCCATAATAGCAAGATGTTGACATTGAATGCTGTCTTTGACATGTCAAGGAATAAGTGCGCTTGGTTTGTTTGACGTAGATATTATACTCAAAACCTTAAGGGTACAGGAGCTGATTACCCATACCCCTCCTGAGGGTAAAAATATTGCCTTTCTGTCCCATCTAAGCGAGACTAAAAATTAATGTGCAATTTGCACTCTCTTCCCCTAAGCAGGACGACAAACACACTGCCATCTCCTCCAGGCTTCTGGACCAAAATATTATATGATAGCCTAAAACTAGTATTTAACGATCGCCCACCCAAAAAGGTCCGCATTATTGCGTGACATTGTGTGCGTGACATCGTGCTTGCGCGGGAGGCTTGGATCGGAATGCCGTAATTTCGATCCAGTGCCTCGAGACGCCTTGAATGGTGTGTCGGTGCTCGTGAAATACATGCAAGCGATGGATGTAAGTAGCCCAAAAGCTTTCTTCATATCCATAGAAACCCTGCTCGAGAATTCACTGCTGTTTGTTTATACTGACACAGGGCCACACGGGTGATAATGAGCGTAAAAAACTGTGGGATGAATTAAGTAGAGGCATAGAACATTCACGTTTGATGGTTGTACATTTGACGAAAGGCAACGAAGGTGAGCTTGGACACGTTTTAAAGCTTTCGTTCCTTGACTATTAGTAATTAACTCTGATGAGTTTGGCAAAGAGAACTAAGATCCATCTATTATTCAGACCGTAGTCTCTTTTCCATTCATTCTCGAGGGTAGCGCTTTGTTTTTCATATGTGCGTGTCTTTGCGGTTTCAGAGAATGAAGTTCTATTTATAGAACTTATCTCTCATTAGAAGGCAAAAGCTTTGCATGGAATTGAACAGGCCAGCTTGCGATGATCTGATCTGATTGTGAGCGATATATAGTGTGCGTAAATTAAGGTTTCGATTTGATAATGACAATGAGTCTTTGTTGTTTAGAGTCTGAAAATCACTACACTTTTAATCCACTTAGATAATAATATTTTGCAATCCAAACAATTAGCATTTTTTACTAAAATTTATTGCGGAAGCTTTTAAATCATGCATTTATGAACAGAAATGAAAAACCATTTGTAAGTTAGAAATAGCTAATATATCATTGCCTCGACTCATTACAAACCTCAATCAAAATCATTAAAGACTCATTAAATCATTTTTTGTGGTGAAAATTGTTGGAGTCTTAATGTTTAAGTGTTTGCTGCCATTATGAATTTTGTGGCAAGTGCATAGCTTGAGTTTCAGCCATCTCTGTGAGTCACAAACTCCCTTGGGAGTTTGGGACTCTTTGAGAGTAGAAAGTTGGTGCCAAAGGCCTTTGCCGCATTCTCGTAAACAAAGGCACCATCTCAAGACTTGAGTTGACAGATTATGGTGGTTTGTAGTTTAGTACCCAGGTGTTGACCTTGTTTCATTGTGTTTGCTCGCCGGAGCAGAATGTGTGATCAACTAACAGTAAACCATAAAATGGCAAAAAGCAATAACTTGTTGTGTTTCATTGTCAGGCTTCGGTTTTAACATTCGTGGTGGAGTGGATCACCCTCATGTTGGCTCAGACCCAGGTATTTTCATAACCACAGTCAAGGCTGACAGTGTAGCAGGCCGAGATGGGAGACTGGATCCTGGCGACAGGATATTGGCAGTAAGCAACCATTTATTTTATAATTTTAAATCAGTTGTAGTTATAGTTACCATAAATGATCTAATGGATGCCCACCTTCAAATAAATGCCTCTTGTATGTTTCATCCCTCCTCTACAATGTTAAGTTTATATTGGATACCCCGAGCTCCGATAAACATCTCCTCAGGGTGCAAAGAAAGTCAGTTTTACAGCTTGCCATTTGGGCAAGCTGTAGTTAGCATGTACTAGCCTATTAAAGAGGCATTTTAACTGGCCCAAAAAATTTTTTTGACGAGCAGGATTGATTACAATAATTTAATATTCCCCCATAAAACTTTACTTGCCCATTAGGCAAGTTAAGAACAAAATCTACTAACCCAATAGCAAAATCCACTAGCCCTGGACTATCAGACACTACTTTCTTTGCATCCTGCCCCGTCTAATAGACACCCCCTATGACAATTACTCCAAAATACTAGGAGTTAGCAAAAAGGAGCAAAATCATTCAATTTATTCAGTTTTTTGACTGATTAACAAGGGGTCACATATTATATCTTGTTCAACGTCAAGTTAAAAGTAAGGATAGGCCAATGATGACAACAGATTGACACTGAATGATGATTCTGACATTTTGAGATTTGAAAGGGTGATATGGATCTCTAGACAGCCTAGAGATAGATAGATAGGTTGGATATTCCTCTATTTGTAAGCTCTCTTGATATTTTGGCCGAAAGCATATAAGTTTTGTTGAGCTGCTAACAGTTATGAGAATAAATGTCTCGCTCTATTAAATGCCTCCTATCTATTAAACGCCCCCTTTTGAACCCCTGAAATTGAAAAAAATGCCCCAGTGTCTATTAGATCAGCTATTATTCAGCCATCTTGACCCAACAAGAGGGCAATTCAACAATGCTAAACAGATTGACCATCCACCACAAACAGTGAATGTAAGTGGACAAAGCAGGCTGGGCTAATGTGGCCTTTTATAAAAAAAATTTTTTGCTCTTTCACAGCTAAACGATGTTAGACTAGATTATGTGACGCATGATGTGGCTGTCAATGAATTTCGCAAAGCAGATGAAACTGTCTCCTTACTGGTGGAAAAGAATGCTGAGGCTGTACTACTGGTCAGTAAACAAATCATGTAGTAGTTTCAATGTTTTTTTGGCTTTTTTGTTTTGTTTGTGTTTGTGTTTGTTTTTTTCACTTCTATATGGATATAATATTTCTAAAAGAATGTGTGCATCAAACTTCAGTTTAACCCTTTAAGTCCCAATATCCACATACAAATTCTCCAAACTGGACTTCATACATTTCCTTAGAGAATGAGTTAAGAGAATTTGGTAAAAGATCAAGGTATTTTCTCTTTGGTGATCATTTTATTAATTTTCATAACCTAATCTCTTAACAATGTATGGATAGTGTTAGGAGAATATTGATGTTGGACACCATTGGGACTTAAAGGGTTAAAAGGTAATATAAGGGCCTCTTTACATGGAGGTGGGGTCTTCAGGCACGTGAGGTAACCTGCTCTAGTGGGGTACAGGTGTACATATGTAAAAAAGTAATCTAATCAATTTTTCTACCATACTAACTCGAAATCCATGGGATAGTTAGTCTTTAAGGTATTTCCAATCAACGTAAACAAATTTCTAAATTGGACAAATTGGTTCTTTACTCCACAGTCACCGCGAAGCTCAGGACATGACTCACCAGATGTATCCTGGGAAGATGGGCCCATTAGGCTTAATCCTGTGAATGAAGAATCAGCTAAAAATGAACTCTTTGGTCTTTTGAGACGGTTTTATGAATCAGAACTAGGAGCTTTATCAATTGGGTTAGCTGTTGGTGGTCTAGCAGTGTTCGTTGCCCTTAGAATATATAAAGCCAGTAAATTGTGACAGTAATGACTAGTCAAAGGCTGTGCTTTAGCAGAGCCCGGTGGCCCATGGCACCTAACTTTTGTTCTCGGGCGACTAGCAAATCTTTGCTTTTTCATAGAAATCATATGCTGGGCACACTGGATTTCACAAGATCAGAGCACTGGGCTCCCTTTAATTTTTCTTAGAGCACAGCCTTGTAGACTGTCTGTACAAATATTATGCAAGGCCAGAAAGACAGGGCAAAGTCGAGGTTGTTATAAAAACCATACAGTTGAACCCCTCCACAATGGCCACCAAAAGTCAATGTATGGATTATTTGTTCACGGGGACAAAAGAAATGGTCATTGTAGGGAGGAGTTTACACCAACTTGTGATAGATATATTTAGGAGAGAGAAAACTTTTTATTGACATACATTACCATCTCAAGCAGTTCAAATCAGGTTTGTGTAAGATTGAGGCTATAAGTGAAGAAGTGTGTGGATTAAGTTAGTGATTCCTCTTCCTACTAGGTTTAACTACTCCCTTTGATTTTTAAGGTCATATACAGACCCTGTTAATACGGACACTGAGGGGGCCATATAAAGTGTCCGTATTAAGTGGGTTGAATTAATTTAGAGAGAAAAATGAAAGATTTATAACACGACATCTCGGGCCTCATCACTCCCTTATCAAGTGAGATGTGAATGATATTACAATCGCACAAATGCAAGAAAATGGATAATCGAGTCATTAACAGTCTGAAACGTCGTGTTATAAATCTTTCATTTTTCTTCTTGGTTGCTTGTTTTAACAAAACTCTGCTTATAAAATTATAATAATAATAATAATAATTATTATTATTATCTTTATTAGAATGGGGTATGGTTTTCCAGGAACTGATCAATTGGTTGAAGATTTTAGTCTAGACTAGAGGAACCAGGAATTGACACTCGAGAATAAAAATTGAAACCCACAGATTAAATTTTGCCTGCAACAACTTTAATAGCGAAGAAAGCATTGACTTTAGTAGTTTCAGGAAACGAGTGACTCTTGGATAGGGATGGAGTTTAGAAGTTAGTTTAAGCTAGTATAGGATGACAAGGGTTCTAGGGTCCCAGCAGCACATCCCCACCCAAAAATTCCTTATTATCCATCAGCTCATAGGCAGTAACTAGAAGAAAACCCTTTCCTGGCCATCATCATCATCAGTCCCTTTCATTTCTGATGGAACATAGGTCCTTCACTGATGCTCACCATCTGACTCTATATTGAGTAGTGATGTTTACTGTGTACTTCACACCACATAAGTCCTCTCTTCTCAAATCCTAGCATCCTTATGCATCTCCAAGTGTGTTGCCCCCCCCCATCAGTTCCATTCAAGAAGAGCTCTCTTGGCCACATGCTTGTCAAGTGTCTTGGCCAGTAAGTACAAAAAAGTCGCCAGCAAGTTTTCTCTTTCCTCAACCGGAAACTTTATGATAGACTTGAAACTACATGTAAGACTGTTTATTGAAAGAGCGTGTGAGTGTTATTGTTATTTTATTTTAAGTTTCTGTTGTACTTCACCATTTTATCCGAAGAGTTAACTGCAGTGGCATGTTGTGGAGTTCTAACTTTTTAGTCTGTGTTCTCAAACCTTATCAGCAGGCTGATTGTAACATTCAAATTCATGAAACGTCTTTTGGATTTGGATTTTCTTAAGGTGCTGGGAGAAAACGGTTCAACTTAGAGTAGATTTTTTTCCGTGCGTCAAAATTTGTTCTTTTCTCATTCTCTTGTAAGGAATTGTATTTTTAATTTAAGTTTTGTTTTAGAATTTACTCCCAAATCCATGATTCCCTGATGGTATAAGCACTTCACCAGAAAACACCATCCCAGTTCTGATTTTCTTGTAAATAATATTGTTTCATGCACAATGCAGGACACCCAACGACTGTTCTCTGTAAAATATCTGTTCGGAGAAGCAAATATTACCTTGCATTTTCTATTACTTAAGGATAACTAAAAATTTCTAGATGACAGTTTCATTCGTGTACAATTTTCGAAGCTTATGTAGTAAGTTAATTTTTTACATTTCACTGCCAAGGTTAGGCTGTTTTTCGTAAAAAAGGAAACCTAAAGGAATGAGAAAAATTCTTTCTTTAGTAATACGTTAAACTGCTCTTTGTAATTTCGAAAAGACTCGAGTTCCCCTGGATGACCGAACAGGTACAATTTTTGTAGCACCTCTTAGAATGCATTTCTAGAGATGTAAATTAAGTACCTAGCCTAAAAAGTGTTTTTAATGTATTTAGGAAGAAATTGTAGTTGGGTGCCCCTGGCAATGTTTGGTAGCCTGCAAATACAGCCATCTCCCCTTTTGTTCCTCGCCCCTAAGACATTTGGCAGGAGAGATGTTTGCACCTCAACCACAGAAATTCCACACTGAACGGTGAAATGTGCCTAGCGGTGAGGAGGGATGGCTGTATTCGCAGACTAAATGTTCAATATTTGTAGAACAGACAAGAGATTCCATAGAATTTAAGAGAATTCATAATATTTTGAGAATAAAGAGGCAGACACTTATTATCGGTGTCTAGTGTGCTTAATTTTTCCTTCACAGAAACTAAACTATATGAACATCGATTCCTCTTTTCCCTCTTACAGTAGTTGTATGATCTCTTTTAATTAATTTTTTCTTCAGGCGCGGATCCACACCGCGTTTCCACCGTTTTACGAAAATCGGCCAGACTTTTCGTAATAGTTAAATTTTAAATCAATGAAAAAAACTTTCCAAGTTGCAAGGCTTCATTCAAGGTGAATTATCCTGTCTGAAGGCTCGAAACCCGGGAAAGGGGAATTAGGGAGTTCAAATCTGAAAAAATTTCCCGGGGGAGCATGCCCCCGGACCCACCTAGAAGCTTGCGCCCTCGGCGCTCCTTTAGGAAATCGCTCAGTATTTATCCTAGATCCGCGCCTGTTCTTAACTTATTTTGTGGTGAGACGGGGACGTTTTCTTTCCTGGAAAAAAAATGATAATGTTTATTTCAACCAAGGGAGGAATTCTTCGGGCGTTTGCCTGGATATGTAAATTTAAGTAAAGTTATTTTCAGAGGTTGTAATTAAGTGACGTCAGCACATTTGTACCGATTGTTTAAAACGTCATCAAGTCCACGCACGACTGCCTCAAAGCAAACAATGCAGAATATTGTAATGGTGAATGTTGACTTCTCTCTTGACAACACTGATTAAAAGTTTGCGGACCTGTCGGGAAATCAACTTCCGATTAATTTCAAGACTTGGTCTTAAAATACGTTTGGTGAAATTCACATGACCCAAGGGCTAGACTGGGTGCTTCCTTCTCTGTCACTTGTTACAACATGAAGGGTTGAAAGAATGCATGACATAACTTAAGGTTCAAGTTGTAAGCTGGGGCTAAAGCCAAATTACGCCAGTAACCTTTTCGTGTGAAACGCTTATCGTTGTTAAAGAACTTGCTCTCTCGTCGATGGGAAAACTCGACAGGTAAAGCATTTTTGCCATTTCCATTTTTTTAAAAAGCCATTTTCAATTCTTCCGACTTACAGACCCTTATACAGAAAAAGCAAAACGTCCAGTACGTAAATCTTTCTCATGTCAATGCAGAGTTAGGCTTTAGTACGAACTTTTTTGTCTTTTCTTAACAAGAAAGCTGTCACGAGCTGACCTATTTTTATGAACAGTCCGTTGAGCGGAACGCGAGACAAGAAAATGGCCCGGGGGGGGGGGGGGAGGCGGGCACTTTAGGAATTTCTGGGTGGGGATGTGCCGCTGGGACCCTGGAACCCTTGACCTATACCACAGCTAGTTCAGCTGAATTTTGCTACCCTATACTAGAGTAAACTCCCAAAATCCCCCTATCCTAGAGTAGCTGTTTCCCCAGTCTAGATAAAATCTTCAACCAACTGATCAGTTTCCTGAAAAATGATACCCTATTCTAGACCCAAACGCTCTGATTTATAAACCCTATCATAGAGTAAACTGTCTGAAAACCATACCCTTCACAGCGGCACATACCTATATAGCCCATATATGGCAGTACCCCCCGGAGGAAATGGCCACTTGCGCAACCAGTCACTTCGACTCCACTAGTTCTGACTTTCGAACTGAAGAAAAACTGCCCGCGCTCGGTCTCGAGGGTACAGTAAAACCCGCCACTAAACCTGGTATTTAAAAATTTGTTAGCCTAAAATTTGTCAGTTAAGCCCCCTCTAAACATGAACCTCTGTGGCCTAAATTCATTGAAACAGGTTCATAATTTTTGTAAAATCCATATACGAATTCTGTACAATTGGGCAAATATAAGAGAAGTCAACCTTCAGGATCCTCTTCGGAGACGTAAGTGCCTGCAAGGAATGTAATGGTATGCAGATTTTATATATGGAATATTAATCTGAATACCACTAAATGCTCTTACGTAGCTACAACGTATTTTTTTTCTTCTGAAATTAAGAACCTAGATAGCCTAAATTTATGCTAATTACCATTTACGTAAGAGCCTCTTTACGCTGACTTAGGAAAATGTCCTGAAATGTAGGTTCTTAGTCGCGGGTTTTTATTGCATGTCTACTCTATAACGGGCAGCTTTTTTCTGTCGATTTGAAAATTCGAAAAAGCTATCTCGTACAGTATTGCACAGGCAATTGGCACAGAGCTGGAACAAGTCTTTCCCATGCGTAGCAGTCGGTGCACGAAGTCCCAATCCTCATACCTGAATATTTACTCCCGTCTCAGTGGGTTCCAATCCTCTTTCTAACTTATTTACTTCCACTGCTGTCTGAACACCTGTCCACAATACGATGAACTGGTGGCAGAAACCTATCCAATAAGAGACTATGCACTTTCAAGACCTGCCCAGCGCAGCTTCGCTTCGTTGCAGAAATCGCCGATATTTTTTGTATCAATAGTCATTATCATAAATTATATTAACGATTATTTGTACTTCTTTCGCTTCACAGAATGTAGTGACAATAGCTCCTCTAGATCTCAAACCCTAAAAAATGATCACTGGTGCAAATCTTGGTTGTTTCAGTTTTAACCGGAAGCGTCGCTAAAACAAGGAAATCAATAGCCTGCATGCAAAGCAGGCGTGTTTTGGAGCGGGATCCATGAATTGTTTTCAGGAATGACATTGTTCCGCCATCTTGGACGTTAGTACTACCAGAGAGTTGGGACGAGTCAAAAAGCGATTTTAAGGGAGAGGTAGATGGGTTTGAAATAGGGGAGGGGGAGGGGAGGGGAGGAAAATATCCCCCCTTACACCGCCCCTCCCCCTTACTCTTTTTCGTTGCTTTTCAAGATGGCGGCCACGATCAATGTACCTCCGAGCTTTCGTGCCTCCGAGCTTTCGTTAAAAAAGGAAATCAATTGAAAAAATCAATTGAAGCGGTAAGGTCCTGTCCGGGGGGAGGAGGGGGGGGTACTCAACAACGTTTTATACGGGGAAGCTCCGCCCTGAGGTCTAACCCCTTACCCTTTTATAAACCATTTTTGACAGAAAAGGATACCCCTTTTATATACCCTCTATTGACAAATGGTACCTCTTTCACATACCCAGTATAAAATTTTGCATCCCCTTTAACTTCTGTAAATGCTGTCTTTAAAATATGAATGAGTCACAAAACCAGATTGTTTTCCCGACTTTTTCATAGCCTGTTCCAGGAGTTCACATAGTCGAGCGCGAAGGTCAGTCAGGGGAGCGAGTTAAATTCCCGGGGGGGGGGGCACTTTAGGAAATTCTGGGTGGGGATGTGCTGCTGGGACCCTGGAACCCTTGACCTATACCAGAGCTAGTTCAGCTGAATTTTGCTACCCTATACTAGAGTAAACTCCCAAAATCCCAAAAATGATACCCTATTCTAGACCCAAACGCTCTGATTTATATAACCTACCCTAGAGTAAACTGCTTGAAAACCATACCCTTCACAGCGGCACATACCCATATAGCCCATATATGGCAGTACCCCCGGGGGTTAAATTGCCTACTATCTGAACCCCCGGAACAGGCTAACCTGTTCACAGCCATAAAATGCATCTGCGAGGAGCATTGCGTGACGCCACAAAAAACGGCTGTTTAGCAGAGTACCCTTTTGGACCTTTTTACCGACGAAATGACAGATTTCCTTACCCTTTCTTATACTTCAACAAGTGAAATCCCCACCCTTTCATATACCTGAAGCTTAAAAAAGGTACCCATTTCAGGCAAAGCCTCCTTGTATAGGCCATTAAACGGAGTATCCCCCCCCACCTCCTGGCTTGGGTCACGCACAGTTCAAAAGAATTCGTTTTCCACCATGCAATCGACAGGCACTTTTGCCCATTTTTTAACTTTCCCTCTTCTGATTTGTTTTTCCCATGAGTTAAAACTTGATCACAAGAGGCTCTACGAATTTGATCACATCAGAAGTCACGCATCTTCGAACGTACAAGCTCAAGCAGTTAGAGACCTTATATCTCGACTACTACCTGAACATTCTTCGAAGTTCGATATCGTCGTCCAGCTTCCCTTGAGATCGCCACATATGGACGAATTTGAGTACAAAACCACTGCAGAATCTAAGCTACAGATAAAGGGAACAAGCGGTGTAGCGTGTTCTCTAGGTCTGCAATATTTCTTGAAGAATCATTGTCAGGGGCACATTTCGTGGAGTGGAGACCAGTTAAAGATGCCTGAACCCTTCCCTGTTGTGAAGGACGTGTTAAGGATAAGGCTGCCGTACAGGTATTTTCTTAATTCAGTTATTGGACTACAAATAGCACATTTGTCGGGACCCAAACGTCAAACCGGAGTCCGGTATCCGGAACATTGTTTACGATAAGGTTAGAGGAATACGAATTCACTCGGAAAATATGAGACAGCTGCAATTCAAAAGTTGAATCCTGGGTTGAAATATACGGCGCTGTTTTGGGGTCACAATTAGTGATACATTTTACATGGCGAATTAAAATAACCCATACATTTTCATGGCGAATTAAAATAACCCATACATTTTACCTGGCGAATTAAAATAACCTATACATTTTACCTGGCGAATTAAAATAACCTATACATTTTACATGGCGAATTAAGTAACGCATGCATTTTACATGGCGAATTAAGTGAAGCATGCATTTTACATGGCGAAATATGCAAGGCCTGATACATCTGCACGACGTATGAATGCTTGACAGTAGCCGACATTTTACTTGGTTATGAAATAAAATTTACTTAAAATTTTATTAGTATTGCATTTTAAATACACGAGAGTCGTATTTATTTTGAATTAATGGCGAAAAATCCGATAAACTATCGTTTTTGAATCGGAGAAATACTACCGTCTGATGGCCCCCAAAACCTCAGACCTCAGACCCCAAAACCTCATCTCTCCCCCTCGCCACCCCTTGTCTTGCGCGTCCGTCGGAAGTAGAAAGTCACGTGGTAAGTTACTGAGTCGCCTCCTCTCGTTAAGATCATGGAAGGTGATGGGCTCAGGGAATGAGCAAAGCGTTTAATGCAAGCTGCCGAGCAAATAAAAATTGGTCAGAATTCTCTAACAGCCAGAAATAATACGGGGTGAGGCGAGAAAGTGAACCGACTCAGACTGCAAATGGCCCAGAATGTCTCAATAGCACAACGTCACTGTCAGGTCTGCTCTCTCTGCTGCTGGAAGAAGTGCAGGAGACCTTGAAGGGCCTCAGAATACGGCTGGTCCAGCCTGGGAGGAGCACAGGAGAATTTTTGGTTATAGGCCGTCGTCTGGGGCATCATGGAGCCGGCCGGGTAGTGGAAACAGCAGAGGGAGAGGAAGAATGCAGCCAGCAGAATTCTCGCCATATTCCATCGCAAGAACACGTGGACGAGAGCGTTCGTCTGTCCGGCTTTCATCGAGCAAAAGGCGCTTCCTTCCACGAGCGAAAGAATCACCCTTGCACTAAACGGCCTTGGCGAGAAAAAGCTACTATTTCCATGCAACGGTAATGCAACTCAAGTCCAAGAAGTAATAATCGATGCCTTTCCCGCCCTTCAAACGGCTGGCGGCTACGAGGTACTTCGAACTGCCGATGGCAGGTCAAAGGACCTCATTTGCATCCCAACGCCTGTGGAATATCCGTAGCATTTTTGAAGAGCGTGCTGGGTCAATCCAAAGGCTTTCTGAGGCCTTTACAGAAAGATATTTTCATCCGTATCTGAAATTCACGCTTATCTTATTTCGCCATGTAAAATGAATGCGTTACTGTTAATGGAAGGTCCTTTCCATTTGATTTCTGACAGAGACGAGCGAACAAGCCAATCTCGATGCGCAGGAACAATTGCATTTTGATTGGTTTACGATTCTCTAATTCTGACTGCGACCCCGACAATCTGGTTTTCACTGCTGACTGTAAGCGACGGAATCATAAGAAGAGCCGGAAGAAAATGGATAAAGGTCTGATAAGTGTAACTACAATTCCATCGAGCTTAAGTCTCCCGACCGCTAGAGGCAAACTAGCCTCCCAAGCAGACTTCGTCTAGCCCCTAAGAACGTCTACGTGGGAGACTAGATGAAAAACAGCCTTTAGAACCCCCCGCCACCACCAACCACAAAATTTAGTTTATTTTCTAGCCACTAACCACGCTGCCGTAGCCACACACGGCCGGTTCAGCCAGCTACCTTTCTTTTGTCAGATTTCGTTACTACCAGAACGTGTGCACCTTCAGTTATTCATCTGTCTGGTGGAACTGGACTCGCTGGCGGCGAGAAATTGATTGGATGGCACTGAATGGCATCAATCTTCCACTTGCCTTCACTGGCCAAGAAGCAATATGGCAGAGGGTGTACCGCAAAATTGGACTCACACAGCAAGAACTAGATACTTTCTTTGGAGGTCCAGCCTTCTTGGCATGGTGAGATAAGATGTGATGATGATGATGATGACGATGATGGTGATGACGATGATGATCATGATGATGATGATGATCATGATCAGGAGAATGAGAATGAGAATGAGAATGCTGATGATGACAAAACGGTTGAAAGTCCTTTACTTTTGTTTTACTTCTTAATAGTGTCACTGGCCGAAAAGTGGCTGTTCAAATGGCACCAGTAAGAATAGCCTTCGAAAACAGCTGACTCTCCTCACCTTTTGCAGCAAGGGACCTTTCGAAGCGTCCCATTGCGTTGCGCAGATGGAAAACTTACCCTCCGCAGCACAATGGGGCAACAACGTGTCAGTAACATTGCACTTATTAACATATTGAAAAGGCATATGCCAACTCTGTAGTCAACAATGACATGGATCGTATCATTATTATCTTCGGCCGTCGTAATGGCAGAGGCAGCTATTTCTTTTATGTGCTTTTAAGCTCATATAAGTTTCTTTTCGACGGTTTCGTAAAAATTTGGGCAACTCGGGAGAGTTTTTTGGGCAAATGGTTCACCGCGCCCCCTGGCAAAAATTGCACGTACGCCTCTGAATGCACCAGAATAAATGCTTTCGAAATATATAAAACAACCTGTAAAACTGACTAAATGGATTGCAATTGGGTTTTTTGAAAACGAATCCTGTATTAAACAAACAGTTTTTCAAGTTTATCTCTGTGATAGTAAATGGTGAGGCATTTGTTCATCATTACGCTGTGATGGGCTGACAGCAGCGACTCTTGACAATACAAAACAAAATGCACTAGGCAGTCATGACAGCCACTTAAATTGAGATTTTTTTTGTTTTTTTTTTGGTGCAGTTACCTAATGAGCTCTTTTTGTTTAGGGCAAGAATGGGGAACATACGTGGGTGGGGAGGTCCTCTTCCACCATCGTGGTATAAGATCCAGCTTGATCTACAACGCAAGATTCTTACAGCGATGAGGAATCTTGGCATGGCTCCCGTTCTCCCTGGATTTGCTGGTTTTGTGCCGGATGGTCTGAAAAGAGTGTATCCACACGCAAAATTGTCCAGAGTTAGCCGCTGGGGTGGATTTAACAACACTTATTGCTGTACTTATCACCTTCACTCCACTGATCCCTTATTTAAGGTACTGGTAAACTATTCAGCGATTCGTGCCTTACCAGTAAAAAATTCATGTTGAGGATAATCCTACTGTTTCACAGTCTAGATCTATCTTGGATTGCCGCCTTTTCTCCTCCGTTTCCCGTCATCCTACCAATCCAAATAGTGCCTCTTTCATAGGGGGGAGAGGGAAAAAAAGCGGGAAACAAAGGACAGAAGGAGGAAAGGTTGTATGGGATGGAGACGCTAAACGCCATACCCTGGCCTGCAGCACGTCTTTGTATAGGTCAAATAAAGAAGTGCCTTTCCCCCACCTCTCAGCTTATTTAAATTTATCTTATTTCTTTGGCAACAGATTATAGGGTATCTCTTTATCAAAGAACAAATATCCCAATATGGCACCAATAACATATACAACACTGACACATTTAATGAGATGACTTCCACCCCCAATGAAGCCAGCTATCTTTCTGGGTTCAGCAATGGTATATACCAAGGAATGGTAGCCGGTGATCCTAATGCTGTGTGGCTTATGCAAGGGTGGCTTTTTAGGCGCATCGAATTTTGGAAGCCACCACAGGTCAAGGCATTCTTACAAGGTGGAGTATGTAGCTAAAAAGGGAGGGCAAAGGCTAGATAGCGTACTGTTAAGATAAAGGTGAAATGGGACAATATTACATTATGTCATGTACTGCTCGTGATTGCTTTGCCGTGATTTGAATCGTTTTAAATACGTCCTTTTCACAAATGAGCACCTTCTGTTTCAGTTTTAAGGCAGAGTTTGTTCAATTTTAATGTTCCTTTATACGTTTTATCAGCACAGTAGTACAACTAGATGCATAGAATTATACACAAAACAAAATAGAAAAATTGAACCATCTTAATCAAGGTCAACATTACTCCATCAGAGAAAATTACAATCTTTACATCATACAACAAAGTTTAATGGGAACTCCTTAGTTGAAATTATAAGCGAGATTGAACGATAACCCATTTATCAGGGGTTCGCGGTATCTCCTAATTTTGAAACATTGAACCGTATGAAAAAATGCAAATATGAATATCGAAAGTTCCTTTTACGACAAATCACAGAGAAGCGGTGAAGGTCTAGAGACCCTGTTGTCGGACTCTGCCAGTACATGTATACCCTCGACCGAGCAATCGTCTCGGCCCCTGCTTCTTGTTTCGTCGCCCAGTTATGTGCCGTCCTAGTAAAAAAATGTCGATGACATGACGATGATAAAGACGATGATGATACTGATCATGATGATGGTGATGATGATGATGATGATTATGATGATGACGATAATGATGATGATGAGGAGGAGGAGGAGGAGAAACGAGGAGGAGGAGGAGGAATAGGAGGAGGATTATGATGATGGTAATAAGTGCTTTTACTTCCTCATCTTGGTTTCGTCACTGAAATACTGAGATATTATTTTCTTCTGAGTTTCGATACTTTGTCACCTACATTCAGCATTATGCTTTTGTCATCATCAACATCATCATCATCATCATCATTATTGTCGTCATCAAATCAATGGAAAGCCAATAAGCTGTACAGCTTCTGAAAAACATTTGTGCACATTACTCTTTTCTTAGGAGTTCCTCGAGGACGTATGATTGTCCTAGATCTAGCGGCAGCTATCTACCCTTTCTGGTCGCGCACCGCATCGTTCTATGGTCAACCGTTTATTTGGTGTATGTTACAAAACTTTGGTGGAAATTTGGGTCTGTTTGGAACAATACAGAGCGTCATAGCAGGTAACGTACTTTATAATCAAGGAACACTGTCAGCTATTGTAATATGTTTGGGCAAGAGCCATAATATTATGGCTCTTGGTTTGGGAGAAGGTAAATTTTAACCAAAAGTTCAAGAAAATCTAAACCAAAATACATCCGTAAGGTTTTAAATTTTGCCATCTTTATCATGTAATTTGGCCGTTACAGTTAACTCCAAAATAAAGATTTGAAATGAGTACACCAATAAGTAAGTTAATTGATTCACGTATCGTTCCAGAATGCGATAAAGAATGAGCATGCAAAATGGAGCCTTAAACTTCTCGAGGTGACGAAAACGCACTGGAACACAACAAGACAGAAATCTAAAATGGAAGATCGTCCAAGATAGCGACAATGCATTTGAATTTATCAGCGAGTCACTGATTCGGGTCTATTTTGCCCCAATTTGTATGGCTGTCTCTGGTATTATGGCGGTAATTTTAAAAACGTTTCGAAATACAGTGAAACCTCTATTTAGCGGACACCTTCGGGACCTTCGTAACTGTCCGCTTAATAGAAGTTGTAAAAATTGCGCAATGTTTGTTAACGATCAACATTCAACGGTTACTCTGTACTGTGATAAATGAAGGAAGCTACCCAGAGTTCAAGTTCATGACCTTTCATTACCAACTTTAATTTGTTTGTAAATGCAAAAACATTAACTGACTTCAGTACGTATTTCAAGGACGTAATCCAATACTACTATTGTCAATTCAGTCCGTTGTTTTTAACAATAGAAATTAGCCAAATACAACTTATTTTAGTGTCCGCGTCCGCTTAATAGAGGTGTCCGCTGAATAGGGGTTCGTTATAAAGGGAAATATAAGACGTTAATTTCGCGACCCGGCTTAGTGTCCGCTTAATAGAGGGTGTCCGCTTAATTGGGGGTCCGCTTACTTATTAGGTAAATAGCCCTTCAAAGTTGATTGTCATTATGGCTCAGAAAATCTTAAAATCTTACCCTAAAATAGGAGGTGTTGGACATCCGATCTTGTTCTTTAATGCCCTTTCAAGTTGTATTTTGTTCTTCAGAAACAATCATATTACTTCTTCGTTGAAATCTATCGGGTGTTTTTGTTGACGTCATAATTATGTTGTTGTTATATTGTTTCAGGGCCAGTTGAAGCATTCAACAGCCCTAATAGTACAATGATTGGCACGGGCTTAACACCAGAAGGGATAGAGCAAAACGACATGATGTATGAGATGATGAACGAAATGGGTTATCGGACAAAAGCCCTGAATTCTGTGGAGTTAGAGGACTGGATAAAATACTATGCACTTCGAAGATATGGTGGTACTAACGATAACATAGTGAAGGCATGGAACTTGCTTATCCACTCGGTCTACAACTGCACGTATTACTGTATTGGTTACAATCACCAGTCGGTTTTCGTCAGGAGACCAACTCTCAGGATTGCTCCACATATATGGTACGAACCGGAAGATGTGTTTAAAGCGTGGGACGCATTGGTCGCGGTGGCTAAGGATTTTTCCCACTCGGAAACATTTAGGTAATTTATCGTAAGACCCTGCGTCGAAAATAACTTACAGTTTCTAAAATACTCAGAGGGAACCTTGTCACGCTGGGTATTTTTTCAAGCTGAGCGGCTTACAGATGCAGTGGGGGCGTGATAGGCACAAACATTTTTGGAATTTCCTTCCTTTAAAGGCATGTTACTGAAATTAATACAGGCAACAATACTTGGTTCCAGGAACATTTTGGACTAGGCATTTCTATGGGTACCAGTCACGTGACCCACTAGTGGCCAATTAAAACATCAAAACTCCAAAAAGTTTCTCCTTTAAAAGTATGTAACGCAATGCCCGGGGGAGGGGGGCACTCAAGGGAAGTTTGGGTAGAGGTGTGAAGCCGAGGCCTGCAAACCCCGACCCTGTTTAAGACAAAAACTTCTCATTTCGCTACCCTGTTTAAGACAGGAGACACCACTTTCTGCTTTCTGACCCTGATTTGTTTTGTTTTGCATACAGAATTAAGTAATTTTTCACACTAAAATATTGGAAATAGATATTAAGGAAAAAAATTATTTGTTTTGCAAATGTAGACCGCTTATCGAATGTCTTCACACTCTTTGAAAGGCTTCCAGTCCAAAAACACACCCTGTTCAAGATGCTTAATAGTGAAATTGTATACCCTGTTTAAGACTCAAGACCTTGAAAACCAAACCCTGTTCAGCGGCACATACCCGTATAGGCCAAACAACGTAATGCCCCCACCCACTTCCGGGGGCGCAAGTGAGAACACGTTACTATAATTCATTGGCCGCTCCCTATCTGATCCAGAGAAGATGATAAATATGCACACTTTTCCTTGTTTCTGCCTAATGAACTATTGATGAGTTTTTAAATTAATTTTTTTCTAGATATGACCTTGTTGACATCACAAGAGAAGCATTACACCTTCTAGTGATTCCGGTCTACCATGACCTTGTACGAGCCTACAACGCCAAGTCGGCTCTTCAAGTTGCTCAAATCGGTATCAAACTACTTACAATGTTCGATGACCTGGACAAAATACTTCAAACCAATAAGAAATTTCTTTTGGGATGCTGGCTGGACTCCGCCAAAGCCATGGGCACAACGGCAGAGGAGGTCAAGCTTTACGAGTATAATGCGCGCCTTCAGACCACTCTTTGGGGAACAACAGGGAGGATTAATGACTACGCCAACAAGATGTGGAGTGGCTTGGTAAAAGGCTATTACAAACAACGATGGAAGCTTTTCATCGAAGAGCTTGTGTTTGCTATTCGCCAGAAGGTGAAGTTGGATAATAATGAGTTCGCTAAAAGGTTACTTGAACGAGAGACTGCTTGGACGCAAGGTAGAGAAGAATATCCTTGCCGACCAGTGGAACACAGTGTTGAGGTGGCGAGGTTCCTGCATAGCAAGTACCGCTTATATTCACGTCGGAGAAGGATTGAGGTGGTTTGTATTAAGGAAGATTAGGACGACAGCTGCAAAGAACTTTAATATTTAAGGTATTTTATTTGGTTTGAATTATGGCAAAACAATAAACTTGAACTTGAACTTGATCCCGGAAACCAACCTCAAGAGTCGCTGAAGTCTACCTACAGTCTCTGCGATCCGTCGTTCAGTTGCAGCTATCGTTGGAATTGACGTCAAACAGTTGTGTCATTATTATTATTATTATTATTATTATTATTATTATTATTATTATTATTATTATTATCATCATTATTGGTACATATTTTTTATCTATTAAGGATGATAGGGAAACCAGCCTCGTAAATAAAGTGATAAAGAATGAGTTAACTATCTGAACGATTAAATGAAGCATTTTTAGGTCTGTGCCCTTTTTTGTCTGTTGCCAGTTGCCCCGTGACGTTGCCTGACTTACAGCAGGCAGAGGTAAAATGTGCGATCAAAAAACCTTCTTTCATGGTTGTTTTCAAGGTATAACTTTTTAATCATGTTAAAATGGGCAAGAATTTTTCTTCAGTTTAAGTAAAAAGATCAGAATTTTACAGAGACAAAGTGTCTCGATTCGTGTGCGGTACCGCAAATGATCCGACCGCAAATGATCCTCGACCGCAGATGATCCCTAATTTTGACCGCAAATGATCCCGTGAAAAGGTGAGGAATGGAATGGATTTTAGCCATTGATGAAGAACGGTGCTGAGTACTTGAACAACACGTATAAAGACAATAAAATAAATAAAAAAGATACATACTCGCACTACTTCTTTTGGCAATTAAAGTTTCGTCGCTGTAAAAATTGAAGACAGAAAGGACGTCAAGCAAGAAACTTGTCTTCTTAGAGGAGCTGAAATTGTCTGGAAATAGAAAGCCAGACACCTTGTACATAGCAGGAGCCTGATGGACAAATGAATTGTTTATTTTAAGAACATTTAATTTTATTTCTTTTCCGAAGTTTTAAAGTACACTTCAGAGACCATCACGGATCTATACGGGACCCTATATAGACAGAAGTCAAACTGCCGGAAGTACGGAAATACGTTACGACTTCTGATTATCACTCCGTGCCGGGTTTCAGTTAACGTTTCGAAATATATAGCAGCTACGTACAGCTCATGAAAATGTTGCGACTAGTCATGTGGACGCTGTCGACGCTAGCCTGTGTATTCATTCCTTGTGCCTTTGCCGCTGGAGAGAGTGACCAAGAAAATTAGAAAATAACAAACGAAAGAAACAACAAGTGGATATTATGGTGCTTGGGGTTCACAAGTGAGTGAATTATTCCAGTAAGTTTCTTTTTTCAGAGACTATAGCGGTTGCAGAAGTAAATATTTTCTCAAGTTGATATTTAGGGTCGCGGACAGTATCCGATAGATCGATTTGTGAAATTGCTTGAATAGTATGTTCAAGTTCTGTTCAGTTTAGATTAATGTTAACCAGTAATTAAGCAAGACACTACATTGCTTTTAGTTGTTTTTTTTTTTTTCAGGAAATTCCTTTTATGTATTTATTTGAGAGGCAAAATTTATTCAGTTTAATACTTTTTGTTTTGATTAAACTTGAGTCCAGGCCATTCCAATTTACCCCTTGGGATCATTTGCGCTCACCAATGGGGATCATTTGGTTCGAGGATCATTTGTGGCTCATTTGAGGGATCCTTTGGGGTCTGGGGATCATTTGCGGGAGTGATTCACCTCATACAAGCTAGGAGCCCGTGATCGCGAAGGCCTCCGGTTACCTGTCACGCATCGCCTTGCTCAATTACCATACTGGCTTGAAGTGAAAGCATCTCTAAAACAAGGAAGTTAACACGTATTGGTCATCGGGGCTTATGACGTACGTGTTGCGCATCAGTGACAGTTCCAGAGTTGCCTCCACTATACAAATAGAACGCGGGGCATACACATATCGTTGAAACTTCTCTTGCTAAGGTTTTTTTTTTCAAACTACATGCCAGGGTGGAAGATTGTTGGCGCTCTCGAGGAGATACAAATATCAGTGAGTCGGCGCAGAGCTATGTGTATAGCCTGGGTAGCAAGCGTTTCCTCGCGAGTTCGTCGAGAAAGTTGCAGGGACGAGAGCCAAAAAAAAGGAATGACGGGGGAGGGGGAGGGGAATGAAGTAAACTGTTTCCTCTTCTCCCCTCCTCCTCCCCTTTCCACCTTTTTTTTTGCTCCCGCTCTAACTTTCGCGCAATAACTCCGACGACTGGAAACGCTTGCTACGCAGGCTATATGTGTATCCCCTTCATTTTTGACTTTTATCTTCTTGCTAAAGGAAATATCGTCGATATCATCTAACACAACTAGTAACACAACCAACAATCAAACAACATGCAAAGATGGAATATTGTGGTGCTCGCAGGGGGGATACACATATCTCTGAACCGGCGCACAGATATGTGTATCCCCTGTTTTTTCTTCTCCTGCGAAAGGAAGTATCGTCGTATCATCTAAAAGAAATAGTAACACAACTAGGTTTAAGACAGGAATCAAACAACATGCAAAGGTGGAATATTGTGGCGCTCGCAGGGGGCGGGGGTAATACACATATCCCTGAACAACAACAACAACAACAACGAGCTTTATTTGCATGACCATACAAGCACATGCAGTTTTGCAAAAGCTATTTTTAAGAATCAAAATTACATCACGGAGCAATTACGTTACTTTGATAATAATTTGTCACGAACATCAAAACAAGCTAAAATATATTTTATGCACAGAGAGATGTGTATCCCCCGTTTTTTCCTTCCCTTGCTAAAGGAAGTATCGTCGTATCATCTAACAGAAATAGTAACACAACTAGGTTTAAGACAGGAATCATACAACATGAAAAGGTGGAATATTGTGACCCTCGCAGGGGGCAGGGGGGAATACACATATCACTGAACAACAACAACAACAACGAGCTTTATTTGCATGACCATACAAGCACATGCAGTATTGCAAAAGCTATTTTTAAGAATCAAAATTACATCACAGGGCAATTATGTTACTTTGATAATAACTTGGCACGAACATCAAAACAAGCTGAAATATATTTTATGCACAGAGATAATGTGTATCCCCTGTTTTTTCTTCTCGTGCTACAAGAAATATTGTCGATTTTTTTTATATCTAACACAACTAGAAACACAACTAAGGTTATATTGGAGGGATACACATATCACTAGGAATATTTGTACGGGGATACACATATCACTGGTCACTGTGACACCTGATCGTAGGATCCCAATTCATCATCTCAACGTGGATGTCTTGTTTGTTCGTCATTCTGAAATACGTTAACACATAACGATGTTAGATGTTGTTTTGACAATATATTAAATGAAAGTCAAGAGAAAATGGCGCCATAGAAATGTTTAAAATATGGAAAAATAAATGAAGTTTTCGCCGATCTTATTATAAGATACACTAGACAATTTGTAGAATATACAGTCACAACGATATACAGTAATATCTGCACAAAAGTATGAGCGAAGAAAGAGAAATATTTTCAGTTAAATGAAACAGCAAAATCAGGCAAAATGTAAATCAAGCGAGATAAAATTTTGCTTTGTATGAGTGAGGTTCTCAATCAATTAATCACGCTTTATTCACGGTATCACTTCATTAAAACTGCTCTTCCAGTCTGCTTCGAAGGAAAATTTCGGTTCATAGTCCGCATCTTTCTTCGCTACGTGTTCTTCTGGGGAGAAGGATAAATTCGATTTAATAGTACATGACCACAAGGTAGAGCGCACGACGAAACTCTTAAGTCGACAGGACTTTAAAAATCTTACCACTATTGAACGGATCGTCGCGGCATTGGTTTGACCTTGGTCCGGTTAACAGGCAAGCGAAAGAAAAACGTATAGCCTGGTATTTCTCGTCTTCAGGCTTTCCCTCTGACAGCTTCTTAACAATAGGATCCATAACGTTCTGTTTTCCCAGTGAGAATGGCGACTCACGGAAGGAACCAAAATTTAATCGCTGAGTACAAAGGAAAAATCCTAAGCTCGATTACCAGCCGCTGTTCGGGAAAATGAGCCCGCACTCATCCTCTTCGGGGGAGGATCAAAGACCGGACCCGGTGTCACAGTGATATGTGTATCCCCGTGATATGTGTATCCCCGTACACATATCCCTAGTGATATGTGTATCCCTCCAATATGGCTGCCAGTGAAATGTGTATCCCCTACCCCCCACCCCTCCAAACAAGTGTCGGTTTTTATTTCTGTTGTTTTTGTGAATTTTACGAATCATCGTCAAAGGGACTACAAATGATTCAACATTACGAGCAACACAATCGACAAAAGAGCAACGATTCGAGACAAAATAATCGCAAAGCTGTCTCTGGCGAGTTTACTTCTTCGTGGGCCGCAATGTTGATGTAAACATTCGTTCTCGCTCCTCTCCTTATCCAACGTGATTATAATTCATATGTCACTACTCGCGTTAAATAAGTATGACTGACAAAATTTCATTCAGCAAGGGATAACTCGAAAAGTAAAAAAATATAGAGGGGATACACATATCTCTGCGCCCGGTCAGTGATATGTGTATCCCTTTCTGCGAGCGCCACAATATTCCACCTTTGCATGTTGTTTGATTCCTGTCTTAACCCTAGTTGTGTCACTAGTTATGTTAGATGATATCGACGACATTTCCTTTAGCAAGAGAAGATATTTCCTTATTGCGACGTGGATGAGCATCAGTGTTTATTGTATCCCTACCCGGGATACACATATCACTAGGGATATGTGTATGGGGATACACATATCACGGGGATACACATATCACTGTGACACCGGGAGACGGCGGAAATCGAGCCTAGAAAAATCCCAGACAGATGAATGATCAAAACTGTGACTGTCGCTTCTAAGCGGTTTGTTTCATGTTGCGTGGGGGACTGTGGGGTGTTTTGCAGCCTCGTACCCAGGTCAGTTGGCGCTATCCGAGTTACCAGAGGAGGCTTGGAACCAAGTCCGATAGCGCGAATTTTTCCGACAAGCTTGACGGGTGACGTCACGTCAAAAATAACCGAGGAAGACTGGGAACGAGGCTGGGTGTTTTGCAGTCCCTTGACAGCTGAAATTAATTTTGAGTCACATTATTCTTTGATTGTTTTTATTCCGTGGGATTCCTGACGCACACCACGGTAAAAATCCGGTTTGGTCACTAGGCCTCGCAAGCTCAGTTATCATGAGTGTTGTGTAAACTAGTTGTAGCTTTCGCTAAGTGCCAACGAAAGAAAAAGAATTTGCTTACATCACCGGTTTTAGCTCCTGAGTGTTTATAAAACCATTTTAGCTGCTGAGGCGAGAATTTCCACTACAAGCACTCCTCGCTCCTACATTTCTGCCATGCTCTTGCCTTAAAATCGCTCTTATTCTTCTGCTTAAACATTTTTGAACCTTAAACTTGTCGAATTTCAAACAACGAAAGGGAAATAACATGTTCGTACAAGTACAGTAGTGTGGCAGTACCCTGCGAGCAGTGGTTTCTCAAGGCCGGACACTACGCTTCGATGGGAAACCACTGCGAGCAACCGTTTGCTTTTCCATCGAGCATGACGTCCACGTGATGACTACGAATATCCAACGACAAGACGGCAACGAGAACTTCAACAAAACAATAGGTTTAATAAGCAAAACAACAACTTTGCACGTGCATCACGCTTTTATTTTTACATTTCTTTACCTTACCATTTTTGCACGACTACGACGTGAAGATGCCAAATTTTACGTTTTATGGATAACGTAAACAAGCAACGACGAAATTTATTAAATTCTTTTCGCTCTTGAACTTGGATATGGTCCCTTGGAATTCAACTCCATTTGGGTTCGCCTACATTTGACAAAGTAAGTAGATAGGAATAAATAATCCAAAGAAATACTGAATATCCACAGCAGGCTCGCGTTAAGATTCCGTTAAGGTAGCGATTGTAAGCGTAAGCAAATGCGCGAGAGCCTAAACTTGCTTTCAAACAGGATTTACATGTTTAAAGTTAATTTATTCGCCCATAGCGCTGGACGGCGGCTCGATTAAAGAAGCAGACGGATGCTCGCAGTGGTTTCTCTCCCTTCGTAGCGTAGCGTCCGGCCTGGAGAAACCACTGCTTGCGGGGTAGTGTGGCAGAGACCCGGGGGGGGCACTTGGGTATTTTTTGGGTGGGTATGTGCCGCCCGGGACTCCAAATTGGCACCCCGCTCTAGGAAAAATTTCCCCCAAAATTGATACCCCGTTATAGAAATGGGCCAATTTTTTATACCCCGTTCTAGAATTCGCCCTAAAACTGATACCCCGTTCTAGAAATGGGCCAATTTTTTATACTCCGTTCTAGGGTGCAACAAGAGTACAACGGTTTGCTTGTCAACGCATTGAACCGTATTTTTAAAAGCAATCTGTCCCTGAATACTTTCAAATGGCTGCTTACAAAAGTGGAGCTTTCGTGCGTTCGAAATATTATACCCCGTTCTAGAAAACGCCTCTGAAATGGATACCCCGTTCTAAATCAGGAGCTTCAAAATCACGACCCCTTTGGGCGGCACATACCCGTATAGGTAATGTATGGGAGTACCCCCCCCCCCCGGGGGCAGAGACCAATGTTCGAACTTTGAAGGTTGGTTTGTTTACTACAAAGGTCATCAAAAGTCACGTGAAACTACACGTGAAATCTAACGCCACTAAAATCCCCAGGGAATCTACACCTTACATTACACTTACAATACACTTTTCACAGCACGGTCGAAGAAAACGCCAGCACTGCAGGCTACAGACCGCGAGAAAAGTGGCGCAAGTAAAAGAGCGGGGAGGGGGTGGGGAAGAAAGGAAAGAAACGCTTGCAGACAAACCACGGGATTTTGAAAACCACCCACTTGGTCTGTCACGCCTGAGTTCGCGAACCGACATTTGATGCTGTCATCAACTGTCATAATTGACCAATAAAATGTTTGGCCTTCCGTGGAGAGGAAATGAACTTTAGGGACGGACCATTAGAAAACTTATGGGGGGCGGGCGGGCGAAGTACAAAAAAAATATTCGTGCAAGGGAAAATTAAGTGAAAAAAAATTCTTGCACGCCAATTAATCCTAAAAAATTTCATACTATGGCCTAAAATAAATTCATACAAGGAATTTGATAAAGAAAAAAATTCCCGGGGCTCGAAAATTCCCCTCTCCCTCCCCCATAACTTTTCTAATGGTCCGTCCCTTAGAGGACGCGTTTGTGAAACCAAAATAATTTTTTTTGTACTTTGGAGCGCGTGGACGGCGTTAATGGTGAAATCTCAATGAATCCAAACGATCAATGCAGGCTTTGTACATTTGTCTTCTTAATCCGTCTAAAAGGAAGGACCGCGAGGGTGAATGAAGTTTTAAAGTTTTAGCTCTAAACCTCCAGAAAGTTGGATTTGAAGTGGTAAAATGTGACAAGCATTCAAGTCTAGATCAGCTAGACAGAACGGCTTACCGTTCTCGCCACGGCACAGACAACTAGAGTGCTCTTGTAAAAGCATCCTAGAACAAAGCTAACCCGACAACTGAAAGTTCGCGTGGAGAACTAAGCAGAAATTTTGACTGAGTCACAATGCAGGTCTACCTAGTTGATGTAGCTTCAGTTTAAGGTGTAATCCATTCTTCAAAATTTGTATCTGTAAATCACTATCCGAGAGAATTTAACATCCCAAAAAAAAAAAAAAAAAAAACACTAACGAGCTGGGCCCAGCATAACAAAACATTGCAGGAAACCATCGCATTCCCAAACAAAAGAAAATCGCTTTTAGTTAGTCAGATTCAGGAGACAAATAAAACGACCTGAAACCTGAAACCCCGCCAGAAGAGCTTTGTGTTTCAAAAGAAGTTAAATAAAATGCTCTTGCATTGGAGGGAAAATCTTGCCGACCAGAATAAACAATAACCACAGAAAATTAATATGCGTGTCACGTACCAAACATGACCTCTCAGTATGAAACAAACTTTTGATCGACACATGTCAACATTGTTCGACTAGCCGAGCCAATGAGGGGCTGCGTTCGCTGGCGAACGCAGGTTTTCAAAATCGAGGGGTTTGTCTGCAGGCGTTTCCTTCCTTCCCCTCCCCCTCTCCCCTCTTTCACTTTTTGGCTCTCGTTTCATTTCTCGCGCGGTCAAAACCGAAAGTCCCCTTCCTCGCTATTTCTTTGCTCCGAAACCAAACGGAAACGCCTGCTACGCAGGCTAAGACTATGTATGAGGAATAAACTAGTAATAGTTCTCACTAAAGCTGCTCCCGCTTTTTTTATATTATGGGGTGTAGAATATCTTCTAAAGTGAAACTTTGTACAGGGAATGACCATAATTTTTCAAATGCTTTTTTTCTTATCTGAGAGGCTTTGTTATTTGAACAAATCTGGAAAGTGCAAGGTAGAGGTTTTATAACATCATATGCTCTTGCCCAGTTATCCCTGGTTACCATGTGATGACTAGCATCGGACTCAGGCGTAGGTCAAATGGGTTGTTTTCTAGGCTGCGAGCAGTCTCTCTTTTTCCTCAGATTTAGTGACGGGAGTGCACGCGCGCGCGCGCGCGAGCGCTGAGCGGTGAAGCCGCGAGACGCGAGAAACGAGGGCGCCTTCAGTAACCCGCGTGGTCATTTGCGTGTCTTGCGCGTTTTGCTTAATGGACCAAGAAAAAAGAGAGACTGCTCGTAGTCTAGTTGTTTTCGGTCATGACGCGTTTCAATTATGAGCTGACTCTGGCCTCAGTTTATTGCACAAGTCAGATTTGTTGTAAGTAGCTCTCCCTACTGGACTTGATGTCTTTTATCTACTGTAATAAAGACAGAAAGGTTAATTATTTTTTTAAATTTAATCAAACAACAACCTAATGTGTATCTTTTTTAAGTCAAACAGTTCAAGAGCTTATGTGTTAAATAATTTGAATAGAATTTGAATTTGAACATGAACGTTACAAAATATATTTAACAGTCAGTAAATTATACCAATATTACGAACATGTGTTGTTATTAAATTTGTAGTCTGCTAATGCAAGTATATTTCTCGCAGTCAGATTTGATGTGGGAAAAACAAACATGATGCTACTTCTAAAAAACCGTCAACTGCACAGGGATAAATATGAGAGGTGTTTCGTACAGAATTCATAAAAAATGTGCTGTCTTAGCAATAACTGCTGGAGTTATTTCACACACATCTAACTTAAGTTCCCCCTGATTTTCATCTCCCATTGAGCTACTGTTAGCTAAGGAATCTTTTACTTCACAAAATGTGCTGCTTAATAAGGCTTATATGAATTATTCATATATTGTGAAAAAACCATCCTTGCTTAAACTGTTTTTTCAGTGCAGCCAAATTAATTGGAAAACTCTTTTACACCTGAACAAAGATCATCAGTATAGGATATACGTCCATTTTTCTTGAATGAGAACTGCACAAGTAAAATGTTTATTATATGATCGCACCATCCCTTTCAACTTGTATTTGGTTTGGCCTAGGTGACGTTTATATTTGCATACGCTGACTTTATCACATTCATAAGCTCTGGAGAGAATTCAATAAAAACAATATTTGAGTGTGATTCGGAGGTCAAAATTGGCTCACACATAGGGGTTTCAAAATCAGGGCAGTTTTAAAACTTTCCAGGTTGAGTCTGAGTAGCAGAAACAAACTGTGGCCAGGAATTGTAATTCAGCTTACATTTTTGCAGGGCAGATCTAGTAAAAAAATTTACCAAAATTGAGCTATTTAGAACCGAGTCATCCTTTTGCCACTGGAAGGTTACACAAGTATCTTAGAGATGAAAAGATATTCATTTCATCTGGAGTAATTTAAAAGCTTGCCAAAGGTCTTTTGCTCAAAAATCTGACTGAAGCAAGCATTGCAATCTCTTGCCAAAAAAGAAGGGCATTGTTGTCTTGAATAAGCCCAAAGAAGCTCTGTGAATTCATTTCTCATAGTCAAGTTGATAAATGTGGCAAATTAAACACGATGCTATTTCTAGAAAACTATCCAAGGCACAAGAAAAAGTTTGAGGAATGCTTAAAGCTGAATTCATGAAATGGCTTTTTCGTTCAGCATTATTAATAAGCTTAGCTTTCAACTGAGGTATTACCGTACGCACAACAATTCAAACTATACTTACGCTGACGCTTAACACTCAAAGCGACCTCTGGACCTCTAGAACTCTGAAAATATGCCATTATCACAACCCATGAGTCACTAAACCAGTTCCTTGTCCTCTTTTCAATCACTGATTATACTTTTGGATTGCGGTGCGAGTCTTTCGCAGATCAAAGGTAATAGCCTGAATTTCATCCGATTGCTTCGAGTCGTTATTACTCCCTCAGAGGAGAAAACGACTCAAAGCAATCGGATGAAATTCAGGCTATTACCTTTGATGTACTCCTGAGTTATTTGGTGTGAATTCATCGATTTAGTCGGTTTTTTGGCTGTTATTGTTTGACCCCTGTCACTCTCTTCATAATACAGGAATACATCAAAGGTAAGTCTCCCTTATTTATTTTCTAGAAAAATAAGTAAGAATAATGATATTTAGTGTTTGCAGACCTCAATATTTTATTTCTCATACAATTAGTTTCAACGGTTGCTTGTAACGAGACACCGACTCCTCTGGTGACAATGTTTTTACATGACACACTCGTAACGGGAGCTTGGGACACCTGTGGTTTGGTTGTTTTTCATTGTACGAACAAATTGAAAGGCCAGCCAATAGGATTGCGTAAAATCTTAATCGATTATTTCTTCTTGTCAGCCGACCAATGAGATTGTACAAAATCTTTGTCGATTTTTAATCATCTTGCTTCCTCTGAAGAACGTTTCAGAACGTTCCTTGCAAAATTTGTCAAGTATCGGTTTCCCACTCGGGGTTTAAGATGGCCGGCGAAATCCTTCGGGGTACTGGTAAGTCACGGGAAGCGACCTAGGCCAAATTATTTCCTTTTAGTTTGGATTTTTTCCCCTCATGATTCTTTTTTGTTTAGGTCTACCTTTTTCTTAAGGTTTTAGTAGCGTCTCTTTGTGGTGACGGGATTTCGGATAGATTTTTGTCGTCGAAGTTCGCCACTTTTTGCCGAGAGAGCTCAGAGGTCAGTTTTTTTTCTTATTGAAAAAAACTTGAGGGATGGGAGGTTAAATCACGGAATTTTCAACTCGTACCCTTGACGATGTTTTCGACATGGATTGAACTTCTGGATGGGACACGGATACGGATCTTAGTGAACTTATTATACCTTGGAATCATGGATAATCATTAGAACTTTTTAAACTTTGAGACCTTGTTCTTATCCAAATCGTGCTACGAAAATAACTACATGGTGGTGATAGATCAAAGCAAGATCAACTCCATCCTTGCGACCACTGACACTGACTATAAATTCAGTCATAAGCACATTAAACCAACCCATACAGGTTACCTACTCATCGATACTTATGACATGACACATCTTTCCGATGTCCCTAATTTTTCCAAATTCAGATAGAACTCCATTATGCTTGCATAGACCAATGCATACCACGGGAACGACTTTAGGCGTCTTGTTTTATTATAGTGCGCATTTAGCTGGCTTTTTTAAGCAAAAGGTTTGCCTCTTTCGATACCGTGTGTTTTGGTCACCGGTCAGGCGCAATTTGCAGGTATTTCTAAGTTTATATAGGGCAAACAGAGAGATCAGTAAGGTTTGTTTACAAATTATATTTGTTTGCGGATCGGAGAGTGGTTTGCTGGCGTGGTTACGTAAAAATACACGTAGGTAATCGGTTTGTTTCGATGCAGGACAGGTTTGTTAATCTTATTCAGTTATCGGCTGCAACATATATCTGAGGAATACCAGAGAATGAATATAAATTATGGCGATAAATAAAATGGAACAAAAACGTCCAGAAGTCTCCCGCTTTGCGAACAATGAATTTTGAATTATGTAAATTAAAAACAATCAGCTACTTTCACACCTCACACATGCTCGCTATCTTGACACAGTCCCTTAAGTTCTTCTATTAATAATCAAGCGTATCTTAGTTCCATTATACGTTTTACACAAAGTGTTATCAACAATAAAAGTAGCAATAGAAACAGGTTTTCCTTGTTACCTTATTGATAACTCCCTACTATACTCCTACTATAAAAGAAAGTGATGGGGGAGGGGAGGAGGTGGGAGCCTATTAGAGGGGGGCACTTGTATGATAGTTTGGCCAAAGAGGTGGGCACTTATTCGCAGGAGGGTGCTTATTCAAGGAAATACGGTACCTCACCAAATTTGGATTGTATCTTGTACATGCGTGTGTTAAAATCTTTTTAAAGTCAACTTGAACGATGTAGTTCCCACGCACCAATAGGCGCCCAAATTTGTATGGGATGGAAACGCCAAACGCCATACCCTGGCCTGCGGCAAGTCTTTGCATAGGTCAAATAAAGAAGTGCCTTCCCTTCACCTCCAGGCTTATTTAAATTTATCTTATTTCTTTGGCAACAGATTAGAGGGTCCCTCTTTATCAAAGAACAAATATCCGAATTTGGCACCAATAACATATACAACGCTGACACTTTTAATGAGATGACTTCCACCCCCAATGAAGCCAGCTATCTTTCTGGGTTCAGCAATGGTATATACCAAGGAATGGTAGCAGGTGATCCTAATGCTGTGTGGCTTATGCAAGGGTGGCTTTTTAGGCGCATCGAATTTTGGAAGCCACCACAGGTCAAGGCATTCTTACAAGGTGGAGTATGTAGCTAAAAAAGGAGGGCAAAGGCTAGAAAGCGTGTACTGTTAAGATAAAGGTGAAATGGGACAATATTACATTATGTCATATCTTGCTCCTGATTGCTTTGCCGTGATTTGAATCGTTTTAAATACGTCCTTTTCACAAATGAGTACCTTCTGTTTCAGTTTTAAGGCAGAGTTTGTTCAATCTTAATGTTCCTTTATACGTTTTATCAGCACAGTAGTACAACTAGATGCATAGAATTATACACAAAACAAAATATGAAAATTGAACCAACTTAATCAAGGTCAACATTACTGACAACAGCATATTCCATCAGAGAAAATTACAATATTTACATCATACAACAAAGTTTAATAAGAAAGTGCTAAGTTAAAATTATAAGCGAAATTGAACGACAACCCCTTTATCAGGGGTTCGCGGTATCTCCTAATTTATATCAAAAAATGCAAATATGAATATCGCTTCCGAGAAAAGGAAAAGTTCCTTTTACGATATATCACAGAGAAGCGGTGAAGGTCTAGAGACCCTGTTGTCGGTTAAACTCGACCAGTACATGTATACCCTTGATTGAGCAATCCTCTCGGCCCTGAAGTGTATTTGCGAGTTGAGTTTGCTTCTTGTTTCGTCGCCCAGTTATGTGCTATCCTAGTAAAAAAATGTCGATGACATGACCATGATGATACTGATGATGATGATGATGAGGAGGAGGAGGAGGATTATGATGATGGTAATAAGTGCTTTTACTTCCTCATCTTGGTTTCGTCACTGAAATACTGAGATATTACACGAGACTATACCTCATAGTCTCTTGGATATTATTATCTTCTGAGTTTCGATACTTTGTCACCTACATTCAGCATTATGCTTTTGTCATCATCAACATCATCATCATCATCATCATCATCATCATCATCATTGTCGTCATCAAATCAATGGAAAACCAATACGCTGTACAGCTTCTGAAAAACATTTGTGCACACTACCCTTTTCTTAGGAGTTCCTCGAGGACGTATGATTGTCCTAGATTTAGCGGCGGCTATCTACCCTTTCTGGTCGCGCACTGAATCATTCGATGGTCAACCGTTTATTTGGTGTATGTATTTGGAACAGTACAGAGCGTCATAGCAGGTAACGTGCTTTATAATCAAGGAACACTGTCAGCTATTGTCATATGTTTGGGAGAACGTAAATTTTATCCAGACGTTCAAGAAAATCTAAACCAGAGGACATCAGTAAGGTTTTAAATTTTGCCGTCTTTATCATGTATTTGGCCGTTGCAGTTAACTCCAAAATAAAGATTTGAAATGAGTACACCAATAAGTAAGTTAATTGATTCTCGTATCGTACCAGTACGCGATAAAGAATGAGCGTACAAAATGGAGCCTTAAACTTCTCGAGGTGACGAAAACGCACTGGAACACAACAAGGCAGAAATCTAAGATGGAAGATCGTCCAAGATAGCTATTATAGCGAATAATCCAAGGATGGTCCACGGTTTCAACTCGTCTTTATTACAGTTATAACGAATTACGATTACGGTTGCTAAAAGCGAAACAAAAAATACAAATTACTAAGGAATACAAATTACAGCTATGAAACGACGAAAATACAGGAAACGGAAAGAAACTAAGCGAAAATACTTACAAACGTTGTGTGACTAGAAAGTTGAACGGAAAAAAGGTACGATGGCTAACAAGACTGGACGAAAAAACTGCAATGATGTTGCCGTGAACGCTAAAGCGAAATGAATTAGAATAAACGATGAAACTTACAAAATGATCTAAGAACAAAGAAACTTATGCAGAGAAATCTAACAGAATATGAATAGCGATAACTGAAAAGAATGTGAAAGGAATGTGCAACTATACAAAGAACTAGACGCTAAACATATTGACGCGGAATGCGGCCGTAACAATAGCTCTTCAAAGTTGATTGTCATTATGGCTCAGAAAATCTTAAAATCTTACCCTAAAATGGGAGGTGTTGGATCGACATCCGATTTTGTTCTTTAATGACCTTTCATGCTGTATTTTGTTCTTCAGAAACAATCATATTACTTCTTCGCTAAAATCTATGGGGTGTTTTTGATGACGTCATAATTATGTTGTTGTTATATTGTTTCAGGGCCAATTGAAGCATTCAACAGCTCTAATAGTACAATGATTGGCACGGGCTTAACACCAGAGGGCATAGAGCAAAACGACATGATGTATGAGCTGATGAACGAAATGGGTTATCGGATAAAAGCCCTGAATTCTGTGGAGTTAGAGGACTGGATAAAATACTATGCACTTCGAAGATATGGTGGCACTAACGATAACATAGTGAAGGCATGGAAGTTGCTTATCCACTCGGTCTATAACTGCACATATTACTGTATTGGTTACAATCACCGGTCGGTTTTTGTTAGGCGACCAACTCTCAGGATTGCAACACATATATGGTACGACCCAGAAGATGTGTTTAAAGCGTGGGACGCACTGGTCGCGGTGGCTAAGGATTTTTCCCACTCGAAAACATTTAGGTAATTTATCGTAAGACCCTGCGTCGAAAATAACGTACAGTTTCTAAAATACTGAGAGGGAACCTTGTCACGCTGGGTATTTTTTCAAGCTGAGCGGCCAACAGATTCAGTGGGGGCGTGATAGGCACAAATATTTTTGGAATTTCCTTCCTTTAAAGGCATGTTACTGAAATTAATACAGGCAGCAATACTTGATTCCAGGAACATTTTGAACAAGGCATTTCTAAGGGTACAAGTCACGTGACCCACTAGTGGCAAACTCCAAAAAGTTTCTCCCTTAAAAGTATGTAGCCTTAAACTGTGGTACTTTGCGGAAATATAGTGCACATAAATTTGAAGAACTTGTCCGATTTGAATTCTCAAATTTCATTTTTGTCACGTCACAACTGAAGACATCACAGAGTGAGCTCTTTGGTCATGCGCAGTACTAATCCAAAAAATTAAGAATTTGCGACAATAACTTAAGACAAATACAAAGGTGAAAAGCTCAACTCATTACCTTCTATAGTTTAAGAGATATTGTTAACATCCCATGCATATTTTAAAAAATAATTTGGACAAATTCGTGGCCGATTTTTAGCACTTTTCTTTCCCACCGTGGTAAGACTCTTTCAGTTTCTAACGGTATTCGGGTCGATTGTAGTAGTTATTAAGTCAGTTATAGGTATATAATCATCCTAAGGCTATAATCATCACACTTGAAACCACGATGGCTGCCCCAGAGGGTAAGTGCTCGATCGCGACGATCTTACGGAAAAAACGGGGGACTGTAACAGTCTAAAATCAGTAACACATATAGACTAATAAGGGCACTGTTACATAACAAAGCAACCACTTTCTACGTTTTTGCCAAACGTTATTAAGCCATTAACACTTCAAGTAATATTATTAATATTATTATTAACGAGTGTTTTATTGAGTTAAAACACGAGACCATGCACGCAAACTGCGGCTGTATTAAAAGTCTAAAACTTCTTTCTTCGATCTGATCGCGCTAACCACATCCCTGGGGTTAGCTGGTTTTATTTGTCTTCGACAAAAAAATACGTGTAGTCCAAGTAGTATAGTAGTCTCTCTGGGGACTCTGCAATAAAATAGCCTTTAACTCTATTATGTAAACTCTATTATGTAATGCTAGCACGCGGCGTATAGCCTGTGGATGGATAAATACATGTCTGTGCATTGTAGGTTTCTTATATAAGATCAGTTTCTCTTCCCAAAAGTGTGCTCAGTCTTTTCGGTGTTTCGTACTCCTCTCTTCGCGCTCCTCCCACCTTCCAGCAGATGTGAACCAGCTCTCTTCCAGGAGCTCCCCGCTCCTACCGCCTCGGGTTGACTATGGTACCATGGTTTTTCATTGCCGACCATATTTGAACATTTGTTGCGGATGACGCAAAGCCCGGGGGGGGGGGCACTCAAGGGAAGTTTGGGTAAATGTAGACCGCTTATCGCAAGTCTTCACACTCTTTGAAAGGCTTCCAGTCCAAAAACACACCTTGTTCAAGACGCTTAATAGTCAAATTGTATACCCTGTTTAAGACTCAAGACCTTGAAAAGCATACCCAGTTCAGCGGCTCATACCCGTATAGGCCAAATAAGGGAGTGCCCCTCCCCCGGGGGGGGGGGGGCGCAAGTGAGAACACATTACTATAATTCATTGGCTGCTCGATATCTGATCCAGAGAAGATGATAAATATGCAAACTTTTCCTTGTTTCTGCCTAATTAACTATTGATGAGTTTTTAAATTAATTTTTTTCTAGATATGACCTTGTTGACATCACAAGAGAAGCATCACACCTTCTAGTGATTCCGGTCTACCATGACCTTGTACGAGCCTACAACGCCAAGTCGGCTCTTCAAGTTGCTCAAATCGGTATCAAACTACTTAACATGTTCGATGACCTGGACAGCATACTTCAAACCAATAAGAAATTTCTTTTGGGATGCTGGCTGGACTCCGCCAAAGCCATGGGAACAACGCCAGAAGATGTCAGGCTTTACGAGTATAATGCGCGCCTTCAGATCACTCTTTGGGGACAAACAGGGAGGATTAATGACTACGCCAACAAGATGTGGAGTGGCTTGGTAAAAGGCTATTACAAACAACGATGGAAGCTTTTCATCGAAGAGCTTGTTTTTGCTGTTCGCCAGAAGGTGAAGTTAGATAATAATGAGTTCGCAAAAAGGTTACTTGAACGAGAGACTGCTTGGACGCAAGGTAGAGAAGAATATCCTTGCCGACCAGTGGAACACAGTGTTGAGGTGGCGAGGTTCCTGCATAGCAAGTACCGCTTATATTCACGTCGGAGAAGGATTGAGGTGGTTTGTATTAAGGAAGATTAGGACGACAGCTGCAAAGAACTTTAATATTTAAGGTATTTTATTTGGTTTGAAATATGGCAAAACAATAAACTTGAACTTGAACTTGATCCCGGAAACCAACCTCAAGAGTCGCTGAAGTCTACCTACAGTCTCAGCGATCCTTCGTTCAATTGCAGCTATCGTTGCAATTGACGTCAAACAGTTGTGTCATTATTATTATTATTATTATTATTATTATTATCATTATTGGTACATATTTTTTATCTATTAACGATGATAGGGAAACCAGCCTCGTAAATAAAGTGATAAAGAATGAGTTAACTATCTGAACGATTAAATGAAGCATTTTTAGGTCTGTGGCCTTTTTTGTCTGTTGCCAGTTGCCCCGTGACGTTGCCTGACTTACAGCAGGCAGAGGTAAAATGTGCGATCAAAAAACCTTCTTTCATAGTTGTTTTCAAGGTATAACTTTTTAATCATGTTAAAATGGGCAAGAATTTTTCTTCAGTTTAAGTAAAAAGATCAGAATTTTACAGAGACAAAGTGTCTCGATTCGTGTGCGGTACCGCAAATGATCCCCAGACCGCAAGTAATCCCCAAAATGGACCGCAAATGACCCTCGACCGCAGATGATCCCTAATTTTGACCGCAAATGAACCCGTGAAAAGGTGAGGAATGGAATGGATTTTAGCCATTGATGAAGAACGGTGCTGAGTACTTGAACAACACGTAAGACAATAAAATAAATAAAAAAAGATACATACTCGCACTACTTCTTTTGGCAATTAAAGTTTCGTCGCTGTAAAAATTGAAGACAGAAAGGACGTCAAGCAAGAAACTTGTCTTCTTAGAGGAGCTGAAATTGTCTGGAAATAGAAAGCCAGACACCTTGTACATAGCAGGAGCCTGATGGACAAATGAATTGTTTATTTTAAGAACATTTAATTTTATTTCTTTTCTGAAGTTTTAAAGTACACTTCAGAGACCATCACGGATCTACACGGGACCCTATATAGTCAGAAGTCAAAATGCCGGAAGTACGGAAATACAGTTGACTCCCGATAACTCGAACCCTCGCTAACTCGAACCTCGCGCTAACTCGAACCAAAATCGATTTCCCCTGGATTTCCGTCATACATTTACTGTAATTTTACCGTCGGTAACTCGAACCCTCGATAACTCGAAACTCCCGCTAACTCGAAGTATTTTTTGTTTCCCCTCAGATCATTTCTATATAATTTTACCCTCGATAACTCGAACCATGTTTTGAGCCCTTAAAAAGTCGGGAAAAAAGAGTGTACTGCCTCCGAAACATTGAATTTTGAATTTCCCATTGACGTGTTGTAGGCATATAGTTTACTAGTGGATCGGTAGAGGAGGCTGATGATGTTTGCCACAAATCTAACGTGAAATAGCTTTACTTCTCAAAAAGTAAAATGCATGCTCTATTTAGGCAACGTTTTGTTACTTTACGTTCTGATTTATAATCTAACAGTATCTTTTAATTTTCACTCAACATTTTTACTATTAAATGTGATTAGAATACTCACTGTGCAGTAAAGACTGTTTTTTCCTTACTTCCGGCTATTTTCTTCGAGCTCCCGATAACTCGAACCTTTTTCGATTTCCCTTGAAGGTTCGAGTTATCGGAAGTCGATCGTACGTTACGACTTCTGATTATCGCTCTGTGCCGGGTTTCAGTTAACGTTTCGAAATATATAGCAGCTACGTACAGCTCATGAAAATGTTGCGACTTGTCATGTGGACGCTGTCGACACTAGCCTGTGTATTCATTCCTTGTGCCTTTGCCGCTGGAGAGAGTGACCAAGAAAATCAGAAAATAACAAACGAAAGAACCAACAAGCGGATATTATGGTGCTTGTTAATAAAGAATATTCCTATTGAAGGGGGTTCGCAAGTGAGTGAATTATTCTCTTTGATTGGTCCGATAAGTTTCTGTTTTCAGAGACTATCGCGGTTGCAAAAGTAAATATTTTCTCAAGTTGACATTTAGGGTCGCGGACAGTATCCGATAGATCGATTTGGCAAATTGCTTGTATAGTACGTTTAAGTTCTGTGCAGGTTAGATGAATGTTAACCAGTAATTAAGCAAGACACTACATTGCTTTTAATGTGATTTTTTAGTTCAGGGAAGTCCTTTTATGCATTTTTTTGAGAGGTAAAATTTATTCAGTTTAATACTTTTTGTTCTGATTAAACTTGATAGACTCAAGTAACTTGAGTCCATGCAATTCCAATTTTCCTCTCGGGATCATTTGCGCTCACCAATGGGGATCATTTGGTTCGAGGATCATTTGTGGCTCATTTGAGGGATCCTTTGGGGTCTGGGGATCATTTGCGGGAGTGATACACCTTATACCACAGGCGGCCCAGACGTAGTATGTGTCACTGAATGAATATATTAATATCCACATGGATAAATTAATGCGATGAGTCGTCGAAACTCCCATGGACTAAAATAGTCTAAAAGTCAAAATATAACAAAACAAAGCTAAGATACCTTCAACTGAACGTATCCTTGTCTTTCCTGGCCGGTTTAAGAGGCATTTTGTTGAGTTTTGAAATTGTAGGTACTATCCACTAAAGAAGAATTAAAGGCTGGCTACAAAACTAACAGACCATCTCCACGCGCCTTCACACGAAGCGCTATCAATTCGAGAATAATCGACGAATCCGCTCCAAATAACCATCGGCTAATCTGCAGGTAACGTGTGCTCCTGCTTCTGGCTCGCTTGCTCCACAAAACCCATTGCAACTGCACAATAATTGCTCGCTCATCAACAACCACTGTTGACCTTTACGCTTCGATATGACCGCAAACGACCAGGTTTAATACGCGACGTGAATATTCAAGCTTAGCGACCGCGTTCGCGCAACAATGCAGCACTTGCTATGGGAGGGATGGTACTATTGCTTCCAGGTCAATCAATCGGGAAAATAATATTGAAGCCCTTGTAATTTTTAAAAAGATCCAATTTGCCCAAGGAGCACCGAACAGATACGAATCTTATAGCGGAGCTAAAAAAAATGAGCGGCAGTGGAAAAAGTGAACAAGAACATGTACCACATGTTCTCCATAAAAAGTGAAAACCAGGAAGTTTTCTGGACGTTTCACGTTGCAGTCATGCAAATCAACGGCAAGGAAATGTACAAGAAAGTGTGCTGCAATTAGACCTATTGTTGTTTTTCACAGTTCTGGTCAAGGGCATCCAACTTTTCATTTTTCACATTTCACTCACCGGGTTAGGCTATTTTTCGTAGAGAGTGAAATGGAATCCTAAAATTTTCGGATTCAAAAATGTGATGAAAGAAGGTATCTGAAAAATTATCTCCTTCGTAATACGTTAAATTGCATCTAAAATTTTCGGGAAAATAATTCTGAATTCCTCGTAATTTCGAAAAGACTCAAGTTCCTCTAGAATGGCCGAACACTGAGATGCAAATTTTAAAGCACCACTTAGAATGCATTTCTATAGAGCTAAAAGCACTTAATAAATAGCTACAGAAGTGTTTTCAATTGAAAGTATTTGAGGAAACAGTCGTTGGGTGGCCCTGTCTCGTTGCCTTCTCCGCTTAGCATTACACGATATATTTTATATTTAGTACGAGCAAACTATAAATCATTAGCTTCGCTTTTAGCCCTCCTGACTAAATTTATGTAAGCGCTGTTTAGAATGCATTTTTCGATCAAAAGTACTCTGGACAGCCTTAAATGTGCTTTCAATGCATTTAGGGGGAAATCATCGTTGGGTGCCCCTGAGTTTTGAGAATAATAATAATAATAATGAAAAAAGATATCGCGCACATAAATTTTAATTTACGATATCTTCAGCTGTATCTTCTATTCAGCTGCATAGCGGGGGCCAGATTTTGCCTTTTTCCCGGGCGGAAAATTCTCGTCCTCCTTCACCAGTTTGGACAACATATTATGGAGTAAGACGTTGTTAATCTAAGCAAATAAGTCTGGTAGAGTCAAGAACCTATGCAAGCGGCTGGACGAACAATGTGACAGCAGCTGAGACAGCGAACGTTAGAAGAATTCGAACTTGAAAACCAGGGCTGCCCTGTTGAAAACTTACGGACGGTCCCTCGATCTCCTTTTGTTTTCTGGTCAAAACTAACGCAGCGAACCTTCGGTCAGTCGATTGACCTAGAAGCCATAGTACCATCCCTCCCATAGCAAGTGCTGCATTGTTGCGCGAACGCGGTCGCTAAGCTTGAATATTCACGTCGCGTATTAAACCTGGTCGTTTGCGGTCATATCGAAGCGTAAAGGTCAACAGTGGTTACGTTGTTGATGAGCGAGCAATTATTGTGCAGTTGCGATGGGTTTTGTTGAGCAAGCGAGCCAGAAGCAGGAGCACACGTTACCTGCAGATTAGCCGATGGTTATTTGGAGCGGATTCGTCGATTATTCTCGAATTGATAGCGCTTCGTGTGAAGGCGCGTGGAGATGGTCTGTTAGTTTTGTAGCCAGCCTTTAATTCTTCTTTAGTGGATAGTACCTACAATTTCAAAACTCAACAAAATGCCTCTTAAACCGGCCAGGAAAGACAAGGATACGTTCAGTTGAAGGTATCTTAGCTTTGTTTTGTTATATTTTGACTTTTAGACTATTTTAGTCCATGGGAGTTTCGACGACTCATCGCATTAATTTGTCCATGTGGATATTAATATATTCATTCAGTGACACATACTACGTCTGGGCCGCCTGTGGTTACATGTCACGCATCGCCTTGCTTAATTATATGCTGACTTGAAGTGAAAGCATCTCTAAAACAAGGAAGTTAACACGTATTGGTCATCGGGTTTATGACTTTTCAATACGTGTTGCGCATCAGTGACAGTTCCAGAGTTACCTCCACTATGCAGTCAACAAGCGCTTTTGCCCATCTTTTAACTTTTCTTTTGCTAAATGGTTTTTCTATTGCGATAAAGCTCGATCACAAGATGTTCAACGAGTTTCATCACATCAGAAGTCACGCATCTTCGGACGTACAAACTAAAGCAGTTAAAGATCTTATAACTCGACTTCTACCTGAACATGCTTCGAAGTTCGATATCGTTGTCCAGCCTTTCTTTGGACCGCCACATTTGGACGAATTTGAGTACAAAACCACTGCAGAATCCAAGCTACAGATAAAGGGAACAAGTGGTGTAGCGTGCTCGCTAGGTCTACAACATTTCTTGAAGAATTATTGTCACGCGCACATTTCGTGGAGTGGAGACCAGTTAAAGATACCCAAACCCTTTCCTACTGTGAAAGACTTGACAAGGATAACCCTACCGTACAGGTACTCTAATGTATAGCACAGTTCATCAGTTATCAGGCTCATGCCCTGTGTGCCAGAGGTTTTCTCTTCTTGATGACTGAGATGCATGGTTTGACACGTCACGTTTTCCGTAAAGGATTTAAGTATTAGCATACAGATCTATCCATGCATAATGAAACCTTGGTTGTTTACCATTTACAAAAGTTTCCAGAAAATCCGATCAGTAAATGGAACAAGACTTTTTGGGTCGTTGTTTCCTGCGGAAAAATTCTGGGAGCAACCGAACATCGCAAAAGGTAGCCCTGTTGTTACAAACGGAAATTAGCCAACTTTGATATCAGTTCCAGGCTTTCGCGGCCGTTTTTCGGTAGATGGAACGGATTTGTGCAAACGGAAAACGCGATTCGGGAAAGAAATTTCCAGATCGGAATTTTGCCTAACATTTACCCAAACCTTGAACCGACCGGTTTTCCAATGTAAGTGGTGACAACCCTAAATTCAAACCTATATTCCGCTCCAAAAGGGCTAACTTGACACGTGATCGAACATGAACTCGAGGACAGAGTTCAGTAACACACAGACGTTCTTTAATTGGGCTTCGTGATGCGTTTCTTCCCCACGTTGGAAGAAGCCCAAAGCTAAGAGTTAAGCGGCAATATAGAGAGGTGACTGTTAGCAGAGGTTCGACTGTGGTTAAAGTTGAGGTTAACGCCCACAACAGCTTTCCCCTTCTCCTCAAAACTCGAACGGGTCCATAACACAAAGGGTGTGGGCTTTGAATCCCTTTGGTCTAAAATTGGGAATAGCCTTTAAACGTTGGATGTGTTTCTTTCTTTTTTATCCTAGTTCATCTCTTGAGGAAAACGGTCCAGGACCTGAATAGGGTTGGGAAATCATGATATTGGTCTGAAATAGGCAGGGTTCACAGCATACTTCATGAATTTTCCAAGTGAAATCCCAGCGTTCTCACTACAAACAAATCGATGTTCATTCCGAACCTTTTACTACCTTGATAGAGGTAAAAATAGATATGGGGTTGGGGGGGGGACACAATGTGACACGCTAATACAGTACACCCGCCTGTTTTCGCGAAACTTTCCATTGGCCAACTTGTCTCTGTGTTTCTCTGTCAGATTTCGCTACTATCAGAACGTGTGCACCTTTAGTTATTCATCTGTCTGGTGGAACTGGACTCGCTGGCAGCGAGAAATTGATTGGATGGCACTGAATGGCATCAATCTTCCACTTGCCTTCACTGGACAGGAAGCAATATGGCAGAGGGTGTATCACAAAATTGGACTCACACAGCAAGAACTAGATACTTTCTTTGGAGGCCCAGCTTTCTTGGCATGGTAAGCTGTGTTACTTTTGAAGGACCAGTAATCATTATGCTTTAATCCTTAGCAGTCTGGTTGTAAAGAAAAATCTCTTTTTAGCATGCAGAAATCTTATACTTTTACTTCATATTAATTTCCTTGCTCTAACTTTAATAGCGCTCTAAAGAATTGAATTGCTATGCCTTAGTGTTTCAGTGTTTCAGTAGTGCAGTCGTTCATTAAAAAGTGATGCGCAAAAACACAGAGGGCTTAGGATAACAACTGCAAATTCATTATTAAGTTTGTATTTGGATTTAAGAAACTTATATGCCTTCAGCAGTATGCCGGAGTTTTAAGCAAGTACTTACTACAATAGCTGACTGTCGGTAGCCCAGTATTTTTCTGGAAAGGTTCCGAAAAAAAGGCACAAATAACTAAACATCACCGATGGATTCTTACATTACCTATATCACGATTCACTTAGCTGAGACCTCTTTCCACACTTTACAAACCTCTTCAATTTGTAACCACTAAGATTTCCTTCCACAGTAAGGTAATCGAGTCTTTTCTTCCAGGGCAAGAATGGGGAACATACGTGGGTGGGGAGGTCCTCTTCCGCCATCGTGGCGTAAGAATCAACTTGATCTACAACACAAAATTCTTACAGCGATGAGGAATCTTGGCATGGCTCCCGTTCTCCCTGGATTTGCTGGTTTTGTGCCGGATGGTCTGAAAAGAGTGTATCCACAGGCAAAATTGTCCAGAGTGAGCCGATGGGGTCGATTTAACAACACTTTCTGCTGTGGTTATCATCTTCACCCCACTGATCCCTTATTTAAGGTAAGTCACTTGTATGTACACGTACATTTTAAGCTACAAATCTAAATGAAAAATTCTGAAGCACGGTTTAAAGGAATGCGTCTTATGAGCATGACACTATAGCTAGTCTCGTAGAGCTGTTTGACGAGGCCAACGGCTTTTCGTCCTTATCCGAGAAGGCGCAAAGAAAGGCAGTACGTTCGGATCAATTTATGTTTCTGGGAAACTGTCCACCTACCGCTACCCTAAGCTAACATCAATACTTACCTCTCACTTAGGGAAAAATGTTGACTTAGGGGAGGGGTAGGTGGGCAGTTTCTCTTGCAGAAACATAAATTGATCTGCACGTTCTCCTCATTTTAGTGTGAAGACTCAGGAATCGAGCCCGGAGCCACTGATTGTATCTAATTCTGGCACCCAACCTTTACATTACAGCCAATCGGTCTTTTGACAGTCTTTGTTTTGGGTCTCTTTAAAATGGGTGGTTAATTTAAGGCTGCTCGGTAATTACTGGAAATCTGTTTTATACTTCATTTGCAACAGACAGTAGGGTCCCTCTTTATCAAAGAACAGATATCCGAATTTGGTACCAACAACATATACAACGCTGACGCTTTCAATGAAATGACGCCCACATCCAAAAAACCCAGCTATCTATCCGGGCTCAGTAGTGCTGTATACCGGGCCATGGTGGCTGGTGATCCTAATGCCGTTTGGCTCATGCAAGGATGGCTCTTTCGGGACACCAACTTTTGGAAGCCATCTCAAGTGAAAGCACTCTTACAAGGTTTGTAAGTAGTCAATAAAGACAGATTAAGGAAGAAGGTATGATTCTGTAAAAAGGAATAAGCCTGCCAGCAAGCTCTCAACTTGAAAATCGGTACAGGCCAAGGCTCCAGTCTTTTGTGGCTCGCATACGCGCGAGACCTTCGGCTCTCGTGTTCTCATGATTGCTGGCATGCTCAGATAACGGCATGGTGTTGTATATATAGATGGGGCTCTTCAATAATTAGCTTAAGAGGTTTCGATGAATTAACCACTTCAATATTGAAAACCAAATGAACTCATTACGAAATCTAAAATGAAGCAGGAACGTTGACGTTAGTGTTAATGAATCAGTACTCAGTCGCTTGGTTCTTACACTGTGATAGCCCTACCTGTTTATTTCAGTTGAGCCTGTTGTTGGCTCTTTGCCATGTCTCACAAGAAAAAGTATCTCCGAAACACAAATTTGACCAGGCATTCGAGGGTAACCAGCTTATCGGCTTAGAAGCATGTTATGTGATATCCTCGTAAAATAAAGTAGATGATTTTGTTGATTATGATGATGACGGATGATGGTAATTACTTTAACTTCTTCTAGTTTTTGTTACTGTGTCGCCTATATCTAGGAACAGCCACGAATATACTGATGGTGATAATGATGATGACGATGACGATGATGATGACGACAATGACGATGATGATCATAATCATGACCACCATCATCATCATCGCCGCCACCACCATCTCCATCATCATCATTATCATCATCAAATCAATAAGAATCCAACATTGTGAGAGCTATTTTTAAATTTAAAAATTTGCAAACCATTAATGATTCTCTTTTTAGGAGTTCCTCGGGGACGCATGATTGTCCTAGATCTGATGGCCGATATCGAACCTTTCTGGTCGCGTACTGAGTCATTCTATGGACAACCATTCATCTGGTGTATGTTACAAAACTTTGGTGGACAATTGGGACTGTTTGGAACTATACAAAGTGTCATAACAGGTACAATAGTATAAAGCTGTTGAAATACATCAATTAATATGCTATACAGAAGAGAGACAATTATGGTGGTCGTAATTTCCACGACATATGTCATCATATGAATTAAGTTTCCTCTTATCTTGTATTTTGCAATACTGTCAGAGCTCTCCAAAAATTCTCAAAATAAGAGGAATTGCATTGATGTCACACATTATTGTTTCATTGTCCTTTTCTCACTTGTTGTTTTCATTTTTATTTCATTTTCGTTTTCGTTTATTCTTCCCCATTAGTCGGACTCCCCAATATGTGCTTTGGTTTTCAGGGCCAGTTAAAGCATTCAACAGCCCTAATAGTACAATGATAGGCACTGGCTTAACACCAGAAGGAATAGACCAAAACGATATGATGTATGAGCTGATGAACGAAATGGGTTACAGGATAAACGCCTTTAATCCTGTGGAGTTAGAGGAGTGGATAAAATACTATGCCCTTCGAAGATATGGCAACACAAACGATAACATAGCGAAGGCGTGGAAGCTACTTATCCACTCGGTCTATAACTGCACATATTACTGTATTGGCTTCAAGCACCAGTCGGTTTTCGTCAGACAACCAACTTTAAGGATTGCTCCACATATATGGTACAAACCGGAAGATGTGTTTAAAGCATGGGACGCATTGATCTCGGTGGCTAAGGATTTTTCTCACTCGAAAACATTTAGGTAATTTAACGTAAGACTGTAAAAAAATGAGCAGAGAGCCCTTCGAGAGATGGCTTGGCAGTTATTTAGGTTGCATTAATCTGTAAATGAGCTGTTGCATGAGACAGTTTAGCAAAACTTGATATTGCACCGCCAAAATTATCTCCACCTCCCGAGTATCTTGCATGCTTTAACTTCGTAAAAATCAGTGTGAAATGAAAAAGCCTCTCATCGTCGGTTGCACTATAAGCTGAACCAAATACGTAACATTTTAGGTGGAAAGGAGAGCGTCGCAATCCCCAGGAGGGTTGGAGAGGGGGGGGGGGCATTCAGGCGCAGAAGGCTTTAACCCCGACCCTGTTTAAGGCAGAAATTGTTCATTTCGCTATCCTGTTTTAGACAAGAGTCCAGCTTTACGAACCTGACTCGTTTCGTTTGGCACAAAAAATTAAGCGTCTTTTAGACTAACAATTGAAAATAGATTTAGACTTTTTTGAAAATACATTGTCGGTACCACCCATGTAAACCGCGCGTTGTAAACTTTTACACTTTTTTTAAAGGTTTTCGGCTTTCCAAAAAGACACACTGGTTAAGACGCGAAAGAGTGAAATTTTATACCCTTTTGAATAAGGACCTTGAAAACCATAACTTGTTCATCGGCCGATACACGCATTGGCCAAATAAGGGAGTGAACCCACCCCCACCCCTTCATAGGGTTACACTAGTCAAATTGTATTATCTACTGATAACCAAATAGACAATGCCATTAACAACAGGGCCTTCAAGGGCCAAAGGGATAACTATTCATTACCGAGTATTAATAGAATCGGCCGTGAACGAATCAAGATCACGCAATTTTCTGTTTCCCTATTGTCGCAAAATTTGCGAAGTTACGAAAGCAAGAAAATGTAATCCGTCTCAGCCATTAGAAGTGCTTATTTTGGCCAAAGAACATCTGAGCGGAATTTCAGAAGTGTCTGTATCATACTTTATACATACTCTAATTTATTTCTTTGTACTTCTTTCATTGTTGATGAGCTTTGAAACTTCTTTTTAGATATGATCTTGTTGACATCAGCAGACAGGCGTTACATCTTCTGGTGATTCCACTCTACCATGACCTTATACGAGCCTACAACGCCAAGTCGGTTCCTCAAGTTGCTCAAATCGGTATCAAACTACTTAGCATGTTTGATGACCTGGACAAAATACTTCAAACCAATCAGAAATTTCTTTTGGGATGCTGGCTCAACTCCGCCAAAGCCATGGGAACAACGCCAGAAGAAGTTAAGCTTTACGAGTATAATGCACGCATTCAGATTACTCTGTGGGGACCTACAGGGGAGTTTGACGACTACGCCAACAAGATGTGGAGTGGCTTGGTAAACGATTACTACAAACCGCGGTGGGAGCTTTTTATTGAAGAACTTGTTAACGCTATTCGACAAGGAAAGAGGTTGGACAATAACGCGTTTGCTAAAAGGTTACTCGAAAGGGAAACTGCTTGGACGCAAGGTAGAAAAAAATATCCTTGCAGACCAGTGGGCGACAGTGTTGAAGTGGCGATGTTCCTGCATAGGAAGTACCGCTTGTACTCGAGTCGAAGGAGGATTGAGTTAGCTTGTATTAAGGAAGATTAGAATGACAGCCCTGTAATGAAGTGAATGGTATAATATTTATCCCTATGGGGAATCAATCTGATCTTCCCCAAGGCACTAAACTGTACATCACCATATGAGGACCCAATCAACGCGACAGCGCTCTCGGGAACCGACCTCTCTCCCCATTCCTTATCCCAATCCTCCAAATCCAATGGAAAAAATTGTTGTGAAGTAATATTGTGTTTGTTTTAAAAGCCATTATCATTAGGATATTTAACGATAGTTTCTTTGTTCCCGAGTTTTCGCTCGTGCTTAGGGTTTCGTTATGTTTAGGTTTTAAGATCAAGGTTAATCCGTATTTGTGTTATCAGGTTTTGTTTGATGTCATTACCTTTTTAATGGGTTTGTCGACATAATCGACATAACTGTCTTTTATCTTGAGGTTTAATTAAGCTTGATTGCCAGTCTTTGTGGGTTCGTTTTGGGACCATAGCTGACCTTGATTGTTACCTACATCGGTGTTCCTCTTTGGGTTTAAAATAGAGCCTCGTGGGTTTAGTTGTCAAGCCAGTTTATTGGTTTCCTAGTGCTTGAATTGTTCAATCTTGTCAGTTTGTTTTTACCCACTTTTGTGATCAACATGAAGTTCGCATGAGTTACTAAGAAGGGCGTTCGTAACTCACATGGTCAGCAAGCCTGAACGTACCTACGTTGCCAGTATTTGGCACAGGTCGCTATTAGTTGGTTCGTAACTGTCATGGTCAGCAAGCCTAAACGCACGTACGTTGTACTAATATGAGTTGCCAGTATTTGGCGCAGGTCGCTATTAGTTGTTGAGCTGTAGTAGTTGGTGACGGACATTAAAAGAAGGAAAGTATCCAAGCTTTGTCAGAGTCCTGGTATACTCCTGCTAGTGAGCTAACCCCGTCAAAGAACTCCCTTACACTACGTTACATTTATTTCTTTACTATTACCCACTGAACACTCCTCACGATTCGAGACTTTTAAGTTACATAATACACATTTTTTCTCTGTTTCCTTTTTTTCTTGCTTTTAAGACATTCAGCCCAGAAGGTCTGATATAAACCCTTCAAAGTATCAAAGCGCTTGTAGCCCTTACCAGTATCAAAACAAAGATCTGCCATCTTCGCTATCTTCGTTAACCGAAGAGAAGGGAAACGGAAACAAAGAGATATTCCACAATAAGGAAACAACCCGGAAGAGAAAAAAATGAGATAGACGAAGTTCCCGACCAGGAGGAGCAACTTCACATGCGTGATAACAGTACGTCCGCAGGCTACTTAGAGATGCAAAAGGACCACGGAGCTCAGTACTCACGCTGGATCTGGGGAAAAATTACGACGGAAAGACCCTTACCCCAGGATAAACAGAGAAACCCACACTCAAGCACACGCAAAAGCTCAAAGTAATGCGGTATTCTTTATTGCAACACGCACTGTACTTTTAAGTACAGAGCGTGTTTCCTTACGAACACGATGACTTAAAATCTGCGTAAAAGCCTTTATTAAAAATGCTCTTGGCTCTAAACACAAAAAACACACAGGTGAATAATTTGTTGTCCCTGTTGTCTCTGTTGTCCCCGTTGTCATTTCTTTCCTTGTTGTTTTTGTTGTCCCAGTTGTCCTGGTTGTGCCTATTGTCCGTGTTGTTTTTGGTTGGCCCTATAATTGTCCTGGTTGTCCCGGTTGTTCCTGTTGTCCTGGTTGTCCCGGTTGTTCCTGTTGTCCTGGTTGTCCCTGTTGTTCCTGTTGTCCTGGTTGTCCCGGTTGTTCCTGTTGTCCTGGTTGTCCCGGTTGTTCCTGTTGTCCTGGTTGTCCCTGTTGTCATTGTTGTTTCTGTTGTCCTTGTTGTTTCTGTTGTTCTTGTTGTCCTTGTTGTCCCTGTTGTTCCTGTTGTCCTGGTTGTCCCGGTTGTCCCTGTTGTCCCGGTTGTCCCCGTCCTTGTTGTCCCGGTTGTCCTGGTTGTCCCGGTTGTCCCTGTTGTCCCGGTTGTCCCCGTCCTTGTTTTCCTGGTTGTCGCTGTTGTCCTGGTTGTCCCTGTTGTCATTTATGTCCTTGTTGTTTCTGTTGTCCCCATTGTCCTGGAATAAAGAAAGGCAGGTATTGCTCTTTTGTCAACTTTATTTCGATCAAGGTTTCATGGCGGTCATCGTAGGTCGAGGGTACGCAGACTTGGTCACTAAAGCAACAAGGCCAAATGCGTATCCCATACGCCAAGGGGTTACTCTTAGGAATTCTAGGTATTGCTGTGTTGCCTGGCCAAGTGTTTCTCTTAGGAATTCTTGGTAGTGCTGCGTCGCTCGGTTCTTCAAATCCTTTTATTTGCTCTCGGGGAGATTATCTTGAAAACCAAACCCAATTTAAGACCATTATAAGTATAGTAGAATCTATTCCTATTTTCAGACCAATTCGACGACACACAAAAAAAACATATCCAGTTAGGGCGGCACATATCTTTATTACATAGCTACAATTATTTATAGTACGCGCGCTCTGATTAGCTGTTTTCTTGTAAGACCGGGCATTGCTAGCGAGGTGTCCAAGTTATATACAATCTGCGTGGACAGCTGTCAAAAAGGGTATCCGCTGACCAGTGTCACCTAACTGCATTGCAGCCTCAAGAGTACAACTCACTGAGGTGACGTGTTCTTTTAATAGTAATCCTCTGACCAGTTTTTGTTTTTAATTAATCACAGGCTCAGGTCCATAATGAAAAGGCCATATAATTGCCCCCGCTGGGATCTCGCCAAGAAGACGAAATCCTTCTGGGCGAAATCCCGAGGAAGCACCCTAGTAAGTCGCACGTATATTAGGAAAGTACTAACAGTTGAAATATACAGTCAGTATGCCAGAAAAAATGCTTGAACAGGGGCCGTGAGGAATCAACCGCATGCTACGATCCTCTTTAGCGTTACGTGTTATCAGTGACATTCTGTGGAGCAGTTGCTTTGAAAGTGATGGACCAAAAGACACTAGTTAAGCTCAGATGAAGTTATAAGGTTCTTATAATTGTGTATATATAAACAGTTGAAGAGTTTGCCAGACGCGAGTTCACAAATCTTTGATTGGAAACAATTTTCAACACACTTTTTCTCTCTCTTTGGGGGAATAAGACTCAGTCCCAAAGAAGCAAAACGAGTAAATCAACGGCTAGCCTGAAACTAGCCAAACGATGGACAATTACAGGATTCGCCGACAATCAAATTCTGTGCTGACTTATTCCCTATGCACACCGATGTCCTTCCGGGGATAAAGTTTTAAAAAAGGCTAGTACGCGCGAGCGTGAATTGATCAAACCTGTTCAATTCTAAGGCTTCCTTTTCAGCAAATAAAATGAACTGTATGCAAAGAGTAAAAGAGAAATAGCGAAAAAATTCCAACTTCTAATTAAATCTTTTCTTATGGCTTAGAATAAATTATTCTCGAAACTGAGAATGTTTTCAGATCAAAGCTGTGTAAATCGAACTGAAGCAGTGTTTTTACTGTCACCTACTGTATGGAATATGATATGAGAGAAAATTCTCTTTCCTTCTCAGTCATTTGGAATTGAAAAGATAAATACGTTCATACACTCCGTAGTTCCCTCGAAAACCACAGCCGATTCCAAACCAAAATGGGCAAGGCGTATTCAGACCAAAACGACACAAAAACCCTACCCGGTTGGGCGGGACATACCTATAGGGCTTTAGTAAGGGAGTAACCACCCCCCTCCCCCCGCCCCCACTGGGAGTACTATGAAGTTTCAAAGCTCATGTACTTTTGCTTTGAGTCCTTGCAATGTCCTACGTTCTCTCACAAGTAGCGTCAAAGGCTACTTAGTCAAAGATGGTTTGGTCGGTGTGAAAAAAAGGGGCGCGTCGCAGAGAATTTATTCCCACTTCTTGTACAACGTTGGAAAATTAGACAGCGGATCACGCATGTGGTCAAAATTGTAAGGAAAGAAAAGACGAAAGACTCTGAGAACGAAATTGGTGTTTCTTGGCATGAGCAATTATTCTGAAAGCGAAGCACGTTCTATACGTCTTCCGTTAAAACTATACCTTGTAATATTTCTAAATCACTGAGGTTTTTTTAATAATAATATTTGAAAACGTGACTTGTTTGAGCTTAGGCGACAATGTTGGTGGTTTTGCTTTCGCTTGTGGCTATGCTACGGACTCAACACGTGAAAAGAAATATGTTCCTCGCAGCTTAAGGTTCCAACGTATTTTATTGCCGAAAGCCGAAAACAACAACTAGCTATCACTCCGACGTCTCGACTTTGCACATCAGAAACATAGTTTGACGGAAGGGTGAAAAAAAGTGAGCGATTTCACCGTTCGATCGAACTGTAACATAAAAAATCAATTTTGGAATTTTTAAGTTACCTTTCGCTATTATCATGGATCAAACTAACTATAGTATAAAAGTTCTAACCCAAATTTTGTTCGTGCGGGTTAATGACACGAGGATTTAATACTGCTGTTTTAGGTCAATTCTGTGCTAAAGTCATAACTTAGTGCCTTTATACCCATAGACAAAATGCTTCTGTAGAGTAGTACGGAAAAGATATCAAACAGATTTCATCGGGGAGCGCTAACCATAATATATTTTTGGTGATTTTGAAGGCATAGCATTCCAGCATTGCCAACTTTTACGTCTCAGTCCATGTCAATCCTTGCCATTCTTTGCATCAGACAACAGGAAACAATTTCAATGCCTAAATATATAGCCTTAAATAACAAAACTGAACCATTAGTTTTGGAATTGCGAATTGATGCTAAGACACGTTTTAGCTTTTTAAAAAGCTAGCAAATAGCGTGACATATCCCCTTTTTGAACGTGATGCGGTTTTTCCTAATACTTCCCATGTTTTTGGCATTATTTAATATTTTGTTTATGCAGCGACACTACCACGTTGATAACCAGTTAGACTGAACGGAATTAGTTACCAGTTAGACTGAACGGAATTAACGGAATTAGTTAACTAATTCCATTCAGTCTAACTGGTTATCAATGTGTAGTGTCGCTGCATAAACAAAATATTAAATAATGCCAAAAACATGGGAAGTATTAGGAAAAACCGCATCACGCGCTCTTTTGGTTAGAGTATACTGACCAAGCATATAAAGGTCCTTGAAGACCAGGCCATATAGGCATTTGAATTTTTGACTTATATGAGACTGAAGAACTTTGGAATAATCCTGAAAGCCGCTACGTGGTTGTACGACAGTGTTCTTTCATTCAGTGTAGCTCATTAGATGAGGTAAGTTTATAACAACCTTTTTCAAAAACCACTTGAGCCAAATGTAGCAAATTAATCATCACATTTCCTTGAAATAACTTAATCCTCTGAAAATTCAAAATGTGAATCACAACAGTAAAAAAACATTGTTAATGCAGTTCAGAGTTATCCTACACCAGCAGTTAGTTAGGCGTTTTTTATCAATTCAGAAAACGTTTCTAGAGGGGGGCCGGTTTAAGGAAACAAAAATGTATACGTGGTACGACAGCAATGTGAAATATATAAATTTAATAGAGCGGAAAAGTTTGAATAGTGTTTTTGAATTTCGAGTTCAGGTAGTCATTTTTTCTTTAAAAAGATGTTTCAATTTTTATTGTCTCTTCAGGAAAAAATAACTTTTTCGAGACAATGCCGTTGCCTCTTTAATCGTTAATCTTTAATCACAGTTCGTAACCATACATAACTGATACAAATGAACTAATACTAACATATACAATCGAACAAAAATACAAGAATGGTTAACAGGACGGTAGTAGGGGGAAACCAAATTCCCATGCTAGAGCGGTTTTCACTTGACTGTCGAAAGGGATTGTTTTTGGTTTTGGTTTTGGTTTTACTACGCCCTTTGGTTGGCTAGTGTATTTACTTTGGTTTTGGTTTTACGACAGTCAAGTGAAAACCGCTCTAAGACAGCCTCCAAAAAAGAAAAAGGAAAAAAAATTAATTAATTAATATATAAAAATATATTTTAAAAGACTATAAATTAGACTATAAATTATAAACCTAGATGCCTAATAATAATGCATAAACTTATATTAAAGACACTATGCCTAGTATTTTAAGGTAAATTATGAACGAAGGTACCTAATCAGTGAAACTTTAAAAGACTGAAGGCTAGGAGATGACATTACTTCAGAGGGCAAAGAGTTCCAATCATTAATATATCTATGAAAAAATGAATATTTGAAATAATTTGTACGGGCAACTTTAGGCCTTATTTTATAATCATGCTTACTTCTAGTTCGATTTATTCCAATAATATCGAAGTAATGATGGCAACTGATATCACAGTAACCAAATATAACAATACCATTGTTATCGAAATGATTATGCTTAACTACATTCAGATCCAGCTGAAAACGTCTTTTCGGTGGCCAGTTTTCTTCTTTTACCTTCTAGGATTTACTCGCTAAACATTTTTCACCTTCTACTTTAGTTTATCGACGGTCGAGTATTTCAGGATATTTACTTTTTACACCATATTCGACGAAATGTTTCTGAATTGATTTAGTAAGCGTGTTAGCGACGACTGGAATTACGTCCAGTGGCGGATCCAGGGACCCCCCCTTATTTCCTCTGAGACCGCCCATACCCCCCCTACCTCCCACCTATCTCAAGGTGTGGATCCGGCACTGACGTCTGCGGTCGCAAACTATACGCGTGTATAGTTACACGAAAATAATCTACAATAACTTATATGAATCGCTAATTTTAAGTCCCCCTGAATCAACATTACTGCATGTATAAAATCTTCTGAACTGAGCTGCTTTCTGCTTTAATAAAAAGTTTTAAGCAAAGGTGTTTTTAGGCGACGAACGTCGACTAGAAGTGTGTTTTTTTCCTTTAGTATGCCTCGACACTACTAAATTTGTACATTGTGTTGTATTTAAACGCGGCCAGCAAATAATACTTGCAATTACAATTCAAGTTGATCTGGGTTTTGCCCCTCCTAAAAGCCATAAATTGGGCTCACTATCGTATCACGCTCTGCCTGAGTCGTTGAAGCCTCGGCCTCCAAGGAAGAAAGACACACATCGATTATTCAGTGTCTTTAATTAACGGCTATTTGCTTATTTACTCTTCAAGGTAAGATGTCAAAAAGCCTGCAAGCTTATTTTTCATTTTTAATCACCATCGCCTTTGCACCCGGGATAACCGCCATACAGTTACCGTATGAGGTTTTTGACACCATAATAGAACTCAGTGACATTGATGACTACAGAAACCTTAATCAAGTTAATGTGTCCGATGACCTTGGACCCACTCGTCCAATCTATAGACTGGACCTTAACCCAGATTACGTAGCGTATTACGAAATTGACATCGGAAGTGACTACGTGGTATTCTCCTCTGGGCGTGAAACCGGAGATTTTCGAGAAGTAGAGAGTGGCCCAGACCCAAGACCAACCAACCTACTCATTCAACAGGCTCAAGAGAACGGTCAGCAGTGTGAGAAGTTTTACCGCCTGTCACCATTGGGACTGACAATATGTAAGAATGACAATGGAACTGTTGTGGCTGCGAGTTACAACTGGACAGCGGATGTTGCCGAGGTAGGATTATCACATTACAAAACTGTTATATTCCTCGACTCTTAATCAAATAAACAGGGACTACCATTGGCTGAGTTTTGGGCACATGACCTTGACTAAATTCAAATGTTGCTGGTTTCACATGACGTCATCAAAAATTACAAGACTTCCGTCTAATTTACTGATGTTTTGTTAGAGTGGTAAGGCAAGGCTAAAACAAGAGCCCCTATAAAGACGGGGATCAAATACTAACCTTTTTTTCTTGAAATAACCAAATATAGCTATGTAATTAAAACTACCTTTGACAAAAAAATCCCTCGATTCACGAAAAATAATCAACTGGTTACCAGTATATTCTGATTATATGTATGATACATTTGCTAATTATTTCCGCTCGAATATCTAGAACAAGATGCAATTTTCCCAAAAAGTAAACCTCGAGGCAATCTTGTGTCTTAACATATAATTGTTGTCACGTGACGCTTCGTGCGACCAAAAATTTAAGCTGAAAATTGGTGAATTCCTGGTGAATTTACTTTGATAGAGGATAAACATACTTCACTTTCTACGTTTAGAATTAATGTACTCGAAAATTAAAATGAAAGTTTTGAATAATTCAAGGTTAAATTTGGGCAATGAAAATGATGCTTGTCCTCACAATTGTATTGAAGTGCAAATTACAGTAATAACAAACGTGAAGTATTTGAAATATTTGAAATGAATTAGAAAGATGTTATTACTTGATTTCTTTTTTTAAAATATACTTTAAAACGTTAAAACCATGACTTATTAAGTACGCCAAATTTCGATTCAGTTGCATGCTCTTTGCCGAAGTTATAATATCTTATCCCCTGTGTTTGTAATAAACTCAAAATCTACAAACGTTTTCACCCTTTGATTTATTTTTTTGCAGAACGTTATGTAGCCGAGGCCCGCTTTTCGGCAGTAGCTCGTCCTTCATTAATTTTTTCAGTAATCTATAGTGAAAGTCGATTTTTATGCTTACGGTACAGTTATGACGTCAAAAGTCTCGCGAACCCAAGCAATTTTAAAGCAAGTTGTTGTATGCAAAAAAGGTACAAATGAGTACCTGCAAAGCAGCAAGATGGTAAGATTAATTATGATATTAAGCCTCGACCATGAAAAATTCCCATTTTCAAAAATATATTTGATTAATCTGACCTTCTGATTAAATCAATGGTGGCGACCGTTTTAAATGATGCCACTTTCCCTACGAGGCTGGACCTCTTAAACTGTGGTTTTACTGGAGTATTACTTCTTTAAATCAGTAGAATGTCTAAACCAACTTCTCCTTCTTGCTTAAAATGCAGATTGAAGACTGGCTACAGCTGGATCAAATGGTGAGAGACAGTATCGACAACTTTAAGAGGATGTGGCGAGAGAGGGCAGCACATAGGCGGTCACAGACAGACTGGGTCACCACGGAAGTTCTAACAAAAGGGGGAAAAAGTTTTAAGAAAGAAATTGACGACAAAGTCCTTATGCCTGGCTCCATCGTTAAAGTGGCGCTAGGTGAGCGCGTCAGATCGGTTGGCGTTTACATTAAAAACGGCGGTAACACGCGCATGCGTCCCAAATCTAGATCAGAGTGGCAGCGGAAACTCTGCAAGGTGCTTGTTGACGTTTGTCTTCTAAACGGAAGTTCCAAGGTGAATCCATCAGCTATAAAGGAAACAACCAATCATCTATCATATCTGAAGCTGGAGGTACATGGCAATCGCACCTTCGTGGGAAACACTTTACAGTGGCGTGAGATTGGATTTGTGATCGAAATAAAAGGACGCGAAAATGAACTGGTTAAAAAGTACTTTGCAATTAATCTGCATTCTCAACGGTTTCGCAGATCTTCGTGTAGCAAATTTTGTACAGGATCTGTTTCTGGTGAAAGCAGTAATTTCCCTGACTATAACCAACACAGGTGCTGTGGCAATTGCTGGAGTGGATGCAGTCCGGTGGCCTGGGCTCAGGTGTTTGGGTACTACGATAGACTAGCACACAGTTTTTACTCATCCTATAGTTCATCGCTATTTGAAGATCGATACATCATGGCCCCATTAAAGATGACATATGCAGTTCGACCCTTCGTGGAGGACATTCGATCACAGGTCGAAACATACTGTACAAGTACAGGAGCGGGTTCCACCTACACAAAAAAAATGCATTTGATCGCCCCATGGTTTCGCGCGAGACAAGGTTACAGAGCTCGATTCGTCAGCTATCTCGAGAGACGAAAAAAGAGGAGTGTCGGCGGTGCAAGAGTTGAGTATGGAAGCAGGTCCTGGATTCAGTCCAAAGGTGTTGAATGGCTCAAAAAGGACTATCCGGTAGTCTTTGGCTTTCCCGTGGAAGGTGGCGGACATTCGGCTGTCGCAACGAAATACCGGGAAAAGGTTAGAAGTTATCGTCATTGCACCAGCAGGCAAACTGGATTGTGGTGGGGGAAGAAAACCAAATCAGTGTGCTCTTGGAGAAGAGCCTACGACTACGAGTTCTATCTACATTATGGCTGGGGAGGTAGCAACAATGGATGGCGCACAATTAATCCCTGGGGTGCCCATGTTGCCTATCTAGACTAAAGGTAGCCTGTTGATTCGCCCCATGTAAGATAATCCAAGATTCCACGCTGTAGGTTTCTGATTGCAGATACTGGATTGTGGATTCTTTGTCACTGGAACATGGATTCCGAATTCCAATTGGTAACAGAATCCGGCTTCCTTTCGCAGAATTCCAGATTCCAAAGCCAAGGATTTCCGATTCCACATGCAAAATGTTCACTGATTCCGGAATCCGGATCACCTTACATGGGGCGACATTAATTCACTCAAGCAAGATTAAGGGCTGGGTCTTTTCACATTTGTCATGATTTTTAAGCGGGGTAGCCACATGACGTCACTAAAATTTAAAGTACTAAACCATCGAGCCTACTAAGATTTTACAGTTTTTAAATTTTCATACACATTTTCACTTCGAAAGGGTTCTTGGTTTTGTGATAGAGTACGCTTAAATTTCTAAGCTTTTGCGTGACGCGGCATTTGCATAACGACCGAGAGAGCTGTCATGTAGATAAAAAAAATGACTTGTTTCGGAGAATCTTGTTATCTAAACAGTTCATGTATTAAAAAATCATTGCTTTAATGTTCATGAGTTCCTCGAGGAATAAGTTCACGCTTTTGTAACAAAACTTTGATACATTTTTTTCTGTTAGTTTTCGTCCGCCATGTTGGTGCCCATCCGGATGGGCACTAGCATGGCGTCTTCATACAAATCTCCATAAATTTGGGCAAAACATTTCTCCAGATATCTCGTATACGAAATATTCCTTTGACCTGAATCTTGGCGAGGGGGTTAGATATTTAGCTCCTTTATTTCCTAGATTCTGGACTTTAACTATTAAACGGTTTTGAGTTTTATTTTGATCTATTTTGAATGGCGTGACACTGAAAACCACCAATAATTTAAGGCCAAGAATAACCAAGAAATCTTCTAATTTGACTTGAAAAAATTTTTTTTTAAACTGCATCACATGACCAGCCACGCCCTCTTTTTATAGAGAAATCCTTTGAGTCAAAATGCCCTAAAGATACAGAGCGGATCATTTTCCTTTTGTAGGTTCGAATAGTGGTAGTGGCTACTAATCACTGCCGGATCCAGACCTCGAGATGGGGGGGAGGGGGGGGGGGGGGGGGGCGGTCATTCAGACCCTTATATAAGGGGGAGGGCCAGTCTCTAAAAAATATTTTGGCTCTTCGGGCCTCAGTTTGGTCCGGACCCGCCACTGCTAATGGTCTTCTAGCAAAAACGGTCGAAATGAGGCTAGGTCAATAAACGTCTTTCTCCTGACGAAAATTTTAGCTAGGACTGACTTTAGTCAATGAAGACCAGCTGCAGCAGCCAGTTGTAACGCTTCGAACCATTCCGAGTTGATCTCGTAGACACTTTTTAGGGTCAACTTTTTTATACAGAGAAACTGGTGCTGCACGTTTGGCAAGTGGTGAGAATCGTTGGTTACAGTTTTCGAACAATAGAGGGCGTGGTCGATCACGTGACCAAGTAATTAAGTTTAGATTACTTTGCTTCATTCCTAAGAAAATTTGTATAAAAACCATAAATGACTTATACCTAGGCCTTAATCTACTTGAGCAGCTGTCTTCTTGTTTATTTTTGCCTCAATGCATGTTAGTTATAATAAGTAGTATGCATAAGATTAACCGAATGCTATGAGTTTACAATAAGTAAGGCAAGGCTTTCTTTAACTATAAAAATGTTGATGGAAGTTAAATAGAAACTTCGAGTCAGCAATATGTTGACCGCTTACAAGACTGTAAAACCAGTTTAGCAGAAAATTTAATAAAGGAGTACTGAGGAAGGTTTGTTTCAGTTCCCCTGAATACCACGTCTCGAGTTCCTTGGGTTTATTCCTTATAGCTAGAAGTAACGCAAGATAGAAAAACAAAGGAAACGTAAAGGAGCAAGCGACAAACGAGGAGCGTAAACGTGGGGGCGGGGAGGGGAGTGGCTAAGATGCGGAATGTGGCTGAATGTCATGCTCGTAGAATAAGACTACCGCAATCTCTTCCCCCGAGGGGGGAGGATTTGGGCCTAAACAAGGTGAAATTTAGCCGATCCCCCCTTTGAATGTTACTTCAGTGACTTAATTCCCCCCTAAAAACATTTAATGACTTTCGCGATTCCCCTTCCCCCCACCCCCCACATGTCTTCATTTTTCTAAATCAACCTGCCTCGTGGATATTCCCGCACGTCTCCTTAAGGACGGTTCATGGCGCGATAGCAAAACCCCTGACTGTGCTCATGAACAGGTCCCTCGCTGAAGGCTCAATACCACTGGAGTGGAAACATGCGACTGTGAAGCCTGTGCATAATCTGACTCTAGAACGAATCCAGCTAACTATATATAGACCGATCTCAGTCCTGCCGGTCTTCAACAAAATCCTTGAGCGCGCAGTGTACAAGATGGTATATACATTCTTGTGGCAACACAATTTGCTCTCTGTCTACCAGTCCGGCTTTCGTAGTCTCCAATCCACCAGCACGTGCCTGACTGATATCAAGAACACCTTGCTTCAGAACATTGATAAAGGTCAAATCACAGGCCTAGTCTTTTTAGACCTTACTAAGGCCTTTGATACTCTTGATCATAGTGTATTATTGGATAAGTTAGCATCACTAGAGTTCAGTAAGGCTTCCGTACAATGGTTTAAAGCTTACTTGACAGATAGGACACAAAGCGTTGTAGTGAATGGATCAACATCTGATCTCCAATCCGTTTCGTTTGGAGTCCCGCAAGGGTCCTGATCGGTCTCTTGTTGTTTATAACCTACATCTTAGATGTACCTTCGGTGATAATGCATTGTAAAATCCAGTTGTATGCAGATGATACCCTCCTATGCGTTATCAGTAGCTCCATCTCCGACATAGAATCTATGCTATCCGAAGATCTTAAGAATATAATAGAGTGGCTTAATAATAACTTCCTCTACCTTAACTATAGCAAAACTAAGGTAGTGTTGACTGGTACACATCAGAGGCTTTCCCTAGTTGATAGTTTCACAGTCAGGGCAGGGGACACTGTCCTGTCACAAGTCTATCAGTTTAAGTATCTTGGCGTTATGCTGGATCCATACCTCTCGTGGAATGACCACATAGACCACTTCGGGCGCAAAATTTCGATAAAGCTCGGAATGCTTCGTAAAGCGCGCAAGGTCATTCCGCGTAAGTCGTGTTTAACACGTTTTATTATATAGACATGAGTGATTTACTGGAAAATATACCACTCGTAACATTCATAAAAACTACATCCGGGACCCGAGTGGTTTTAATTATTTTCCATAATCTCACAAGTGAGTTTATCGATGACGTAATTTCCGTAATTTCCGTTAGAAATTTGTACTAAGCGTCTTGCGTCTTTTGAATTTTACTTACACATTTTTCATAGCTTTGCTTATATTTTGTCATTGTAAAGCCCTATTCAGCTCAGTGTTAGATTATTGTAAACAATGTCTTATATTGCTGGACTGTAAATTTGAGCCGTCACAATTACTTTTTGGCGGATAAAAGTCTATTATTTTATCGATGTCTTTTGTCTGTATAATAAAAAGAACATTACACGGCGGCTTGAAGATATGAATTATATTTTCGAGTGGCAAAAACAATACTCTACTCACTCGCTGCGCTCGTTCGTAAAATATTGTTTTGCCACTGGAAAATAAAATTCATATCTTCGCGCCAACGTGTAGTATCCTCTATATAACGCCATGATGCCTCCAGTATTCGACTGTTGCGCTGTCGTATGGGACTCCTGCACTAAGGCTGACCGAGAGTTCTTGGATAAGCTGCATAGGCGCGCCACCAGTATTTTTGAGGGCTACGCAGTCTCACAATCACTGATATCTTACACTTTCGGTTGGCCTACGCTCCAGTCCCGCCGGGACTATCTAAAGTGCATGCTTCATGGCCTGGCTCCAGCATATCTACTTAATGATATTAGCCACGCACACGATTTCCCTTCATATAACACGCGCCATAGAGATTTGCTCCGTCTGCCGTCAGCTAGGACAACTAAGTACCAGGGCTCCTTCAGGTTCAGCGGAGCCAAGATCTGGAACACGCTTCCTCTGGCCCTGATCATGATTTAAATAAGTTTGGGTTTGGCATAGAAAGGCACTTTAGATCCAAGCCAAATTGAGCCTCCAATGCTTTCGTTATACTTAGTTGTTCTAATTTTTTTATCTGTTGTTGTTTTTTTGTGTTGTTTTTTCTTTTCATCAGGGCCCCATTCAAACCAGCCTCGCTGAACTGGGCTCCCCTGAATAAATATTGTTCAAAAAATAAATGAATAAAATAAACAAAACTGCAGTGGCTGCGAGTTACAACTGGACAGCGGATCTTGCCGAGGTAGGATTATCACATAACAAAACTGTTATATTCCTCGACTTTCACTAAAAAAAACAGGGACTACCATTGGCGGAGTTTTGGTCACATGGCCTTGAATAAATTTAAATGTTGCTGGTTTCACATGACGTCATCAAACATTCAAACTAAAGAATTGCGATACTCTTGAGTTGAAGTATCAGAGCAACTAAACAGCTGACTAAAAACAACCAACCAACCAACAAAAAAATATTCCGAGAAATTTTCAATTCGAAAGGGTTCTTCGTTTTGTGATACGCTTGAATTTACTTATTTGTTTTTTCTCAAGCCCATCAGGACTCACGAGAAAACGAAACTAACTATTTTCCCTCGGGAACTGACATTAACTGTATAATATCATCCACCCAAGAAAGACTATGACGTCGCGAGTTCGTCATTTATTGGCCAAGTTTATTTTCATTTTCGGTATCGAAAGGCAAAATCGCTCATTCCAGTGCGTGGAAGAGTAGCAAAGCCAGAACTTTACTCATACAATAAACTTTTTTTGCTTGATTGCAACATGCCTTTCTCAAGGGTTGTAAAAATTAAAGTAAGTGTAGACTTAAATGTTCATATGAATTTATTCCAAGGAGATTCGGACCAAAGATTCGTTACAAGGATCTGGTTAGACTACGAAAAACAAAACGAGTGTGAATAAAAGGAAGAAAGATGAAAATACTTTGCGACAACATACTTACAGGATTTGAAGGCTCGAAGGAAACGTGAAAAGACTTTAGGCCGTGTAAACGAACAGAACTCGACTAGAACTTTACCTCAAGATTTTCGAGCGAGCACATGCGCCAGACCATAATATTACAACGACATATAAATGACGTAGTTCTTCTACCAGTCCCGCGCGGGCTAAAGACGGGAAAAACTTAACAGATACAAGAAGAACGTTTTGAAACCTACATTCCGGCCCCTAAAATCGTAGGCAATAGCAAAGGATTTTAAAGGAAACTTGACCGAAACAAAACGTTAAATCTAACAGTTCTCCAAACATATACAAAGTTCGGATCATAGTTCAGTTCAGCACTGCTTCATTCCCTCTGACATCTCCACTGACTCCAGGAGAACGATCTTATCGACAGGGCGATCATATTGCGAGGTTCTGGTCTTCACCGTTACACTCCTCACATGTTCATCAGTGCTGTTCTTGCGCACACTGATAATCCGACCAAGAGGCCAAGATGATCTCGGTACTCTATCGTCGACCACAAGTACTATGTCATCAACGGCGAAGTTCCTTGACGGATAAGTCCATTTCTGCCTCTCTTGCAACTGTGGCAAGTACTCTCTAATCCATCTCCGCCAAAACACGTCGGCTAAATATTGAACTTGGCGCCATCTTCTTCGGGAATAGCCATCCTCTTTCCTGAACACACCTGGGGGAAGTCTTGGGCCTGACCGTAGCAACAGCAAATGACTCGGCGTGAATCGGCTTCAGAATCTGACGGGTCATCAGATGACTTCGTTATGGGACGCCCATTAACAATTGACTCCACTTCACACATGAGGGTAGTCAACCCTTCATCATCCAGCGGCTGTTCCTTCATAAGTGCAACGAGAATCTTTCTGACAGTTCTAATACAACGTTCCCACACGCCACCGAAATGGGACCCCGATGGTGGGTTAAACAGCCACTTGACATTTCTTTGCAAGAGGAACTCATGGATCTGACTCTTGTTCCAACCAGAGATAGCTTCTCGGAGTTCCTTGCACCCGCCAACAAAATTTGAACCGTTGTCCGACCTCGTTACTTCAGGAACACCTCGCCTTGCGATAAAGCGGCGCATGGAGTTCAAGAACGAATCAGTGTCCATACTCTGGGCGACTTCCAAGTGTATGGCTCTGGTCGCCAAACACGTGTACAAGACTCCATAACGCTTAACTTGACTTCTAGCCCTCTTGACCCAAAACGGACCGAAACAATCAACGCCCACAAAACTGAACGGGGGTTTGTTAGGTGTGACTCTGTCAGCAGGAAGATCGGCCATCTTCTGAGTTTTAAACGGAGCCTGTCTTCGCCTACAGCTAAAACAACGGTTTACAACTCTTCTCACCGCGACTCTTCCTTTGATAATCCAGTAACTCTTTCTGATCAAAGAGAGCACATATTCTTGACCAGAATGTCCAGAAAGCAAGTGATAATGCCTGACGATCAAATCTACAACATGATGTTTCTTAGGCAGTATTACAGGGTGTCTTTGCTCCTGTTCAATTGGTGCATGCCTCAATCTTCCTCCCACACACAGCAGGTCATCGCGCAGCTCAGGATCCAACTTGGCGATTGAACTTGCTTTCTTGACGGAACCTGTTCTTCTGGCTCGGACTGATTTCTTGAGCTCAACTTTTGATTCTTTACCTTGCAGACACACCAACTCTTCTCTAAAGCATTGCCTTTGTACATACTTCAAGACTTCTATCTCAGCAGAGTGCATTTCTTCTACACTGATGGGACTGGGTATTTCGGAGACGAGTACTTTAGCTGTGCCTTCCTTCCGCCTGCGACACTCGCGCAGAAGATTAGAACGGTAACGCAAGATCCATGCCATCAATTTCTTAAGCTTATACCACGAGGAACAGGACTGCACTACTCGGTTTAAGAAGTCAGCTTCAACTGTAGACGCTACTGAGAAAGTTTTCCTTTCCCGTTTCACCTCAGGATCATCTTCCTTTATTTCCACAGAAATTTCAGGTCGCTTAGGCCAGCGGTCCTCTGCTTCCCCACAAAGGGAGGGCCATTAATCCAGCGGCTTTGGTGGATGATGTCTTCAGCTGAAAGCCCTCTGGACGCATCGTCAGCTGGGTTGGAATCTGTGTCAACATAGTTCCACTGATCTGGTCGCGATCCTTCATGGATTGTTGTAATTCTGTTCGCGACGAACGTCTGAAATCTCTTCTCTTTGTTCGTAATATAGCTCAACACGCACGTGCTGTCCGTCCAAAAGAACTCTTCTTCTAGTGCTACATCCAACTCATGTTGCATCATCTTGTTCAATCTGGTGGCAACCACAGCAGCTGAAAGCTCCAGACGAGGAATAGTAACTGACTTCTGGGGTGTTTGTCTCGACTTCCCCATCAAAAAGGCACAATGGACATTTCCAGCTTCATTGACGACTCGAAGATAAGTAACAGCACCATATCCTTCGCCTGATGCGTCTGAGAAATTGTGAAGTTGGCTAGACACTATGCAAAGTTCTTGGGCCTTAAAAAACGTTCAACGGCGAACTGTTCGAGTTTTGGAAGTTCCTGCAACCAATCTTGCCAACGCTTTAAATCTTCAAGGGGAATTCTATCATCCCAATCCAATCCCTTCCGGCACAGATCACGCAGAATTGCTTTCGCAGGCAGAATTAATGGTGCAACAAACCCTAGAGGGTCATAAATTGAGCTTATGACGGAAAGAATACCCTCCTCGTTGGGGGTCGGTCCTTCACTGCAATCTTAAAACGGAAGGTATCTGACTGGACATCCCACAGAATGCCGAGGGCACGCTCAACAGGCAAGTTCTCGAGATCGAGCTCTTTGACCGAACTGGCTCTCTCGGATACTGGGACTGACTGGATGACATCGTAGGCATTTGAAACCCATTTCGTTAAGCGGAAACCTCCTTTGGCCAGCAACTGACGTAGCTGATCGACCAGTCGACTTGCTTGTTGGTTATCTTCCACAGACTTCAAGCAGTCATCAACATAGAAATTTCTTCTCACCGTCTGAATGGTGTCTTTATCAAAATGTTCCGCATTGTCTTCAGCCGTTTTCTGCAGTGCATAATTCGCACAACTGGGAGATGAAACTCCCCCGAAAAGGTGAACTACCATTTGAAATTCTTCTGGTTCTTTGTCCATTTCACCACTCGGCCACCACAGGAAACGGAGGTACCTGCTATCCTCTATTGGTACGCGCACTTGATAAAACATCTTCTCAATGTCAGCCATGATGGCTATGGGCTGTTCTCTAAATCTTGTTAGGACTCCAATGAGCGAGTTGGTTAAATCAGGTCCTTGCAAAATCTGTTGATTGAGCGAGATATTCTGGAATTTTGCGGCACAGTCAAAGACCACCCGGACCTTGTCGGGCTTTTGTGGGTGAATGACGGGGTGATGAGGTAGATACCATGAGGGTGAATCCTCTCGCTGACCGTCAGGAACTTTCTGTGCATGTCCTTTGTCAAACAAATAAAGAATAATTCCGGTGTAGTTGGGGATCCTTCAGCAGCCTCTTCTTCAGCAACCCAAGACGATGTTCAGCGACGATCTTGTTGTTGGGCAGATCTGGAGGGAAGACCTTCCAAGGAAGCGCAACTTCGTAATGACCACCGCGGAGCTCAGCAGAATCCTCCATTATGGCAAGGGCTCTCTTGTCATCTTGAGACAATCCTTTCTCAATGCTGAACTGCGAATCATTAAATTCCATTTCACAGAAACGTACAAACTGCTGGTCCAAGACAACATGAGACTGGATACGGTTTGAAGTACGGGCTGCCTTACTTGCCCTACCGAGTGGGCCATTGATGGTCCATCCTAGCAGTGTTCGCACGGCATAAGGACCACCATCTTCACTTCTCTGCACTTCATGAGGTTCAAGAAGTTCGGGCACATCACTACCTATGAGCAATTCGATGTCGGCATCAATGCAAGGTAAGTCGATATCTTTCAGGTAGAACCACCTTTCCACATCACTTTGAACCGGGATATCATCAACGGTGACTGGAAGCTTGACTCGTGAGAAAACATTTGACAGTTCAACGATATTACGTCCTTGCAGATCAGAAACTTCCAAATTGACCACTAGACTTTCACTCTTAACATTATCACTATCCATGGTAGTTAAAGACAGCATCGCTTTTCTACCTGTTGCACCTAGACGTTCTATCAACTTGTCAGTGCAAAATGTAGTGTTCGACCCTGGATCCAGAAACGCGTAGGTTTGAACCATCTTCTCCCTTCCCTCGGCTCTGACATTAACTGGAACTATGGCAAGTCCTGTAGCTGATGCTCCGGCCCCAGTCGCACTACACACTCCTTCACATGCTACCATTTCAGTGAAACAGCTTCGGGCTTGGCCATTCTGATTCTCATTCTCCGTGTTGCTCGACTGGGTCTCAGATACTGATGGAGCTCTTTCTTCTGCTTCAACAAGAGTTCTTCTAACTGAATGTCCTGCCGTGTCTTCAATGCAGCTACTTCCACTGACAAGGCAGCTTTCTTAGCAGAGGCTCTCAGCCCTGCACTTGAAGCGGTGCTTGACTGTGAGAGACTGGAACTAGCGCTAGATTTAGACTTGCGCCTCCTAGAACTTGCAGCAGACTTCGATTTCGTAGAACTAATATTACTGATAGAGTCTTCCGGATGCAGACTGTTGGCAAGATCTAATTCTTCTTGGAGCTTAAACTGAGCAGATTGCAACCAGACATCAAATGACTGAAACACCGCAGTTCCCATACGTTTCACTGATTCAAAATACTCGATCGAGTCCCGAATTGCACTTTCATCAGTCAACTCAGCGTGATACTTATCATGTGCTTCGTTAAAATGTCTCATAGCTACTTCTAAATCAAGAAACTTCGCTCTAACCTGATCAACATTGTCAGAGCTCTTCATTAGCTCAAGTAATTCGCGCTGTCTTCTGGTGACGGCCGCCTTTGAACCGGACCTACTACGCTTTAAGCGAAGAATTCTCTCGTGAACGGCTCCATCGACGTCGACAGTTTTGGTTTTCAACCCACGTAAGTCCATCTTACTCTACAATCGATCCACAAGCGAAGAAACAAATTATCGATAACACCAATCAATCAAAGAACGGATAAATTCATGGCACAATCGACGAAAATCCAAGGCGATCCACAGCGAAACCAGCACATCCTTCTAACGCAAATGTAGACTTAAATGTTCATATGAATTTATTCCAAGGAGATTCAGACCAAAGATTCGTTACAAGGATCTGGTTAGACTACGAAAAACAAAACGAGTGTGAATAAAAGGAAGAAAGATGAAAATACTTTGCGACAACATACTTACAGGATTTGAAGGCTCGAAGGAAACGTGAAAAGACTTTAGGCCGTGTAAACGAACAGAACTCGACTAGAACTTTACCTCAAGATTTTCGAGCGAGCACATGCGCCAGACCATAATATTACAACGACATATAAATGACGTAGTTCTTCTACCAGTCCCGCGCGGGCTAAAGACGGGAAAAACTTAACAGATACAAGAAGAACGTTTTGAAACCTACAGTAAGTGCCAAAAAAAAATTGTCACAAAGACCCTCCTAGTAATTCCCATGACAGTGAAAGGCGGTAGGTTTATGTTTTCTTAATCAGTGACGTTGTAAAGCGATTATCAACGTGTTCAAAAAGGGGCCCAATGTTCCTTTGCTTTGAGTGGACGCTTGTTACTAATGAACATCTAGATTCCCCCTACGTATGCCATCCTGCCGGAGAATGGCTGCTCAACCAAGCTGACTAAACAAGCTAACAAAAAAAAGCTGACCCCCCTATACACTGAGGCTGATTTAGCAACAGAACGGGGACGTCAGTTGAAGACGGCGGGCGCAAATCAAACAACTGGCTTAGCCAATGGCAGAACGGCAAATTGGGCACCGGAAGTCGCATTCAGTCTTTTCTACGCGGTTTCCCATCGTCAACTAACGTTCCCGTTCTGTTGCTATCAGCCTATATATTCAAGGGAGTAGAGCCCCTTCCTTCTTATCGTGGCAAGTAGTCAATTTGTATCAAGGTGCAGCAACATGAATTTGCTTGTAAGTGCATGTGACTCATAGTAAAACTTGTATAACCAAGCTGTAATTTACTACGATTATGGGACTTGGCTCCGGTTGGAGTTATCCACCCTTCAGTGGATCGATATATGGCGATATCTACACAACGGCCCCAAAGACATTGGATCCAGTTACAAAGGACTCAACAACAATGAAGGCCATGGCTTTCGTGGAGGACATAACCTGTAACAATGGACAGGGTCCGACTTACTCAAAGAACAGGCATTTAATTGCCCCACGATTCCGCGCCAGACAAGAGGTAACAGGGCCCGAGTCGTCGCTATCGCGAGAGAAGCAAGAAGGGAAGCGTCGCGGGTGCAACTGTTGAATATGCCAGCAAATCTTGGATTGTATCCAGAGGTGTTGAGTGGCTAAAAAAGGACTATCCAGTGGTTTTCGAATTTAAAATGGCACTTGGCGGACATGCTGTCGTCGCAATGAGATATACGGAAAGGGTAAAAAAATATCGTCATTGTGAGAACACGCAAACTGGATGGTTTGGGGGGAAAAGAACAAAAACAGTTTGCTCCTGGAAGAGCCACCACAGTTACTAACTCTATTATAGCTGGGGAGGTAGCAACAATAAGTGGCAAACAATTAATACCTATGGTGCCCATGTTACCTTTCTGAACTGAAAGCAGCTGGTAAAGAGGCGTAAACAATCCATCTGTGTTCTTGTTAATTCTACATCAACCTACGGTAGCTAACACTTTGTTGACTTAAAAAAAGTAAATAATTGTTTGGAGTTACAATTTCATAATTTGACGCTAGCTAACCTGAAAACATAACAGCTGTGTGGCACCGAATTTCCCGCTCTTTGGTGCATGACCAGAGATTCTGGCCTAGCAAAGTTGTTGTCAAAGGAACATCACCTTGAGTCACACTAATGTTTACATGTACATGTAACTCTGAACACAATAGGCAACTAGTTTATGATTAACGCATTGAGCTAGTTTGAAAACCTGATCTTCTTCGTTTCCTAACACGGCCATACTTTTTTTACAAGAAAGTTTAGGAAAGCTTTTACTTCAGACCCGGCATTTTTGCTTCCTGCGACTGTGAAGGGCTCCACAATCTTAAAACAGCTCATGATACGGCCACCAAAATTACAC
>CALNXK010000135.1:312500-325000 GCA_942486035.1 Porites lobata
TATATGACGTCATTATGACGTCATGTTGTTAAATTACTAGAACATCTGCCATCCCAGTGGATCTGCCATTTTGAATTGAATCAATGTATTCCATTTTACTTAAAACCGTACAAATAGAGGTAATCGTGAAAGAAAATTTGATCTGTGTATATTAAATGAATGCTTTAACAAAAATTAAGAACCATTGATAAGATATTATTTTTACCTTTTATTGATTAAGAAGAAGCACTTAGAAAAATTAGGCTAATGGGCTAAAAAGTAGGCTTTATAATTCATAAACAAAATACAAAGGAAATTAATGTTTAATGAATGTTTGGAAATCAGATTAAATACTGCTTATTTTGCATCCTTAACCTCTCCTAAAATCATTGTTTCATCACCACATAAAACACCACGAAGTTGGCCTAAAATACTCCGCTACTCGTCGTATTTTCAACTCTCTTCTCAGTGTTTCATCTTTTTCTGGTGATGAAACACAGAAAAAAATACAGGAAAAAAAAAGGAACAAAGGAAATAACGCGCATTTATTCTTAAATACGCATGCACACCCGTCAAGACTGAAACACCGTTTCGATTTGCATTTAATCTATTAGTAATCTCAGACGTCCATTTAATACATAGTTTTCGGCAAGATGCAGCAAACTAGAATTTGTTGGTGCATTATCATTAACAATGGATAAATCATGTAATTGTATATGATAACTTCTATGCTTGGATTGACATTAATCCTCGACATGGACCTGTTTTTGGTTGGTTCTTTTCAGCATCAAAATCTGTCGACTTGGAGGGTTTTCGAAAAATATAGCAGATTTCTTAAATGTGCCATCAAATCGATGATTATAATATAGAGTGAAAGCTTAATTTAGTATTCCGCTCAACTGAAGCCAGCTACACCAGACAATTCAAAACAATCTTCTGACTACTTTTATTACGAAAATATGTGAGCAGTAGAGGGTACTAACCTCATATCCTAATTTAATTTAGTGCCATCGCCCAGTTAGGCTCAATTGGATAAGCGCCGGTGTGCCGAGCTAGAGGTGGCGGGTGCGAACACCGGCCGGGTCAAAACTACGGGTCTTAAGATAACTCAGGAGAATGTGCTGCCTTTATTGTGGCATCTACAAATGGTTAGACATTCTAATCATATAGGATAAAACCGTAGGCCCCGTCTCACAGCTCTTCCGCTGTTCTTAGTCTTGTTGGACGAAAAAGTAATCACAATGTTTTTCGTAAAGAGCAGGGGGCTTAGACTCCGGTGATGTGGCACAACCTTTCAGGGTCTGGGTGGGAAATGAAGGGGTTGATATGAATTGGAACGTAATCCCTATATCTTCTTAAGATTATTTTTACCAAAAAAGTTAATCGCTCGTGAATACTGAACATTTCAGACCGGAGTTTCAGCATGCATTTTCTGCTGTCCAAAGTCTGCTTTTCTGTGCTGATAAGTTGAAAGCGTTAGGTGTGAAGGAACATTTCCCCCTCAGTGTGAAGGTGTCCGTAGAAGCAAACCGAAAATCTCAAATGTCCGAAAAATGAAAGAACTTATTACTTTACTCAACACGCGTACGGTGACAGTTGATGAAACAGAACATGCATCGCCCCATAAGGTAATCTGGATTGCGGAATGTTTGCTTGTGAAATCTAGAATTCAGCTCTAGTACATGGAATACGGAATTCACAGCAATATGGCATCCAGGATTCTCGTGGACAACCTTGCAAAGGGCGAAATAAACGATTATAATAGTAGAATTTATTTTGGGTCAAAAATTAGGTTCAATAAACTGTCAATCATAACTCATATTCTTGGCCGGATTGAATCATTTGTTGGTTTGTGTTTCCTTTCAACATCATGTATAAGAATTAGTTGAGCTGTAGGAATTCGAAAATTCTGGATTTGATAACAACTCGAGGATCCTGTGAAAGGAAGCTATTCCGGCATATTCCTCTCCAGGCCAATAGTGACCTGTGAGGACTGAAAAAAAGTATAGACTTTATTTGAGTCAGCCTTTCAAAAATTATATACTTAATAAAAAATCTATTCCCTTTGTAACATATACTGAAAACAATTTTAGCACAAGAAGATATAATCAACCTTTAATTAGTTACCCTTTCTTGGTAAGAGATAAAGGTTGAAGGGATATTTAGTAACCGCTTCCCGTCGACGGTCTGGCTCTACTCCCAACTCCCCAGTTTGACTACGGAAGTGCTCCACCAAAACCTTTACACTTTCGTGTGTCTATTCTACTGCTGAAAGCGCAGAAAACAAACCAACTTTAGACAGGAAAAATAATAATAGGAAACTGTGGAAGTAGAATATGCCAATGTGTTAAGAATTTCTTCTCAGACAATTTTGAGACCTTTGAGTTGTTGTTAGTCAATGCAGGTCAAACTAGCTGCCAATTAAAAGAGTGAAACAGAAAAATTGTGCTCCTTGCGAATTAGCCTCCCACGCAGGCGTTTTTAGGGGAGCTCGCATTTCTTCCCTCCCCACAAACGCCTGCTCAACGGAAAACAACATTCCTTTCTCATTGTTTTATTTGCGTGGTAGGTGACCAATCAACAATTGTGCAATGAAGTGTTGACAGGCTAAACACGACTGAACGTGACCTTAGAGTTACCGTTTTCCTTCTTTTCTTTCCTTCGCTAAGGTTATGCAGTGCACGGAGTATTCTGAATTTTGACTAAAACTTATTTTTGCCGCTCTGAATCTAACATTTATTGCAGGTCAGAAAGCTTTCCCAGTGTTTAATGCAGATCGAGTAATTATCAGATTACCTTGCGGTCAAGGTCAACTTTCCAGAATTTGGAAAGTACAATGTGATTGGCTAAGCTTGGGAAAGGAATGTTGTTTTCCGTTGAGCAGGCGTTTGTGGGGAGGGAAGAAATACGAGCTCCCCTAAAAACGCCTGCGTGGGAGGCTACTTGCGAATGTGCTAATTCCGCTAAAATTTTGGCTTGTTAATAACGCGTGTCAGATTACAAGATGAAGGCGTGAATGATACATGCCTGCCTTCATTGCCAAGTCGCAGGGTATAAAATCCCCCGAAGATCCAGCTCAGACCTTTGGATCCTTTGCTTCCTATTGCTTCAAAAGGACTTTGGAAGTTTCCCAGGCAAAAGCCCTTTGAATTGTTTGAGGTAAAAGTTTTTCTTTTCATTCAGCTCAGTAGTCACATTAAATGATTTACAGTTGATAAAAAGGAAAAGGTAAAAGTCAGAAAATTCGTTAACGTACAGCAAGGTCATGAATATTCACGATTTTTTGGATTATATGTTAAAGTCTTCCAAATGTGGACCCCACACCAGCGAAATGAAGTCCTGAATATTGTACAGACTAAGAAGTACTCATTTTGAGGAGTTTTTTATCGACCAAAGATGGCTGAAATTTCGTATCTTCGATCACATTTCAACGGCATGTGTGATAGATAATACAGATAATGTATGTGTAAAGTCTGCTGAAGGCTACAATCTGTTGGGCGCTTTCGAAAGCGCTTTATACCGAAGCAATCACCTTGTGGTTATTTTTAAAAGGAATTTGACTATAATTATTTTAATTAGAACAAGGAGCGGTGAATAATGGTGTGTTTCAGTGTGATAGGAGCCCAAAGAAAGGTGCGACGCAGCATGCAAGCTGCACAGCGTTGAACAAGACTGCTCAGAATTTGAAAAAGAAACATCAGAAACTTTATTTATTCAAAAGAACAGGTCAGTATTGTGGCCAGGAGATTTCCCTGAAGATTGCTTGAGTCAATACCGGGTAGACTGTGCTTCAGAGGATTGATGGTCGCATCGATAGGTTTAATTTTATTTGTAACTGCCGTTGTAAACTGAGGTTCTTTGAGCTTGATGCTGTAATAAATCTTCCTTTGGTAATTAGCTTCACAGCGTAGCGGCTGTTTTGCTAGAGCACTTTTTAGATCAGTCGTGGTTTCGGTTCTCCTAGTGAACCTTATCAGCTGCAGAGTCTTATTCCTTGTGCTCAGTTGTGACCGAGCGCACAAAACGGCTTGGAAAGTAAAATTTCGTAGGATTTTGATGACCTTTGTCTGATAGGGCATGAATTTTGCGTCATTTCAGGCTCTGGAGACGTAAAACATGAGTAACTAACCATCTGATATCTACAAGAGGAAGAAAACATTATCTGACGGCATGGGTGCATGCTGTATTTGGAAACTTTACCCGCGCGTAACAGGATAAGTGGGACTTTTTGGCCTTTCCAAGGGCATGACTGAATAAAATGGGGCATCTCTGCTGTGCTTTCGATAACGTGTGGCATGCAGCGATTTTTCGCATGCTTGACGTCCCCATTTTTTGTTTACTAAAGCTAGAGGGGCAAGCTTAGGGAGTTTAACGTTGTAAGCGGCATGATGTAGAAATTGGCATGCCCTGGATGTCGTAAATTAGAGTGTACAGACACAGCACGCACGAGAGAAGCCTGGGCGCCAATGATCTTGCGCCGCGAAAGTCACCAACCTTCACTCCCGGCATGCCGATTTTCGCCAGTTTAAGTCTGGCATGCCCGGCATGCTGATTTTGTTGCGAAAGCCTGAGTACCAACTTAGTTTTCATGCCCGGCATGCCGGGCATTGAATTTCAAGTCTGACATGCCCGGCATGCCGACTTTTGTTGCGAAAGCCTGAGTACCAACTTAGTTTTCTTGCCCGGCATACCAGGGTGACAGTCTTGAATTTCATGCGTGGCATACCGACTTCAGTCCTGTGTTTGTTCATGCTAAAAGCCTGGTTCTACGCTTCTCCTCTGAGGATGTATGTGGACGTGTCATTGAAATAAAATAGGGTAAGTTGGCAGAGAGGTTGAAAAACAAACCAAGATTCAAAATTACCGAAAATACTTTATTATGATATTCACAGTCCTCAGGACACTGAAAACAACCGCGCTGTGCTGTCATTTTTCTGTTTTGTTAGTTCAATAACGACACAGCTTTCTGTTTTGTTAGTTCAATAACGACACAGCAGTTCAATAAGTAGACAACAGATCAATAACCACACCAGTGGTTCAATGACTACACATCAGTTCATTGAGCGTAAACTACATGCAGCTGCGGGAAGAATAGCCACAAATACGTTAGTTATTTTTTAATAAGAATGCATAGCATTAAGTAAGTGGTAAATACTCATTTAGCTATGGTACGAGAACTAAATAGATAAATAGCTATGTTACACTGTTATTAAGTACTAGTGAGCTCACTAATATAGACGGGAACATAGACTGATGTTATTTAAAATTTTAGTCCCCTCAGAAGGTCTGTCATTCTTTTAGAGCATCCAAATGATCAAATTGCAGCCAAAAAGAATTATAACTAATTTTATATGTTAAGCTTCCATATTAGTTATCTAAATTGAAAGTTTACACTAACCCTGTGTTACCTTGACACAGCCTTCAACATCCCGGCTCTGCAGATAATCGCCGGTTTCATTTACAGGGATGGAGTTTTCATGTTGTTCTAACATAAATTTAACTTCTCCCTCAGATTTGACGACATCGAAAAAGTGCCTGCTCTGCTATACGAATTTATTCTAAAACTGCAGGATGAACAAGAAGAGGGACAGGAGGAGGACTCTGCAGACATCTTAACCTGGGAGGCAGAAGGAACCAAAGTTTCCATGTTGGTAGGGACAGCCCTAGACCCACCGAAAGTCAAAGCTGAAGTGATTGTAGCAGAGTGTGTGAACAGTGATGAGGTAAGATTACATGTCTTGTCTCATATGAATTATCTATATACCAATCTTATAATATTTTGAATACAAAATTTACAGTGACTGCTTTCACCAACAGTGGTCTGCATTTGGCATACTCCTTTTAACAAATCGACCACAATTTTCCATAATCCACACTCTTATAGACCATAGAAATGACATGCAGTTATGAAATGTACAAAACTCAAGTGCAACCACGAGCCGCAGGTGAGTGGTTTCACTGCAAAGTTTTGAACACTTTATAGCATATCATTTCTATGGTCTATAAGAGTGTAAATCATGGAAAATTGTGGTCGATTTGTTTTTTACAACTTCATGTAATTTTAGTTTCCTCCAAAGTTTCTTGGAAAATCATGCATGACATGTTACGTCATTTCCATTGTCTATACTCTCATAGAGCATAGCTCTCGACCTTAGCGCATGGGGATTCTCTCAGTTATTGTGAAAAAGAAAATGGCTTCTTGCTCATTTCTTTCTTGATAAACAAAGCATTTTTATTTATGTGCTTTTAACCAAACCGAGATCAATAATTTTTATTTATCAGTGTGCCACCAAGAGGACAGTTTATGAGACCTGATTGCAATTGTTGCCTAAGTGGTATTTTTTTATCGATCTTATCCTCCCTTCAGTTCTCTCAGCAAATCAGGGAGAACTTGCATGAACGTAATTAGCCTGTTTAAAGGATTACATCTCCATTTTAAAAGGACACTTCTAATTCTAATCTAATCTATTATTCTAATTTTACTATTAATACAATTCCAACTTAGAGCTTCTCCAAGGATGAGATAAGAGTAATCATTCAAAAATTCCAGTCCAGACAGCTCCAAAGGCAAGTATTTGCCATCTTTACTTCCTTTGAACAGCTGGGGGGGCTGTTTGGACTGGCAAAGGAGCTCAACCTGGAAGCTGACGCAGTTTTACTGAAGGAAACTACCATCAGGTCACACAAAGTGACAGGTATTTATAACATTCCTAGACTTAAGAAATGTAATGGTAACAGCATGTATATGCATTTATGCAAACCGGTGACCTTCTGCACACAACAATATAAGGAAGCCAACAATAAAATTATTGCTTGCTTTTTTTCAATTCTTTGAATTTCCATGTCAGAATCTTAGTCAGGCGCAAATTTCTTTCTCTGGCTATTTTACCATCACAAGATGAGACTGTTAAATTGGATTAATTAGTGTTGCTGCCAGCATGTGCTTTTATACACAAGTTGGTTGGTTACTAAGAAAAAATGGAAATGAACAGAGCAGACTTTGCATTTTTCTATTAAGTGGACACTTGGGAAGGTTCGAAGCTGTCCGCTTAATACAGGTTTCACTACATGTTAGACACTACGTACATTTTTACACTGAGTGTTAACCTTCGGTCTGCTCTGTTTTTAGGCAGTTTATCAGAACCAAAATGCGAAAAAAAATAATTAAAAAATTTTTAATTATTTTTAATCAAATTATTTTGCTCTATTTAAATTTCAGACAAAGAACTACCAGCAACATGTGAACCTGTGATGCTACTTACAAAAATGTCCTCAGCCATCCAACAAAAATTCCACCTCCCCATACCAGAGCAAAAATTGGTGACCAATTTCTTCGACAATCTCCATGATCTAATGGACGTTATCAAATTTCCACAAGATTTAGTGGTTGATACCACATTAGATGGTGAGAAATGGACCATTATATTCAACACTCATATGAAACTTTTCTTTCCTTTTAATACTAAGAAATTTGAAACAACCGGTTTTAATAATTGGTTTGCCTTGGCCCCACCGATAATGTAAAAAGTAACAGCTGAAATCATTCCAACACTAGCACTTTCTCGACTGAAAATCGACAGACCGGTTGATTATGTAGTAATATGTACTTATCTTTTAGTTTAGCTTCTATGTCTTGTATTCTCTTATGTATTATTTTTGGTCTTGTAATTTATGTTACTAATTAAGAGGGCCACAAGTTAATAGTTGTCTAACTATATTTAGGTGTTACCCTATTTTACAAATTAAAGTTTCATTGATTGATTGAAACAAAAAGAAAGGCCGACAAAGCGAATAAGAATTTTGAATATCAAGAATTACATGTAAAGAATCAATACTTGCTATAAACGTCATTGTAGTACCTATAGATCCCTATATTTATCAAACAGTCCTGCTACCCATTCAGTCCACCTGCACTTGATTTGCATCTTCGTAATCCTTTGTTAGAACTGATGTCTTACCATAAATTATAAACTTACATTTGTAAAGATGTCCTCCACCTCAGATCACAGATTTGACAATCCGAATGTTTTTTCTTATCTTACAGTCAATGTCGCCAAGGCAGTAAAAAATGGAACGATGGCAGTAATTGCCTCAGAAAGAGATCTGCAGTTGTACAAAGAGAGACTGTCTGGCATCCATGAGGAGTGAGATTTGGGAACGAGTCGCCCAGTCCCCCACACCACTGACCATATTTGACAGTGAATGTGTTTTTTTCACGTTAGTCAGAGAGGAGTTATGAGATGTGAACGAAAAAAAAAAAAATCTTCCAACGCCGGGAGCCCTTGTGTGACTCCGGTCCAAGCGGGTACGGTTACGCCGGCGCCTATTCCCATCCGTAAACGGTCGTTGCCATTGCCACAATTGGTAACTAAGCCTTTAGGCATGATGTATGTAATATATTTCCATTATAGCTCATTATGGGAAGGGCTAAGGTCATCTGTTATAGCTTGCGAGCGGCAGACGTTTCTCCTCGCTCATCGCCGCTGAGATTCCCTTAGCAGCGATGAGCGAGGAGAAACGTCGCAGGCTACATTTGTTATTGACGTAACAGTTAAGAAAGACAGTTTGCTAGTGATGTACTTACATGCAATTTTCCGGAATTTTGGCGGGTCACACTAGTCAGTAGGAGAGAGATAAGGATACGAAAGGTCCGGGTTCGAGGTCCAGATTCGACCCTGGGTTGCAGTTTTCTTTCTTTTTAATAGAAACGCTTTCAACATGTCAAAAGTTATCATTTTTGTCTTAAAAATGGCAGCGACCGCATACGAAAGGGACAACTGCCACGCCGGCGCCCGGATATTGGAACGCCTGCCACGCAAGCTAATCGGGTAAATCTCACAACTCAATCTTCTTTTGACTGCGTTTGAAAGCGATTACCCCTATGTCGTTTCGAACTTGAAAATTTAATTCAGATGATAAGTTAAAAAATATTTTGAACCAGTTATGAGATGTGCGCGAAATATTGTAAAATATAAACTTTACTTTTATATAGCTTCTTAGGAGTGGCTGGGACCTGTCTGACACAGGCTAATGAGTTGGCAGTGGATACGCGAGAGAAAAATAAAACAGTAACAATGATTCCTTTCTATTATTGTTTAATTCTTTGGTTCTGTCGTCACGAATACCATCGATGCCGGGTGTACAGGTCACAGAGTAAAGGTCACTGCTCGGGGACCTTCTCCATTGCTAAATTACAAAATCACACGGAATCCCCTTGATTTAATAGAGAATTTTGTTAAGCTAGAGATTCCTGAATATTAGGACTAGGAGACACTTTTAATGCTTTTCATTTTATCATGGTGACCTGTACTCTGACCAGTGGAAAAGTGACCCCACTGTTTATAATGACTCGACTTCGCTCCCGTTCCGCGTGAACACTCTCTGATAAATGTTTCAGCTTATGACCACGAGCGGCATAAAAACGCAGCCTGTTTAGTATTGATTTTCCTCTCCAAAACTAGGTGATGGCCTTTATCTTTCCCTGAGAATAAACAAAAATAACAATAATCTTTCCAAGAGAATAATCAAACGTTTTGGCAATGTGTTGGGCTCGACGACGACTTCGGCTAAAGCTTCAAATTGGCATGCCGAGCATGCCGGGCATGCCAACCTGTGAAATAGGCATGCCGGGCATGCCAAGTCATATTTGGCATGCCCGGCATGCCGACCACGAATTTCTGCCCGATAGAGGTCTGGGGCTCAGTTCCCCAATCAGCAAGAGGCCTGGGCTGACATGACCTGGGCCATTTTTGCCCACCGAGGGCATGCGCCCGAATTTTACATGCCCTGAATATACAATTTATTACTAATGAAGATATTGAGTATTTTTTCATGCCTGAGCCTATGAAATATCTCCTAGGCTATTAACGTGACTCCTGGGCTGGTTTTTAAAGCTAATTTGGCATGTCAGAATAAAATTCATGCCAATTCCTTTGATTCAAAAAAAAACTGATGAAATTTTAGTTTCCAAGCCGTTACAAGTACTTTTTAGTTCTCGACAGATAAGTGAAACACACGTAAAACCCTTCAAAGTAACGCTGAAATTCTCCTTTAAAGCACAGTGAATATAAGGTAACTCGATGTTCTCAAAAGCAGAAGCTGCTGAACTGAACTGAACCAAACCATGTTTGGAAACCATCCACATCGAGAAGTGCGATGTTCATTTCGCGCGTGCTGAAGAATACTGATCATGATATGTCACGTCCGTAGATGTACGCAGTGATGATATAACATGAAACGAGGTGCATTGTGGGATACTATTCGATCGTCGTCTGGGCCTTAACAAAAGATCGGAATTTAATTCCAATAATATAATTAATTATAATTGACACATCTCACCCTTTGAATTGCATTTTTTACTACTTTTTAGTTAACAAAAGAATTTATTGTTCTATGATTGCCAATGCACTCAGGGTTTCCTTCTGGGGATTCTGTTATTCCTCTACAGGGTTTTCCATTCATAGGTCTTTAGTTTGTTTAAGGTTTGTTTAAGGTTGTCCTCTAGGATTACGCTACGTTAATCCCTTTGATTTAATTCAGAGGCCCGGATTGGGGAGCCTGTTGTGTTTCGGCAATGACATAACTTGCACCACCTACTCTCATTAACTGTTTTTTACCGTCTCATTTTTAATTTGTACCAATTGTGGATGTCTTGCTTTTTTAACGTATTACGTAACCTTACTTTTACCTCGAATGTATATAGATAGCAATTCCAAATTGTGTATTTTTTTATCCAGGTTTTGACATTTTGCACCCACATAGCTTCGCTGAAATCACCGAGCTGTTCAGTCAAAGAGAATTATAGTATAAACTGATTGAATTGTATTTTCACTTCATCTTGCGACAAGCACGATATGTGCTACATTTGTGTAAGCATCGTATATTCAAATGTATTTTGGTTTCCAAACTCTTTAGCCTAAGTCTACAGACTCCACGGTACAACTTAGCTTGTTACTATGTACTACGTTTTAATAGTATACGTTTTTGTTCTCATTTCACTTGACTGAACACACAATCTGCTAACAATTACTTTTTTGCGGAGGTACAGCTCTTAAGAAGAGTTTTTGTCAAAGTTCTTCAAAACCGACACAAAAGTACATATTTATTCATAGCATAGCCCCTTCATTGTAAGTAGATGAGAAAGAACAAGACGTTACTACGAATCTTCGAAACGGAACTCGGGTCCCAGACTTTTAAAAGGAAAGAAAATATAGCATTTGTCGTCACTATCGTAATTGTTATTTTGCATCTTGTAGGGAGGGGCAAAACACGACGACATCGACTGGAGTCGCAAATTTTGCGACGATGCGTTCTTACGCGATATGAGGAAGGCGTGCAGTAAAGTGCAGCGTAAAGTGCGCAAAAAAGGCTTCTGGTGGTCCTATTCATTTTCCTTTCCAAGAGCAGATTGCAATATTTGGGCAAACATATACTACCGTGCTGTGAGAATATTTGGACACCGAAGCTATAACAAAAAATTCTGCAGGTCGTCCTGTATCAAAACTCACGGAGATCCGGGAAGGACAATCACGCCTTGATCAAGAAAAAAAAAGATTTTTGGATCACTAAGAATTAAAGTTTTGTAGATGTTAAGCAAAATCATAATGAAGAATAACTAAGTAAATGATCAGTAAAAGTTGACAATTGATGGAATACTTTTTTCATACTCGTCTTATTTCGTAAGAAACCGAACTGGGTCTCTGTCGTCTCTGGTCTTTCAAAATTGTTTTAACTGATAACACATTAAAAACTATAAGATTTAGCTGAGAGAGACTCGATCCAAAAGGCTGGCTGATAAGAACTTAACTAAAAGAAAGATGGCTAACATTTTACTCAAAAACTGTGTCAAACCGTACATTTAGATGGCTGAAAACTTCAAAAACGTTTTGACACCAAAGTTTACTCCTACGTATTGTCTAAATGTTTACTCACTTGTTGAAAAGGAAAAGCTTTGCATATGAATTGTTTCGTTTAATATATTAAGTAGCCAAAAAATGCAACCAGAGATCTCACGCTCTCCCTTCAAAACATCGGTACAGCTCCGGCTCAAATAGTTACACAAGCTGTAGCTGCAAGTGTTATAAGTAGCTTTAATTAAAAACGAATTTCCGGATATTTTTCGAATTGACAAGGAAATGTTAAAATAGCAATGGCGTCACCCTGTTGCCATGGAGAAGTCAATCGCGAGGAAAACTGGCAGGACTATTCAAATACATACCGTAGAAATTTTAAAAAAAAGTAGCATAATTTGGAAAAACAAGTATAATTTTAGTATAATTTGGCCAAAAAAGGAGCAGTGCTACTGGCTAATATGCTACTTTTACAAGCACAATCTATAAAAGCCTACTTGGAGTACCGTATTTATTTGAATAAGCGCCCAACCAAGATTTATCCCCCACCTCGAATGAGCACCCATCCTAAAGGCAGAAAAAGTTAATAAGCGCCGGCCTCGAATAAGCACCCACCCTCACCCCAACCCCTCCCACTCGAACGCAAATAGGCGCCCACCCCCACCTTATCCC
>CALNXK010000135.1:330000-432500 GCA_942486035.1 Porites lobata
GGTGTGTATGGGGGATGCCTTCTCTGTCCCCTTTATCCTCTCTTGATGTTCCTAATGGAAGGCCTGAGGCTCTCCATCACTATTCTTGCATTATGTAATGATCATGAGGTGTCCAACCTGATTTAGAAGTACCATTCTCAGGTTCACAACCATTACTAACATCAGGCATTGTACTACTGACAGTTAAAATGCAGTTAAAGAAAGACGATGATCAAGGACCGTACTTTCTTTAACTACATTAAACTCTACAGCGATGAAAGAATTAAAGATGATAACAATTCCTTATGAAAATAAATATTAAAAGATCCCCCACTGTTCGCTCACAATTGCGTTGGCTTTCCTAGAGTCGATTTAGAATTGCGCAAACCTATCTACGGTAACTATAATAACTTGTTTTTCAAACATGCTGTTAGAGACTCACTCCTAACTTAACAAAGCAATTCATCCTCAATAGCTCGCCGAATTTTAATGATGAATTTCAGATGCAGATAATATAGCATGTATGAAAACAAACGTATCAAGCTAAAACTGTCGACATTACGAATGGTTAGAGCGATTTTACTTAGTGCTTAATCAATTAAGCTATTAATTATGCAGTAACACAAGATCGTTCAGAAACTAACATACGGTAATCACGCTATGAAATTAGTCAAATGATTTGTATAGAACAGGAACGTTTAATTTAGCTGACTGTGCTCTAAAAAAACCAGAAAACAGTAAACTGCAAGCTGGATATTTAATGATGGAACAGACAATTAACTTTAGGTAGTACAAATAGGCCATAAAACCCTCGGAGCACCAGACTACCCTGAGACATTGCGTGCTTTCTGACAGTCCCTGCTTCCCTTTAAGCACCGATCGCAACGTCTTGCTATGGAACAAAGAAATTTATGCCTTTTAAAATGCAGTCTTGAAGTTATCATTTCAAAAGTTTCCGTCTGTTTTAGTTGTATTCGTTTGAGACGATTGTGCCCCGTGTTTCCCTTTGAGCGCCTTTAATTTGAAAAGTATTGACAGTTGATCAAAAGCGACTGTGGCCGTTCTGCGAAATCTTGGTTAGCTTGGAGTGCGTACAGCCCTTCAGTTCACAACCGTTTCTATCTAGACAACTGGCGTCCATAGAGTCATTTGGAACAATAGTTTCTACTTTTTTATACTGTGAAGGTTTTCGTAGTAGTCAGATGTTACTGCCGCCGCCCGCATCGCGCAGAATGGCTATTGTTCTCGGGACATTTACTTACAGTCGAGCTAGAATCATAAGTCTGTAATATTACAGGTGAAGCGTGAACTGGATCGCTTTCATTGGTTGAATTCTGTGCGATCTTTCTTTTGTAGCGATATTACCGCCTTGCAAAGAAACAAAGGCCATACGAGCTTTTTTTTCCAAATATCTCACCTTCAGCAGCGCGTGCTTATGAATCAATTGGAAAGCGCCAGTCTGCCGAGCGGGAGGTTGGGTTTCAAACCCCGGCCGGACTAACACTCAAAGGTCTTAAAATAACTGAGGAGAATGTGCTGCCTGGCTTTGTTGTGACATCTGCAAATATTTAGACATTCAGTCTTCTCAGATAAGGATGAAAAACCGTAGGCCCCACCCGAACGTACAGTTCTTGATTCTTTGGAACGTAAAATAACCCACACTGCTGCTCGGGGCGTAGATCCTGGTGGTGTGGCACAACTTTCATAGTCCGGATGGGAAATGAAGGGGTTGGTATTAATTGGGACGCAAATCCTGTTTCAACCCCTGTCACCGTGTTGAGTCACCGTGGCGAATTCAGTAAAGTAAAGTAAAGTAATTTCATTCTCGGATCTTTAACATGATTTAGAAACTATTCTCTGGTTCACAACTTATCAACATTAGGCATTTTACTCCTGACAACTCCTATGCAGTTGAAAGAAAGATGACTATCAAGGACCGAACTTTTTTTGACTACATTGAACTACTATACTACTATAGTATTAAAAGAATAGAAGATGATAACAATTCATTATCCAAAAAAATACTAAAAGACCCCCCACTGTTCCCTCACTATCGCGTTGCTTTTCCTAGATTCAGTTTAAAACTCCACAGACATATATACAGTAACCATAATAACTTGTTTTTCAAACAGACAGGATGCTGTTACAGGCTCACTCCTAACTTAACAAAGCAATTCAACCTCAATAGCTCGCCGAATTTATGATTCATTTCCGAGGCAGATACTGATAGCAGGTATGAAAACTAAAGGTGCTGGTGTCAAGCTAAACTATCAACATTAGGAATAGTTAGGGCGATTTTACTTAGTGCTTAGTCAATTAAGCTATAAATTATGCATTAACTTAACACAGGATCGTTCAGAAGTTAAGATAATCTAATCATGCTATCAAATCATCTTATCTAGCAAAAATTAGTCATGAACTGAGTTAGAACTGGGACGTTTTATTTAGTAGGTTGTGCGTAAGGGAAAAGCAGAAAATAGAAGACTTTTTCTCCTCAGGAGATGTTTTTTTTTCAATAAATTATTCTTATTTAAAGTCAAGCCAGGTCAGCGAGACAGTTATGAAATTTCTATCGGCTCAATTTCCCTGAATTTGATGTAAATGCATGTCTTCGAATAAATTTTAATCATTCAAAGTTTTCAATCCTACTAAATACAGAGAAGTTCTCGTAAAATATTCACTGCTCTACATGGGAAAATTAGATATTCCGTTGTAAAATCAAACGCGGTGGTTGGTCATGTACATGTAGCAGCTGCTCGGAGGACAAGTCACCAATGGTGCCTAACCCTGACCCCAAACAATACTAAAACAATTGAAAGAATGACATTTCATTGTTTCCCGCGACCAATTAGGAGAGATGCTTCTTATTTCAGCAACCGAGCGGCCCTCGTACTCACCATTCCGTTAGGAAAGCTTCAGACAAAAGGGCTGTGAGTTGCGGCGATGCAACTCTTTTTAGTCTGTTAAACTGACTTGGATATACCTTTGTAGCCCGTGGTTCTCCCACCACGTCAAAGTTTAAAGCTTTATTTTCAAGCAAAAGATTTCCACCCGGTTGGTGATTGTAAATGGTAACCACCCCTGGTATCAAGGTCTAATTATACTTCCTTGTTCTCTGCCTCTGTTCTTCCTGTACGGGGAGTGAGTCTAACTGTAGTCTCGCGTGGCTAGCGCGGCAGTGTTTGGTTGGAGTGCGGGAGCCAGCGGCAAGAGGAGACAGCTACGGAAACGACGAGAAGCGCCGTTGTCGCCAATCACTCGCGTCCCCCCTCGTAACATGCTAGTAGGGACCTTAAGCAACTACGACAACGACAGCTCCAAAAAACAATAGGTTTAATGATCAAAACAACAGCTTTGTACGCTTTTCGGTACATTTCTTTGACGTCCACTGGACGACTACGACGTGAAACCTCCTAATTTGACGTTTTACGGAGGATGTGGACATACTACAGAGTGAGATACTAAGAGTGACTCGACTCGTGTCTTCTCCGTTTGTTTTTTCATACCAATGAATGATTCGTCTCCTACAATCGTGTCATGATTATATTTTATATTGACTCTTCATGTTGAAACTCTTTTGACTAGGACAAATATAACATCATGAATGCTGTACGCCCATCACTCGGAAGACGTGTTTCGACATCGGGTGGCCTTTTTGCGTTGCTTTTCCTCCATTACACGGTGCCATCGTTGTCTTTGTGTGCAGATAACAAGTGCCTAGAAGGTAGTTTCAGCTTTGATGTTAGAAAAAACGTGGTTGAAGATCACGCCCTTGTTGGTCACGTGATTGAAAGCGTCACGGTAGCAGATCCATTATGTTGCTTCGAGAAATGTCAAAGTGATTGCCGCTGCATCTCGTTCAACTACTTGACAAATACGAGTCAGGAAAACTGTCAATTGAATAACGAGAACATGAATACAAATTCCAGCGGGTTGAAGCTAATCCAAGGCTCTCGGCACTACGATCTGGTAGTCAATTACAACATGGAGGTAGGTAATTACTGAGATAATTAGTAACTAGTCCTAGATACTCTTTACACTGAATCCCTTTAAGGTGGCTGAACACAGTTTTAGCAGTTTAGAGTACATGTCATTTGCCAAATCATGGCAAGAGAAAGGTTGCACCTCATAAGCTGAAACTTTGGCAAGTGAAAAATATACTGATGAAAGATTTTGACTGACAGGTAAAATATGGCGTTTTCGTAGTTTCCATGGCAACGTGAACGATTGAATATAACCTTAAAATGTCACTTTTGCTCAGATTACACAAAATTTGCTCATTAGATTTTCCTATAAACTTGCACACAGCTTACTATAATTAATCATTACTATTTGAAACTTATTTGACCAAACTTTCGAAGCCAACTTAAGGTGGTGTAGGCAAAGATATAAGAGAGAATGATTAAGAATTGATGTACGGAGTTAAAGCAAACGAACAATAATTTAAAATTACCACCTAACAACTTTCCCTCGCCAGTTTAAAGTTTTCGTTTTACCCTTTTTTTAAACGAGAAGAGAGGTGTTTAAACCTTCATAATAAACGTGTGCAAGGAATGTCTTTTTTTGTTTTTGTCGAATACATAAAAATCGCCCGGCCAAATCTGTCTTTTGATGTAAACGTGATGTTCTACCTCTCCTTCTCAAACTCATTAATAATTCATAAAGAAAATTCAAAGGAAATTAATGTTTAATGAGTGTTTGGATATCAGATGAAAAACTGCTCATTTTTGCATCCTTAATTTCTCCTTCAAAAATGATTTTGTTTGAGACGAAATATCAAACATTCGACACAGTGTTTCATCACCAGATGAAACACCTCGAAGTTGGTCAAAAATAATCCGCTGCGCGTCGTATTTTATGAAACACTGCGTCTCATGTTTGATATACTACATCAAACCCTTGCATGGGTGGTGCCCATCAAGATGCTAGTAAGTATGACCAAATGATGCCAAAATTATGTCAAGGGAATTACGCTGTGACTTCAAATTGCTGCCACCTCCAATCCCTCAGCTTGGACTGTACTCGTTTTAAAACAAAAAGCCAAAATTCCAGAAAAACTACATTAAATATATGGGAAGATGTTGGCAGATATCTCCTTGCAAAAGGCAATATTTATTGTCAGCATGCAGATGAACAAATTTGGCAACTATTCTCACTTTTGCTCTTATTTTGGTTTATTGTAGGCCAATGTCTACCCAAATTATTGTGCAAACGGATGTTGTGCAAGCCATATTTTCCCATGTCTTAATGGTGGCACGTGCCGTGAGACATGTGACGTCACGAAAGAAAGATTTAACTGCTCCTGTCATCCGTGTTTTCAGGGAAAATATTGTGAAATCGGTAGGCATGATTTGTTTTTCCTAGATTTCAGCAATTTATTCTTGAGGGACGATCGATCGCTTCAATTTCTTTAATTTCGATCTGATAATTCTAGTTGATGCTACAGTAGTGCCAAGCAGTAATGGTACCGACTAAAACTTGAAACGGCCATCGATTATGAATCAGATTTTTGTCAATAATTTATGCTGTACTGTTTGAGAAACGAGCAGGAGTGTATTATCAGGTTTAAAAAACTTTCGGCTTCCCTTCGAGTTATTAAACCTGATAATAAACCGACTGCGAGTTTTTTGAACGGCTTCACGATCAAAATCTCTGAAATAGATCAACTAATTCTTGCACTAATATTCAGATTTGGGGTTTAATATTTTGATCTAAAATATTGGAAGTAAAGTTTAATCGTGTCTTTACCCGGAAAATTACAAGGAATGTTTCAAAGGTAACCCCCAATTTAAGCTTAAATGCCAAAAAATCCAAACCCGAGTTTAATTGCTCCAGTTCATATCACTCAACTGCATTCGGCGCGGTACTTGTTGTTGTTCAGAGGCACGTTAACTGTCAAAAATTGACGGGGACCCTATGCCATTTTTATGTACATCTTGACACACAGATTGTAAGTCAGTTATTTTGTCCATTTAAAATAGTTTAATCAGTGATGGAAATTTTTAAAGGCACCATTTAGCTGTGTAAACAAATGATGGTACGCTGATCTTCAGTAATGTTGGTGAATTTTTTAAAGATTCTCCACAAGCAATTCTTTTCATTACCTATCGTTATTGCATATTTCCCTTAATCATTGTTTTCGTAACCACTTGTGTTTTAGCTCGGTGCCCAACAGGATGGCTGTGCTTCAACAATTCATGTTTTAAAGAATTCATGACAGCAGTAACTTGGAATGATGCACAGCAGGTTTGTGAAAGCTTGAATAGCAACCTTACGTCAATACATAGCGCTGCGGAGAGTGACTTTATCCTTGGTCAAGTTCGATCCTCTGATACCAATAAATTTTGGATTGGCTTCACTGACAGAGCAAAGGAAGGATCTTTCGAGTGGGTGGACGGCTCTGATGTGACATATACAAACTGGATTGAAGGCCAACCAGATGATTTTCGATCTAATCAAGACTGTGGTATGGCCCTATTGACCCGGGGTTCCCGCTGGGATGACGCAAATTGCCGTTCCAGCAGCACGAGTGGTTACATTTGTCGTAAAGACATAAACTGATTAACAAATTCTGCCATTAGCCTGCATCGTCGACTTTATCTACCCTCGAATAGTAACTTTGCGAAGCAGCGCTGAGATCCTTGTTTTTAACCCCCAACTGACTCAACGAATTCCCGTAAGTGCTTTTCTAATTTCCCTCCAACCTGATTGGCCAATCGGACAATGGATTGTGCAACAGGCCAATCATGGCGCTTACTCAAATCCTGCGGTACAGACACGATTAAATTTGTTTTCACCTATCCTAGAAGTGCTCAATGCATAAAAGAAGGAAAGGGGAATGACAATTTTTCTGTTTTTGCATTGGTAATCATATATTGGCAGTGGTACAGTTAAAAAAATACTTTACATATCTTGGCAGTTTTGGAGACGATTTGTGCACTCATTCAAAGGCATTTTATGGAATCGGTGAAGATGGCAAATACGTCTCATGTTTTAAGTGGCTTACGTAGGCACATCTGTCGTGTATAGTCCGGGGGGTACTTTAGGAATTTCTGGGTGGGGATGCGCCGCTTGGACCCTGGAACCCTTAACCTATACCAGAGCTAGCTCAGCTGAATTTTGCTACTCTATACTAGAGTAAACCTCCCAAATGCCCCCTATCCTAGAATAGCTGTTTTCCAGAAACTACCGAGGTGTGGCAGTACCCCTCCGCCCCCCGGTGTATAGTTTGCATAATTAAATGCAATGGAACTTAACGTAAGCGAAGAAACACATCTTCATGTAACGACAACAAATATGTCTCCCAAGCATTACATCCAGCGTTAGGGACGGGTCATTATTTATCGCCTGGGGTGAGGGGGGTGAGGATTTCGCGGGGGATCACTTGATTTTTAGGAGAACAAAAGGGGGGATCAGTCGTAACTGAGAACCCAAAAGGGAGGATCACTGAAAACTTTGGAAGGATTCAGGGGGGGAACAATCAAATTTGCTTGGAAAATGAAGACATGGGGGGGGGGGTCGCGAAAGTCATCCGGCTCCCAAATCGAGAAGGCACACCTTCAATTTTGTAAACAACAAAGCTTCTAATATAGCTTGTAGAGCAGAGCTTGGTTGTTTTCCTTTAAATATCACAATCAATCAAAAAATTCTCACATACATTTTGTATATACAGTCTAAAGATGAGGAATCTCTCGTCAAACAAGCTTTTTTAATGTCATTCGACCTACACTGTAATGGCAAATATAGCACTCTCATTTAATGAATATGTCAGAATACTTTAAGCTTCCTGACTTTAACCCTGATTTATTAGATATAGCTATGGTAAAAAGCTATGTAACTTCAATGAAACAGAAATATATCTCATATTGGCAAAACACCCTTCAACATTCTCAGAAACTTGAATTTTATAGATCTTTTAAAACCGATCATACCTCCTCCAGTTACTTAGACGTAACAAGAGGAAAAGCTGGGAGAAGGGCTTTAGTAAAATTACGAATAAGCAATCACAAACTAATGATAGAAATAGTAATTGCCCTGCGTTGTAATTTTGATTCCTAAACATAGCTTTTGAAATACTGTATGTGTTTGTATGGTCATGCAAATAAAGCTCGTCGTTTTTGTTGCTAACCCTCCCCTTGAGCTTGGCCCTAAAATATCATGACCCTCCCCACCTCACAGAATTGAAAGAAAAATGTTCCAGGCTCTTTAAGGTGCAGTATTCCAAGCCAACAAGAAAAAAAGGAAACCAAAACAAAATAAAAGGAAACCAAAAAAAGCTAGGGCAAAAAGAAGGGAAGTTAACTGCAAAAAAGTTATTGAAACCATTGCACCTCAGCAAGAGTCGCATGATGTTACAGAGCCTCTTGGTCCATTATCTCTTCATTATGAAGGAATAAGTGGGCTCACAAAGGCCATATATCCAATACGCCTTTGAGAAGGGATTGTTCACAAATGAGTAACAGGGATTTCTCAAGCAATATCTACGCTTCAACTTAAACGAAAATCATGATGATGATGAAAGTGATTGTATCAATGCTGATGACATAAATGATGATGATCAACATGCTCACAGCAGCATTGATGGTGATGCTGAAGACAGTGATGAAAAGGATAGCCAAAACTCTAATAACATTAATAACAACATTATTCATAATAAAAAGGTAATAAGACTCTGTAGCATTGTAATAAATGAAAAGTAGATGTTTGTTAAATTCTTGCAATAGTACTTCACAGTTAATATCCATAATGTTCCGTTGTTCTTTTATTTTTTATTTCTTTCTTTATTTTTTTACCAAATAAAGACCTTCCTTTTTCTTCTGTGGGTGAACCTGATCACTGGACTATATTTGCATGACCCTCCCGCTTTTAACGGCCCATTTTTCATGACCCCTCCCTTTTCTGAGTCTCAAAAAGTTGTGACCCTCTCTCTGTTTCCACTCCCCCCCTCCCCTCTACTAATTTCTGACAAGTCCCTTAAAACAGCTCATGATACGGCCACCAAAATTACACAGAATGATGCACTCATCATTTCCAACATCTAGATATGACTCGATTTAGTAAATCCAACTAGTGGTCTATTATCAATGCTGCGTTCTGATTGTTGAGCATCTACTACACTATATGTTATAGCCCACTGGTAGCGAAAAGCGCCGGCTTTGAAAAGCAAAACAATGGCGGCTGAATCGCGTTTTGCTAGCTAAAGTTGTTTTGTCTCGATATTTTTGACCAACTAGTTGGATTTTACTAAAACAATTATTCCTCTCCCCCGAATGGGCTCTGTTTCAATAGCCCATTCGGCCTTTGGTCTCATGGGCTATTGACTCAGAGCCCATTTTGGCGAGGGGAACAATTGTAAATAATACAATGACCGAATATGACATCATATTGTTAAATTACTAAAATATCTGCCATCCCGGTGGATCTGCCATTTTGAATGAAATCAATGCATGCCATTTTACTTAAAACCGTACAAATGGAAGTAATCGTGAAAGAAAATTTGATCTGTGTATATTAACTGAATGCTTTAACAATAATTAAGAACCACTGATAAGATGCTATTTTTACTTTTTATTGATCAAGAAGAAGCACTCAGAAAAATTAGGCTAATAGGCTAAAAAGTAGGCTTTATAATTCATAAGCAAAATACAAAGGAAATTAATGTTTAATGAATGTTTGGAAATCAGATTAAATACTGCTTATTTTGCATCCTTAAAATCATTGTTTCATCACCACATGAAACACCACGAAGTTAGTCAAAAATACTCCGCTGCTCGTCTATTTTCACCTCTCTTCTCAGTGTTTTATCTTTTTCTGGTGATGAAACACAAAAAAAATACAGGAAAAAAAAGGAGCAAAGGAAATAACGCGCATTTATTCATAAATACGCATGCACACCCGTCCAGACTGAAACACCGTTTCGATTTGCATTTAATCTATTAGTAATCTCAGACGTACATTTAATATATAATTTTCGGCAAGATGCAGCAAACTCGAATTTGTTGGTGCATTATAATTAACCCTGGATAAATCATGTTACTGCATATGATAATTCCTGTGCTTGGATTGACATTAACCCTCGACATGGACCTGTTTTTGGTTGGAGTTTCAGTATCAAAATCTGTCGACTTGGGGGGTTTTCGAAAAAAATGGCAGACTTCTTAAATGTGCAATCAAATCGATGATTACAATATAGAATGGAAGCTTAATTTAGTATTCCGCTCAACTGAAGCCAGCTAGACACGAAATATAGATCAGATAATTTGAAACAACCTTCTGACTAATTTTATTACGAAAATATGTAAGCAGTAGAGGCAAACCTCTTATCCTATTTTTCACCAAAAAGGTTAATCGCTCGTGAATACTGAACATTTCAGACCGGAGTTTCAGCATGCATTTTCTGCTGTCCAAAGTCTGCTTTTCTGTGCTGATAAGTTGAAAGCGTTAGCTGTGGCGGAACATTTTCCCTTCAGTGTGAAGGTGTCCGCAGAAGCAAACCGAAAATCTCAAAGGTCCGAAAAATGAAATAACTTATTACTTTACTCAACACGCGTACGGTGACAGGCGATGAAACAGAACATGCATCGCCCCATAAAGTAATCTGGATTGCGGAATGTTTGCTTGTGTAATCTAGAATTCAGCTCTAGGTCCTCTAGAAATCCAGAATCTAGTACATGGAATACGGAGTTCACAGCAATTAATATGGTATCCAGGACTGTCGTGTACAAACTTGCATAGGGCGAAATAAACGATTATAATCGTAGAATTTATTTTGGGTCAAAAATTAGGTACAATGAACTGTCAATGATAATTCATATTCTTGGCCGGATTGAATTGATTTTGTTGGTTTGTGTTTCCTTTCAGCATCATGTTTAAAAATTAGTTGAGCTGTAGGAATTCGAAAATTCTGGATTTGGCAACAACTCGATGATCCTGCGAAAGCAAGCTATTCCGGCATATTCCTCCCCGGGCAATGGTGACAAAAAATGACCTTTGAGGACCGAGAAAAATTGTAGACTTCATTTAAGACAGCCTTTCAAAATTATATACTTATAGTAATAAAATCTATTCCCTTTGTAACATTTACTGGAAACAACTTTAGCAGAAGAGGATATAATCCCCCTTAATTGCTCTTAAAGGAATATTTAGTAAGCACTTCCCGTCGACGGTCTAGCTCTACTCCCAACTCCCCAGTTTTAGCTTTGGCAAAATCTGAAATTTCACAATTCAGACGACCGTTGAAGAACGGGCAAGCACTTCCTGCCTTCGGTGAGCTATCAGTTGAGATATTTTCACGGGCTTCATCGCATGCTTGAGCTCTAGCATTTACTGGACTATGGAAGTGCTCCACCAAACTTTACCCTTTCCTGTATCTATTCTATTTTGGCCCTGAAAGCGCAGAAAACAACCAACTTTAGACAGCAAAACTAATAGTAGAAAAAATATGGAAGTGAAAGATTCCAATGTGTTAGGAATTTTATCCCAGACAATTTTGAGACCTTTGAGTTGTTGTTAGTCAATGCAGGTCAAACTAGCTGCTATATAAAAGAATGAAAAAGAAAAATTGTGCTCCCATGCGAATGTGCTAATTCCGCTAAAATTTTGGATTGTTAATTTATGCATGTCAGAATTACAAGATGAAGATGAATGATACATGCCTGTCTTTGTCAATGCCAAGTTAGGGTATAAAATCCGCCGAAGATCCAGCCCTTGACTCAGACCTTTGGATCTTTTGCTTCATATTACTTCAGAAGAACTTGGAAGTGCCTCGGGCAGAAGCCCTTTGAGTTGTCGAAGGTAAACGTTTTTCTTTTCAATTAGCTCAGTAGTTACATTAAATGATTCACAGTTGATAAAAAAGGAAAAGGTAAGAAAATTAGTTCAGTAGCGTACTCCATGCTTTAGCTTTAAACTTTGAAAGCTACATTTAACGACAAAATGTATACGTATAAAGTAAGGATGTAATATATCAAACATGAGATGCAGTGTTTCATCACCAGATGAAACACCGAGAAGAGAGTTGAAAATACGACGCGCAGCGGAGTATTTTTGACGAAGTTCGAGGTGTTTCATCTTGTGATGAAACACTGTGTCGAATGTTTGATATTTCTTCTCAAACAAAATCATTTTTGAAGGAGAAATTAAGGATGCAAAAATGAGCAGTTTTTCATCTGATATCCAAACACTCATTAAACATTAATTTCTTTTGAATTTTCTTTATGAATTATTAATGAGTTTGAGAAATATATATCAGATATTTGTAGTTTGGAGAATTTTTTTACCAACAAAATATGTAAGACTATGCCACAAACTGTGTTTTGAGAACTTAAGTCCTGTCCAACACCCAGTTGCTTGTTTTAAGGGCTTAACCCATCTTAAGATGTAGCATAGGTAAATACACTCTTATCGCCATTATCAAGTCTATTACTTTATTTAGGGACGGAAAAATCAGTTATCTGGAGTGAATAGGCATGATGTCTGGAAATGTCTGATTGAATATAAGGGTATTCACTACTGTCCGATGACAACTAAGATTGCAGCCACATAGTTCTCAACATATTCCTTTGCTTCGCTGTCAACACTGAGCTGTTCAGTTTAAAGGGCATTATGGCATAAACTGATGGAACTGTATTTTTCTTTCAGAAAGGAAAATACTAGACGGAATTAGAGGGTTAACACACAGCAGGCAAGAATGAAAATCATCTTCGTACTCAGTGTGCTACCTTTTTTTTGGCCGCGGGGTCATTCCGGGTGGGAGGTAATGTGAAACTAGACATTGGTTTTTAAAAAGTAACAAACTTGTCTAAGATTACCTAAAAACTGAAAGCGAAGTGTCCAAAGTTGACATTTTAAGCACTATCATACAATTCCCAGGTCATATTTTTGCAAAAATTATAGTTTTTTCTGCATGGGTTGCCAAAAGCCGTTGCGGAGAAGACAAATGTTTCTTTTTACTTATTTGAAAAGATAAAAACTTTGTTTAAAAATCCGCTCCGGGTCTTCAATATCATAAACATTGTCTATACGATTTACGTACCTAGCTTGATCAATCAAAAACGAGTGCAAAGAATTGGACTTTCCAAAGTAAAAATGTCTTCTCCGCAACTATTCACTACTAAGAGTTTTGATTGCAATAAGGAAAACGGGCCAAAACGTTTAAATTTTTTAAATGTTCTGATTCATAGTCAGTGTAACCTTTTTACATTGAACATTCATCAAAATACATGAAACTTCAACGAAACTTTAGTGATTATTTTTGTTGCGAAGAAGACATCTCCGTTGCGGAGAAGACAGCTACGAAAGCAAGACTTGTTTTTAGTGGCCAGATTTATAGGTCTTGCCCTCCGGGACAAGCAGAAAACATTGAACATGAGCAGTAAACTGTTGCACTGTGGGCGCACTATATCCATTCGGCCATCTTGGACACTGTGTCCAGTCCTCTCCTGTCATTTAGTATCATCTGATCCACGTTTTACCCTTAACAAGACAGGGTTTTTTACTGCGAGCCCTTTTGTCTTCTCCGCAACAGGACCGCTTCAAATCATGGCAAAATTTCGGGTACATTGAAAAGGAATAATTAAATATATTTTAATCTGACAATTAATTATAAAGAACTCTTTCGCTGCAATGAAAGAGTGATTTTAAAAGATGCCCGAATTCGAAAGAATCTAACCTTGAATTGAAAGAATAATAATTCGCGTTTCCAGAGTGTCTTCTCCGCAACGAGAAATCATTCGTTGATTGTATCTCTCCGTAAAGAGCAGGAGTAGATTTGTATCGTGCATGTCTCGTTATAGATAAAGTTAGCTCACATCTACATAAAAAAATATAAAAGGTGCACTTCTTCTTTTAGTAGTTTACAGACGAGCGACTTTTTTTATTTCCAAAGTGTCGCGAACTTCCGACTCAGTTCAGGTTCGGGATCGGCCCGTTGAGGTACAAGGTGACTGACAATGGCTATTGTGGAATAGACGCGCCAAATGGTTGTAGCAACTTGGGAATAGGCAGATGGAAAAATACATTCACTTCATCTTGCAACAAGCATGATATGTGCTACATTTGTGTAAGCCGGCATTTGTTTATTTAACTGTATTTTGGCTTTCAAACTCTTCAGCCTAAGTTAACAGACTCCAGGGTACAACTTGGCTTGTTAATACGTACTAAGTGTTAATAGTAAACGTTTTTGTTTTCATTTTACTTGACTGAAGACACAATCTGCTAACAATTATTTTATTTTTTTTGCGGAGTTACAGCTTGGAAGAAAACTTAATAAGAGTTTTTGTCAAAGTACTTGAAAACCAACACAGAAATATTTATTTATTGATAGCTAAAGGAGATCCGCTTCAGTGCAGGTAGATATTGAGGAAGAACAAGACGTTACTGCTAATCTTGGAAACTGAACTCGTCCGCAACTATCACTTTGAGATCTCAGACTGATTAGGAACTAATGAAGAGATTTAAAAGGAAAGACTGAAAATATAGCATATATCGTAACTATCGTAATTGTTATTTTGCATCTTTTAGGGAGGGGGAAGGCATCACAACTGGAGTCGCAAATTTTGCGACGATGCGTTCAAACACGATATGAGGAAGGCGTGCGAACAGGTGCGCAAAGGCAACTGGTGGTCCAACCCCAGAAGAGATTGTTACGATTGGTCAAACATATACTACAGAGCTGTGAGAATAGCTGGACACTTAACCTATAACATTTGTTACTGCAGTCAGTCCTGTATCAAGTCTCAAGGAGATCCGGGAAGGAGAATCTCGCTGTAGCTTCGATCAAGAAAAAAAATAGATTTTTGGATTACTAAGAATTAAAATTTTGTAGTTGTTAAGCGAAATCACAAAGAAGAATAACGAAATAAATGGCCAGTAAAAGTTGGCAATTGCATGGAATACTTTTTTCATACTTCCTATCTTATTTCATAAGAAACCGAACTGGGTCTCTGGTAAAAAAAAAAAGGTTATTTAAATGGTGCTCAGCAATGTGATTGTTGACGTCACCATTCCTCATCGCGCGTTTGCGAGGAATGGTGACGTCAACAATCACATTGCTGAGCACCATTTAAAGACGAAACATCAAATTGACTGGGACTCTGCGACATGTATAACGTATTCTACAGACTACTATCAACGTCTTACATTAGAAAGCTGGTTTACTAACTTAGAACAAACGCCACTGAATCGTAGGCAACAGTTACCAGCCCCGTACAAACGACTTATTGACGAGATCAAGCAAAACTAACTACGAGAGAACAACTGAGAACTGACAATTTGACTAACAATAGACGACTGTTTGACTGTGACAATAGACGGATCGAAACGCACCAATCACTGATTACGAGTCTTCATAGCCGATAACATCACGGCTTAACTGACAGACGACCAATAACATCGCGACATAATTGACCAATCAGATCAATAACCAGAGTATAATACCATCAACTGACGTGATACAACTCGCTTTGACTCTGAAGATGACTACCGCACAGGTTGTCGAAACGTCAGTCACTGTCAACAACAACAGCCCTATTCAGGACTACGTTCACCCGGACGATCAAACTCAACCTTTTGACATTAAACACTATAAGAATTAGCTGAGAGAGACTCGATCAAAAAGGCTAGCTGATAAAACCTTAACTACAAGAAAGATGACCTACTTTTTACTCAAAACTGGGTCAACCCATGCAGCCGGAAACTTCGAAAACATTTTGATGACAAAGTTAACTCCTAGGAAAGAGTCATATTTGTCTAAATGTTTACTAACTTGTTAATAGCAAAAAGCTTTGCAAGCCATATGAATTGTTTCGTTATAAGTAACCAAAAAATGCAACCAGAGATTTCTCGAAAACGCTTCCCCGCCAAAAAATCGGTACAGCTCCGGCTCAAACAGTTACTCGAGCTGTAGCTTCAAGTGTTATAAACTAGCTTTAACTAAAAACGAATTTCCGGATATTTTACGAATTGACAAGGAAATGTTAAAATAGCAATGGCGTCACCCTGTTGCCATGGAGTAGTCAATCTCGCGAAAAACTGGCGTTTAAGGACTATTCAAATACATGCCGTAGAAAATAGGTGCAATGAGTGCAATTCGATTTCCTGCGTAGTGTTTGAGACATCGTCGCCCTTCGTGTTAAAAGGGAATGGAAATTGTTTTGGAAAAGCGGGTCGAGCCACCCTAACCTGCAATACGTCTCATGATACACCTCATGCCTTCGCTCTGCGCCGTCCCCGAGATTAAGATTCAGGCATATTCAGAGATGTTATAATATCCCCTTTAATTGCTTGATCAGAGAACCGTATGTTACAATGCAAAAAATATTTTCCTGTAGAGGATAATAACTAACGCAGGTTTTTCTGTACTCAACTCCACTGTTCCTTGCACAACGTAACTGGTGCTTTCTGGTTCTCTTACGTTTCCTCAATAAATGTTCCTAATGAATGGTCGGGGAATCATGTAATGATCATGAGGTGTCCAACCTCATTTAGAAGTCCCATTCTCAGGTTCACAACCATTGCTAAAATCAGGCATTGTACTACTGACAGTTCCTATGCAGTTGAACGAAAAATGAATATCTTTAGGACCGTACTTTCTTTAACTACATTAAACTCTACAGTACTGAAAGAATTGAAGATGATAACAATTCCTTATGAAAATAAATATTAAAACACCACCCACTGTTCTCTCACAGTCGCGTTGGTTTCCTAGATTCAATTTAGAACTGCGCAAATCTATTTACGGTAACCATAACAACATGTTTTTCAAACAGACAGAATGCTGTTGGAGGCTCACTCCTTACTTAACAAAGCAATTCAACCTCAATAGGTCGGCAAAAATGATTCATTTCCGAGGCAGATAATATAGCAGGTATGAAAACTAAAGGTACTAGTATCGAGCTAAAACTATCGACATTATTTTATTCTTTTTTATTTTATTAGCTTCGCCAAAAAACAAACAAACAAACAGAAAGAACGTTGGCAGGGACACCGCAACAGCTGTGGCCAATTACAGCGGGCCCGTAAACTAAAAAAAAACAATAAAAACAAAAAAAGATAAAATAAAAAAATAAAAATTTTAGGGAACATCAGGGATAGTTAGAGCGATTTTACTTAGTGCTTAGTCAATATAGCTATAAATTATACATTAACTTAACACAGGATCGTTCATAAGTTAACATGCTCTAATCATGCTATGAAATCATCTTATCTCGCGAAAATTAGGCATGAACTGAGTTGTATAGAACTGGGACGTTTTATTTAGTAGGTTGTGCACTAAGGGAAAAGCAGAAAATAGAGAACTCTTTTCTCCTCCCCTCCAGAGACAATTGAATATTCAAGATTTCTTTTTTACGGACGAGCCAGGTCGTAGTTGTAGATTTCAGATTCATCTCTGCATTCTTGCATGCGTAATGAGCCGTGAATTCACAGGCGAGGCAGTTATGAAATTTCTACCTGCTCAGTTTCCCTGAATTTGATGTAAATGTCTTCGAACAAGTTTTAATCATTCAAAGATTTCAATCTAATTAAATACAGGGAATTTCTTGTAAAATATTCTCTGCTCTACGGCATGGGAAAATTAGACATTCCGCTTCGAAATTCAAAAGCGGTGGTGGGTCATGTACATGTGGCAGCTGCTCGGAAGAGAAGTCACCAATGGTGCCTTACCCTGACTCCAGACAATACTAAAACAAAAGAAAGAATGACATTTCATTGTTTCCTGCGACCAATTAGGAGAGGTGTTTCTTATTTCAGCAACCGAGCCGCCCTGGTGCTCACCATTCCGTTAGGAAAGCTTCAGAAAATATGGCTGTGAGTTGTGGCGATGCATTTTTCCATTCGTTTTAGTCTGTTGAGCTTTCTTGGATATACTTTGTATCGGGTTGATCTCTCACCACCTTAAATTTTAAAGTTTTATTTGTATGCAAAAGATTTCCACCCGGCTGGTGTTTGTAAATGGTAAGCACCCCTGGTATCAAGGTCTGATTATACTTCCTTGTTCTAGACGTCTGTTCTTCATGTAAGGGAAGTCTAAGTGTAGTCTCGCGTGGCTAGCGGTGTTTGGTTTTAATGTTTGGTTGGGGCGCGGGAGCAAGCGGCGAGAGGAGGAGGCTACGGAAACGACGAGAAGCGCCGTCGTCACCGATCACTCGCGTCCCCCATGTTAGTCTAAGTGTGATTCGACTCGTGTCTCCTCAGTTTGTCTTTTCATACCTATGAATGGTTGGTCTCATACAATCGTGTCATGACTATGTTTTATATTGACTATACATGTTAAAACTTTTTATGACTAGGACAAATATAACATCATGAATGCTCTATGCCCACCACTCGGAAGAAGTGTTTCTACTTCGGCTGGCCTTTTTAGGCTACTTTTCCTCCATTATACGGTACCATCATTGCCTTGGTGAGCAGATAACAAATGCCTAGAAGGCAGTTTCAGCTTTGATGTTAGAAAATATTTGGTTGAAAATCACGTCCTTGTTGGTCACGTGATTGAAAGCGTCACGGTAGCAGATCCATTATGTTGCTTCGAGAAATGTCAAAGTGATTGCCGCTGCATCTCGTCAACTACTTGACAAATACGAGTCAGGAAAACTGTAAATTGAATAACGAAAACATGAATACAAATTCCAGTGGGTTGAAGCTAATCGAAGGCTCTCGGTACTACGATCTAGTAGTCAATTACAACATGGATCAGGTAGGTAATTACTGAGATAATAAGTAACTAGTCCTAGATACTCTTTACACTGAATCCCTTTAAGGTCGTCTAGGCAAAGATGTAAGAGAGATTAGGAATCAGTGTACGGAGTTACAGCAAACGAACGATAATTTAAAATTACCACCTAACAACTTTCCCCCGCCAGTTTAATTTAAAGCTTGCCTTTTACCCGTTTTTTAACGAGAAGAGGGGTTTTTACACTTTCATAATAAACTTTTGCAAGGAATGTCTTTTTTTGTTTTTGTCGAATACATTACAATCGCACAGCCAAATCGACCTTTTTATTTCAGTTTAAAGTGATGTTCTACCTCTCCATCAAACCCTTGCATGGGTGGTGCCCATCGAGATGGTAGTAAGTATGACCAAATGATGTCATAATTATGTCGAGGGAATTACGCTGTGACTTCAAATTGCTGCCATCTCCAATCCCTCAGCTTGGACTGTACTTGTTTTACAACAAAAAGCCAAAAGTCAAGAAAAACTAAGATTATGGAAAGATGTTGGCAGATATTTCCTTGCAAAGGCAAAATTTACATGTATTGTCAGTATGCAATGCAGATGAACAAATGTGGCATTCATTCTCACTTTTGCTATTATTTTGGTTTATTGTAGGCCATTGTCCACCCAAATTATTGTGCAGACGGATGTTGTGCAAGCCACATTTTCCCATGTCTTAATGGTGGCACGCGTCGTGAGACATGTGACGTCACGAGAGAAAGATTTAACTGCTCCTGTCATCCGTGTTTTCAAGGAAAATATTGTGAAATCGGTAGGCATGATTTGTTTTTCCTAGTCTAGTTCACTGTTTTAAAACATTCTTTATCAAAAAGGCGATAAAGTTATCGGAAGTGGTATAGATAATCTCAGATCGCTTCATAATATTTTTCAGCAGATTTCAGCAATTACACTGTAATTTTCAGGGAGTTATAATAACTCCTCTAGTGGGGCTAATTTAACTCCTGACAGTGGAGTTATTTTAACTCCAAAAAGGAGTTTAAAGAACTCTTTTTCAGGAGTAAAAGTGACCCCAGATATTGAGGAGTTAAAATAACCCCAAAAAAGGAGTTATCCTGTACCTAAAATTTTTACTCCACTTTCAGAGTTAAATTAACTCCAAAAAGAGTAAAAACAACCCATGTAAGGAGTACAAGTAACCCCATTTCGGAGTAATTTTAACTCCAGACTGGGAGTAAAAAGAACTCTTTTTCAGGAGTAAAAATGACCCCAAATTCGTAGTTAAATTAGGAGTTAAAATAACCCCAAAAATGGGGTTATCCTGTACCTAAAATTTTTACTCCATTTTTGGAGTGATAATAACTCCCTAAAAATTACGGTGTATTCTTGAGGGTCGATCGATCGCTTCAATTTCTTTTGTAGTTGATGCTACAGTAGTGCCAGTCAGTAATGGTACCTACTAAAACTTGAAACCCCGGGCCATAAATTATGAATCAGATTGTTGTCAATAAGTTATGTGCTGTTTAAGAAAAGAGCAGAAGTGAACTAGACTAGTAAAAACAAAACTCTAATTCATGCCTTTGTTACTGCAAGGATCGACTTTTGTAACTCATTGCTCTACGGTCAGCCTAAATGTATCTTGAAACGTTTACAGAGGGTCCTAAATAGTGCTGCTAGGCTTATTCACCTTACTAGTGAATATGAGCATGTTACGCCGTTGCTTATTCAACTTCATTGGCTACCAATTGAACAAAGGATAATTTTCAAAATCGCAGTAATTACATTTAAGGCACTTCATGGTGCTGCGCCTAGCTATATCATTGATCTCATCAAGCCTTATACACCTGGTAGACTTCTTAGATCCTATAATCAATTTTTACTTTCTACATCTAAATTTAATCTTAAAACTTATGGTGGCCGGTCTTTTACTATTGCTGCACCTTCTGTTTGGAATGCACTTCCGTTCGAACTTAGATCTTGTAATTCCCTTTCTTCTTTTAAATCTAAGCTCAAGACTTGGCTTTTTAAAATTGGTTATGATGTTGTCGTATAGAATGATGATGTTTTTATAGAATGACAATGTAGTTTTGTAGTTTTGTAGGTTTAGGATTTTGTTGTAATTTTTATTATGTAAAAATAATAAAAATCCGCTTTTGGACCACTGGGAATTAGCGCTCTATAAATATTGTATATTATTATTATTCAAGTTATTGTATATTATTAAGTGTGTTATCAGTTTTAAAAAAACTTTCGGCTTCGTCTCGAGTTTTTAAACCTGATAATAAACGACTGCGAGTTTTTGGAACGGCTTCATGATCAAAATCTCTGATATAGATCAACTCATTCTTGCACTAATATTTAGATTTGGGGTTTAAAATTTTGACCTAAAATATTGGCAGTAAAGTTTAATCGTGTCTTTATCCGGAAAATTTCAAGGAATTTTTCAAAGGCAACCCCTAATTTTAGCTTAAATGCCAATAAATTGAAAACCGAGTTTTTATTGCCCCATTTCACATCACTCAATTATATTCGGTGCGGCACCTTGTTATTGTTCAGAGGCACGTTAACTATCAAAAATTGACCGGGACCCTATACCATTTTTATATACGCCTCGACACAGCAGAATGTAGGTCAATTATTTTGTCCATCTAAAGTAGTTTAATCAGTAAGGGAAATTTTTAAAGGTACCATTTAGCTGTGTAAATAAATTATGGTACGCTGCATGATCTTCGGTAATGTTGGTGAATTTTTTAAAGATTTTCCGCAAGCAATTCTTTTCATTACCTATCGTTATTGTTTTTGTAACCACTTGTGTTTTAGCTCTGAGCCCAACAGGATGGCTGTGCTTCAACAATTCATGTTTTAAAGAATTCATGACAGCAGTAACTTGGAATGATGCACAGCAGGTTTGTGAAAGCTTGAATAGCAACCTTACGTCAATACATAGCGCCGCGGAGAGTGACTTTATCCTTGGTCAAGTTCGATCCTCTGATACCAATGAATTTTGGATTGGCTTCACTGACAGAGCAAACGAAGTATCTTTCGAGTGGGTGGACGGCTCTGATGTGACATATACAAACTGGATTGAAGGCCAGCCAGATGATTTGCAATCTAATCAAGACTGTGGTATATTCGTATTGAACTGGAATTTCGGCTGGGATGACGACACGTGTTCCAGTCATACGAGTCGTTACATTTGTCGTAAAGACATAAACTGATTAACAAATTCTGCCAGTAGCCTGCACCGTCGACTTTATCTAACCTCGAATAGTAACGTTGCAAAGCAGCGCTGAGGCCCTTGTTCTTAACCCCCAACTGACTCAACGAATTCCCGTAAGTGCTTTTCTAATTTCCCTCCAACCTGATTGGCCAATCGGACAATGGATTGTACAACAGGCCAATCATGGCGCTTACTCAAATCCTGCGGTACAGACACAATTAAATTTGTTTCCACCTATCCTAGAAGTGCTCAATGCATAAAATAAGGAAAGGGGAATGACAATTTTTCTGTTTTTGCATTGGTAATCATATATTGGCAGTGGTACGGTTAAAAAAATACTTTACATATCTTGGCAGTTTTGGAGACGATTTTTGCACTCATTCAAAGGCATTTTATGGAATCGGGGAAGATGGCAAATACGTCTCATGTTTTAAGTGGCTTACGTAGGCACATCTGTCGTGTATAGTCCCGGGGGGATACTTTAGGAATTTCTGGGTGCGGATGCGCCGCTTGGACCCTGGAACCCTTAACCTATACCAGAGCTAGCTCGGTGTATAGTTTGCATAATTAAATGCAATGGAACTTAACGTAAGCGACGAAACACATCTTTATGTAGCGACAACAAATATGTCTCCCATGCATTACATCCAGCGTTAGGGACCGGTCATCATTTATCGCCTGGGGTGAGGGGGGGTTGAGGATTGTGGGGGAGATCACTTGATTTTTAGGAGAACAAAAGGGGGGATCAGTCGTAACTGAGAACCCAAAAGGGAGGATCACTGAAAAGTTTGGAAGGATTCAGGGGGGGAACAATCAAATTTGCTTGGAACTTGTAAACGATACTTGGAGGTAAACAACAAAGCTTCTAATATAGCTTGTAGAGCAGAGCTTGGTCGTTTTCCTTTAAATATCACTATCAATCAAAAAATTCGCTGAATTTTGTATATACAGTCTGGAGATGAGGAATCTCTCGTCAAACAAGCTTTTTTAATATCATTCGACTTACACTGTAATACCAAAAATAGCTTTCACTTTCATTTAATGAATATGTCAGAATACTTTAAACTTCCTGACTTTAAACCTGATTTATTAGATATAGATATGGTAAAAAGCTATGTAAGTTCAATGAAACAGGAATATGTCTTATATTGCCAAAACACCCTTCAACATTCTAAAAAACTTGAATTTTATAGATCTTTTAAAACCGATCATACCTCCTCTAGTTACTTAGACGTAACAAGACGAAAAGCTGGGAGAAGGGCTCTAGTAAAATTACGAATAAGCAATCACAAACTAATGATAGAAATAGGCAGATACAATCAAACTACAAAGGATAATAGGCATTGCCCTTTTTGTGGATGTAATATAATAGAAAACGAAGTTCACTTTCTTTTTCAATGTCCTACATACTCTATGATTAGCAACAAATTTTACTATAAAGTCAAGACTCTGATTCCAAATATTACCCAGTTACCTATAAACGTTTTGATCAATGAACTGATGAACTCTTCTAACTACTTTATAAATATACAATTCATGAAATATATTTCAGCTTGTTTTGATGCCTGTGACAAATTATTATCAAAGTAACGTAATTGCCCCGTGTTGTTTTGATTCCTAAACATAGCTTTTGCATTACTGTATGTGCTTGTATGGTCATGCAAATAAAGCTCGTTATTGTTGTTGTTGTTGTTATTAAGGGGAATCACTTCAGTGAAGTAACATTCATTTACATATGGGTAGATCATCGTCACGTATAACAGTTGAAGCGTTAATTTGAGAGGTAAATAAGGTCTAGTCTTGGCCAATATGCCTGTCATTTTTGACATTTTCATTGTGACATGGCTAATATGATATTTCCAAGAGAGGTTTTCGTCAAAGTATAACCCTAAAAATTTTGTGTAGTTCACTTCTTGACTGGATGATCATTTAGAATCACTTTTTCACCAAGAGACAATTTCCTTTTTTTTAGATTTAAAGATCATGAATTGTGTCATATTAGCGTTAAGGATAACGTATTTGTAGTTAACCATAAATTGACTTGTTTAAGTTCTTGGTTCATAGTTTTATAAAGATTACCTATGTCTTAATCACTCAAAAATAGATTAGTATCATCTGCAGATAATATAAGGACAGTATCTGAGAGGAACTTGTGATATCATTTACATGGATTAAAAATAAAAGAGGTCCTAAGACAGAGCCTTGTGGTACTCCACATTTTACAGTCATTTTGTTTGAAATGGACGTCTTATATTTTACTAATAACTATTTTTGATAAATAGTTATTAAACCATTCTAGTACAACTCCTCTTAAACCAGTGTGTTCAAGTTTGTGTAAGAGGATACTATGATTCACTGTGTCAAATGCTTTTGAGAGATTTTATTATTTTTTATGTTTTTTCTCTGTTGCCACAAAACACAGTGACTTTTACAATTTCCACATAAATTTTTGTTTTAATCTAATTATTTTTTTCTTTGGAGTTACCTCCTTCTTAGAAATCTTATTTGATGCAAGGTCGTTAAACGTTGCCTTTTCAGGTAAGTAGCTTGCTTTTGTAAGATTTTGTTCAACGTAGTCATTCTTTTTTTTTCTAATATCTGGTACATTTGCGTTTCTGTCTGGGGACCCCTCCAATTATTTTTTTATGCTGGTTTTATTAGTACAATTATTTTTGAAAAGGTAAATAAACATGCAGCCACAATTTCGAGACATTGAATTTTGGAAAAAGAACCAATGAATTATTAACATGCTTTGACGTTAACCATCCCTTACAGCCCGTGTTTAAGTAAATTAATCATCTCAAGAAGCAGTGTATACACTGGTCCACTGCGAACAAGCAGAAACATGAAATTTGTTCACTTGATTACATCTTTCTATTTGTTTATGAGCGTTCTACTCTTGCCGATGGCTTATAACTATAGCAAAAATTTGCAGAGAAACGTTTGGGTAAGCTATGCTATGTTTGTAAATAATCCGCAAAAAAAACTGGTCGTTTCTTCCATAACAACGTCGCAGGTTTCAACCATCAGCGAGTGCTCTCTGGAATGTCTAAACCATCAAGAATGTGTATCGGTCAATTTCGGTAAGAAAGACGGAACGAAGTATGCGTGTGAGTTAATAAACACGGATATGTTTCAGCAACCAGACAAGCTTTCAGTCAGTGAGGATTTTGACCATTATAATATTAAGGTAAGTCACTTAGCTTTGCATCTGCTCATTATTAACTGATGTCAAGGCTTAAGCAGTAAAACCATCACGCCAAAAATTGAAACGAATCTTGGCTTCAAACGGTCCGGTTTGTATAGCCAGGTAACTGTAACAGTTTGCGTTTTATGGCTCAAAGGAATCGAATAAGGTAAAGATAATTAATAACGTTTCGACGACAACATAACATCGTCAATACCCCACAGCAAGTTTCCCTTGCTGAAAAACTCTACAAAAATAGCTTTAACGTTTAATTTTTGCTATTACACAACAAAATAATGTTATACTGGAATAAAGTACATATTGGCTCCAAGAGATGAAGCCTGTTCTGATCAAACGTTCCTTTTTTCGATACCATAAAAAGAATAAATCACCATTTAAACTTGAGTGGCTGTTATTTAAGATTCTATTCTGTAATATTAGTCATAAGGACATTGTTATTAAAATTTTTAGTTAGAGGCATTATTTATTAACTGAGTGAAAATAAGAGAATCAAAAGGTGATCACGCTGACTGTTTTAGCTGTTGATGTTGTTGTTAATTGTTGTTTATTTTTCTGAAAACGTAAAATCATTTAACGTAAATCAAGTTTTTTTTTGCAAATACTGCTTTCAAGGTCCTACCAAACATTCAGTACTATGTGCTTATTCAAGTGCATCACACCATCAAGAAAACATTCCTGTACGACATTAGCATAGCACCCTTTAAGGACCACTTCGTAGCAAAAACAGAACAAAAACGTTGCTTCGCAGACTTCATGTAAGCGACTTGTTAATTACAAAAATCTAACGTAATTTAGGTTAGACAGCCTGACGGTAACCCAGCATTTGCCAATGTTTTGGGAAGCGAGGAGAGAAATGGGGTCTTAAGCTACAATTTGCGATGAACCATATGTAGCTCAACCCGTGCAATAATTGCGCAATATTCAATATCATGATTAATTTTGATTGCAGTAATAATAATATTATATGTTGAAAGGACCCCTTCTTATAAACTCTATAGATTTTACTCTAGTCATGGCACTTGTGACCACAAGTTTTAGGCATTACATATATACATACATTTATTTCACTTCCCCACAGGGCTTTTCAGTGAAATATTTAACCAAATAGAATGACATGAAATAAAAATTAAAAAAAACAAAAAAAGGGTTCTACGTGTCTAAAAATTAAAATACAGGAAGTTAGATTAAATAAATACCTAATGCTTAAACTATTTATTACTGGATTCTTATACTAGCTGTGTTTTGTGATCTTATAAATTCAGTTAGAGTCCATTAGAAGTCTATTTCTCAACGTAACTGTTATTTCTGTCTCCAGACACCGTGCATGTCCAACCCCTGCAGGAACGGTGGTACGTGTCATCCAATCTACGAAACGGAGGACTATAACTGCGTTTGCCCACTCAGCAACCTAAGTGGAAAAAACTGCCAAAACTGTACGTAAAGTAATAAAAACTGGTTAGAAAAAATACAACAAAGTTGCTCCGAGAGGACGGAAGAGCTTTAAGCTTACCGAGACAGCGAGATGGAAATTAAAACTTAAAATCGCTTAACATCGTTCGATTCAATTTTGATTTAAATGACTCATTTTCGCAGATGAAAATCCAAAATGGCGAATCATCTAAGATGGCCGCCATTTGAAGCCGTGACGTAATTTCTGAGTCATATAAGGTCATATTACGTCATGACGTCACTTAAAAAGCCTCAACGTATTGATAGGGTATTTGTCCTCCAAGTCCCATTGTTAAAACTTTTATCATTCTCCAACATACTGTCCCTGGTACTGTAAGGGCGGGTGTGTGCCTTAAATATTACTTAATGCATCATTATTAAATCCTTGAATGCAGACAATTAGGTTGTTTATGAACAAAATCAACATATCCATGCATATCAGCAACGTAAGCTTTGAATAGAGTGATTAACATGCATTGACATGCAATGAAATTATTTTCAATTTACAAGTGATATGCAACGCTGAATCCCTGGACATTTGCCAAAAAGCGATGTCTTCGTGGACGGTGACATCTGCAGGAATACAAAATGCAGTGCTGTCAAACTGCGATGCAAGCAAGATTTTACCAGGGTATGAGCTGCTGTTCATTGTGACCAGAGGGATTCTAGACCACTATGGCAAATACGAGATAATGAGGATCGCAGACGTTGATGGGTAGGTAATTATAATTGCTCGCCTTGTACATGTGTTTAAAAAAATGTGCAGTGGTATCGATAGATAGATAGATAGATAGATAGATAGATAGATAGATAGATAGATAGATAGTTTATTAATTACCGATTTGCAACTAAAAGTTGAATTATACGATTATTTACAAAAAATTGAATAGTGATAATTACATTAAAAAGACTACAAGTGATTTATAACAGCAAATAAGGACACTATATATATGTTCTAAAAAAATATATAGAAGAGGTTTAAAAATCTACTACAACCGTTCAAGCCTTAAGGGCGTTAAAGGTAATAAAACTACTACGAAACCTGTTCGTCTTAAAAGCTGGCTTAAACTTCCGCATATTTCTTAGGTTAAAGGTACATGTGTTGCGAGCAGGAAGAAGTTCGTGGAGCTTGCTCTGTTCGTTCTGTAAAACATTCTTAAATAGTTTATCAACTAGTTCCTGGCGGCGGTCTCAAAGTTTAGTTAGGCCTGATTCAACCAAGGCCTCATTGAACGAGCAAAGAGGAAAAATGATGCGCATAGCCCGCTTTTGTACTCCTTCAAGTTCGTTGGAGAGGTACACGCGGAGGCCGTCATGAAAGACAGGACACGCGTTCTCTATGATCGGACGAATACAAGTGCAGAAAAACTGGACTAACTCACGGGTACCAAGACCAGAGCGTTTAAGTTGAGATAAGCTATACAAGCGCTTTTTAGCTTTCTTAATAATGGAGTCAATTATCACGAAACAGACTCCTCAATATCTTTTGTTTAGGCTGGATACAGAGCCAGAGCGCATGCGCATGCAGTTAGCAATTGTTGGAAAACGGTTGAGACACTCCAGCTAACAAATCGCTTTTGTTGCTCTGTCGCAACAACAAGAACTTCTCCCCCTAGATCTCCCTCAATTCAAAGTTGTCAGGAGGTGCAAGTTTTACATCAGTACCAGCAAATTGAGTAACAGTGCAGAGGGGAATAAAATGTCTTTGAGCGTCTATAAGCACTGTTTTTGGTCATTCTTTGCTCTTAGTAACGAAATTTGGCCACACAGATTTGTTACAACTAGTTCTACCAAAGCAAAAAACACACGTTATTTAGCATGAAATATTTAAGCTACGTCTAATGTCACATACTAAGCTTTATGTATTAAACTATAACGGCGCCAATTGTATTACTCCACTGGACTCGTATGCAAACTCCTTAGGACTCCTTTACTCAAGGCAAACCTTTGATACTTGCGACTAACATTTTCTATTTCAGTTGTAACGTCGTTTTGGAAGTGCCCTTCACACAACAAATGGGCGAAAACGTACATCTTATTGCTCAAGTATTACCAAATTACGACACGGTTACTCTAACCAACAACTGCATTATTAAGTGTCGAGAACAAGCTGACGGACATGGAGGCATCTTAGCACTAAGAGCAAACACAATGACTATTGATAGCAGTTCTAAGATATGGACAACTGGGCAAGGTATTTTTGCAGTTTTTTTTGTTGAAAAGTTTGCTTTATCGCATGTTAGTTAGCTTTAAGGGTCTGTTATAGTTAAACGAAAACTAATTTTCTCGCCGCGTTTAAGAAATTGGACTTCCACTTATTTTCCCTGGTAACTGTTTACGATAAACGATGTGTAGTCTTCATGGCCAATAACATCCGCACGGCTTAACTGACAGATGACCAATAGCCTCGCGACTTAATTGACCAATCAGGTCATGAACCAGAGTTTAATACCATCAACTGGCGTGATACAAGTCACTTTGACTCTAAAGATGACTATTGCACAGCTGGTTATCGAAACGTTAGTCACTGTCAACAACAATTCTATTCAGGACTACGTTCACACGGTCGATCATACTCAACCTACTTGTTTTAATAAGATTTATATAAAAGCGTCAGTGGGTAAGCTAAAAATGGCTTAGGACGCGACCGTTTAGTTCAACACTTGATAAACTTCGTCGAAACAACTGACCATAAGTTCTCTGCACATGCCGTCATTGTTAGGTCTCCGTGGTGGGCAAGGTGGCGATTATCGTGGTGGAGGTGGATATGGAGGCGAATCATTCTTATATCTTGACACCGGAATCAATGGAAAAGGAGGAGATATACCCGGGCAGGCCTGGACACTGAACACAAATGGAAATGGAGGGGGTGGGGCTGTTGGGGGAAGTCATGGTAAGTAATGCAATAAAAGTTAGATTTCCATAGAATAATGTTATGATTAGACAGTAAGGTTATTGTTGTCTAAAGAGAAAATTGGAACAGCAGTTTTTCGGAAGATATTAGTTCATTAATGTGGATTACTTTCTTGAGCTTTTTGCTTAATAATCTCTGCCTCAAAATTCAGATTCTTACTTGTTGTCCCTGTACGTTTTATTATATAGGATTTTCATATGACGTCAGGTCCGCGCCATATTGGTTTCCCTAAATTATGACAAGGAGGCCATGTTAGGGGCTGTTTATATGGCGATGGGGAACCCCAGTTAGGTGAGGTAACACCCACCTATCATGTAAACGTGATCAAATTAAAATGAGAGATTATATGGACAGGCGGGTTACCTCACCTACCTGTGGTCTCCAACCTCCACGTAAACAGGCCCTTAAATTCCCAAAGCAATCCTGTGGGAGCTGAACCTTGTTCTTAACTCTTTCGTTTGTTCTAATACATTTGTATAGCTATAGAAGTAGTGGGGAGACTTTGCAGCAGTTAGATTCAACTTGTGTCATCATGTCCTTAGTTACCGTCTCCATGCATAGTGTTTTATAAAGCATTGCTATACTTAATAGTCTATAAAAGTGTATAAAAGTCTTAAAAACTGCCTCGTTTAACCTATAATTCTTTAAATCTGTTTAAAAAGAAAACATCGCACCGTCCATACATACATACGTACTTTATTGTTACCTCCCCAAAGGGGCTTTTCAGGAACAATGATCATAATCCATAATCAGTAATTAACGGTATTGGGACGATATCATGTTTGTTAAAATCTGACATTTGTTTTGCAAACTTATTGTAGCTTATGGAGGTCCTGGAGGATATAACGCCGGAGGGGGTGGGGCAGACAACACTGACAATGGTGACGACGGATCCGGGGGAGGAGGTGGTGGGGGGCATTTTTCTGGCGGTGGTGGTGGAGGTGGTGCCAATAGCTGTGGTAATGACGGAGGTGTTGGGGGAACTGCATCGACCACTGTAAGTTATGAATCTAAAAAATGCTTAACGTTTTAACCAAAAGTATCAGAAAAGAATTGAACATACAACCCTCACATTCACATTTCGATAAGTTCGATACTGAATCTTCCTTATTGGCCATTTGCACATCGCCCATAATACACCTTATCCCCCCCCTCCCCCACACCCACCCAAAAAATAAATAATTAATCAAAAATAAGTGCACAAGTACTGTCTTTCCTTTCTCTTGGGACAACTGTAATACCCAGGAGAAATAAAAAAAAACAAGTATTGAGGGACAAACACGGTGTCTTATGGGAGATGCGCAAATGGCGAATCTCAAATCCTTATTCTCTTTTTCTGGTTTGTGGTATATTTGAATCAAACAATTTGGCTCAAACCCGTTGGGCACACTTCACCCTCGCCCTCGGCTCCACTGACTCTAGAAATTACTATTTCTTGGAATTTCTTAAGAGTTCTTCTGCTTGTAAAAAAAATGTCATATTTGCTGGTTAGAATGCAAAGTTACATAACATTTTCCTTGGTATTTGCAGATTGGTGTGTACGCTGGGGGTGGGGGAGTGTCAGACTGTACCGGGGCAAGAGGGGGCCACGGAGGACAACAGGGGTATCCAGCAAACGGTCCCTGCGGTGGATCTATAAGCGGAAGAGCTGGCACACAGTCACGAGGAGGAGAAGGAGGTTGTTGTCTGTTATGTTATCGTTAGGCTTTATCTTGTCGTCATCATCTTTATCATTACCGGATTAGCATTTATCATATGTGCGCCTCGCAAAGAAATATTCATGAGGCCAAACGTTGCTTGTGCTGCATTCCCTAAAAATGCTTTTATACGTACCCTGTTTTGGAGGTAGATGAGCTTCACCAGCCAACTTTTCGAGTAGCCGCAAGCCTCTGTTTTAAAGCGAGCTAAGTGCAAAACCCTATTCTCTTGCAAATAGATCTCATTTTCAAAGGAAAGGCTTTGCACTCGGCCTCGTTTTAATAGTGACACTTTTTGGGCTGCAGGTACATGAAGTGTAACAAATCCCACGCTTTGAATTACCTAATGTAATTCCCTTATCTTGAATTTCGTTCTTTTTTCAGGTGACTCGTCGTGTGGTAGCGGATGGGGTGGAGCGGGAGGAGGAGGTAAACGAAATTGGGTGTTACCATCTTGGTTTGAAAAATACGTAAAAACCTTATAACTTAAAAAATAATCAAAAGAAGGAAAAATAAGCTTTGAAACGACATCAATTATTTTAAAATCCACATTCACATCCACTACACTACTGAGTCCTTAAGTGCTAACCCTTCTTAAAAGTTGGTTAGAAGACGGTAATCACTATACAGGTCGATGAAAAATCTTATCCTCAACAATTTTTTTCTCCAGGAGCCGAGCTCTGTCAATAATTTTTCCAATAGATGGTTCCTACCAGGAGTATTATCCTCTATTATAATCATGAGGTGTCCGGGATATTCTTTCAAAATATAATCACAACCTAATCAAAATTGACCAATTTCAATTTGTTAATTAAAAGGTTATACTTTTTTGCTTTTTTTTAATTTAGGTGGAATGCAATTTGGTAACCCAGATTTTACCAAGCGACTCAGCTACGGTGGTGGGGGAGGGGGTGGGGGTGGCAATGCCTTGTCAGATGATCCTTATCGAGGGGGGGACGGTGGAGACGGAGGGGGTTTAGTATATCTTCTTCTTGACGCTTTGACACTAGATGGCAGAATTGAATCTGAAGGTATATTAGATGAAATATACGAATGTCTATTATTTAACTTCCCTGTTATTTTCTTCAGCAAATGGAATGTACAATAAAAAAAATAAATACGCAGGTTCACTGGATTTCTCTAGACCCGTAACCAGAGAAATCTGGTGTAGATAGAGGATAGTTGCCTTATAATCTCAGGCTTCCATTACCTACCACAAGGAGAAAATTATTTCAGAGGGTTCTGTGAAAATTGTGTTAATTCATTAGATACAGTAGAAAAAGTGTTTAGTATCAATTATTATGAGCTTATTAATAACTCCAACTGAGGTAGATTTAAAGCGTTCTGAATACCCAGGTTTAATTCATGGGTGATGCCCAAGAACATGTTATTTGATACAACCATATCCACCCAGTCAGTGGCAACCTTGGAGTGCAAAGAGCTCCTTTAAGCGCCAGCTCTATACAACACATGCCACTGCTCGGGTGATGTGGCTTTGCGCATGTGTGAGGTACTTACTGGCCAGGCCAATGGTTGGTGTAGGTGCGTCACTTGCTTCTCGATCTTACAAGCAAAATTCGTGTTACTCTACTCGGTTATCAAAACCAAGAAGAAATAATGATATTATATTGTTATTTTCACCTTTGAAAGGAGTAAAGGCGGTTTGTCGCAGTACCAAATCTTACAGATCAGCTCCTGGGGGAAGTGGTGCTGGGGGCAGTGTCGTCATCATTACCCAAAGCATTGTGGGAAACCCCAATGGCAAAATTCTTGTAAGGGGAGGCTCTCCTACTAAATGCGCATGGGGTGTTGGTGGAGGTACGTCAAAAGTTCCATTTTGAAAAAAAAAAGTTAAACTTCTTACTTTACTATTGATCACATCAGCCCCTATAGTAAATGGAGACAGGATCAAGTTGTGAACCCTAATATCAAAATTTACATTCCCATTTGTTGTTTTTAGATGCATTTCCTATAGAAGTAGTGGGAAGGAGTTGTTAAGATATCAATTAAGTGATCATGTCCTCCATTCTCATGACCATCGTGTTTTATAAAGCATTGATATAACAAGGAGAATTTTTATCTTAATCACTTTTAGGGTTTCAAGGGTTAAGATGCTTTTCATTTACCACCTTTATAACACTCGGCTTGTTTCATTCATTCATCTTTTGATATTTCAGGGGGAGGAGGTGGCATCGGACGATGGGTGGTGAAAACTAAAGATTCTCTGTTGACGTCTGGATAACACAAGTGTCTTAGCTAACAAAAGTGCATCATATCTGCCATTCAGATGGAGCTTACCACCACAGAGTGGTCCTTCCAGACTTGGAACGATTGCAGATAAACCAAGCCAAAGGGCCGTTTACCCGATAGACACGAGATTATTTTAACTTTGAATCCGTAACTCGTTGCTGCCACTTTCTAGCTATCAGATTTAAAGCTTACTTTTTCCACGAATAATAACCAGTGGCTTGTATTTTTAATTGAGTATATTGTCCAAGTATGTTTGGCCTGATTGAAAAATCTTATGAGCAATTGAATGGATGAAAATCTCACGGAGACAGTTATATAGAACTCAGAAAGCTAAACGATTAGATATCGTGGTTTGACTTGTTATGGGAGAAAGGGTGGCGCAGTGGTGAGAACGCTCACCTCCCACCAATGAGGCCCGGGTTCAAATCCCGGTGTCGACGTCACATGTGGGTTGAGTTTGGTGTTGGTTCTCTCCCTTGCTCGAGAGGTTTTCCTCCGGGAACTCCGGTTTCCCCCTCTCCTCTAAAACCAACAATCCCACATTCAATTCAATCTGGAACGCACGGACGCCTTAAAATAAGTTCATAAGAACTTCTAAGTGCTTCGTGGGTAAACAAATTACAATTTAACATTTAAGACTTAAATATAAAATTAAAATCCTTTGTCCAAATTAACCAACCTTAGTGAATATTCCTGTCATTTATCTAGTCGATATGTTAGCGTCATTTGTTCTTTTTAAGAGATAAACTCACTCATCCTTTGCCTTTCATGGTCGAGTGAAAGTTTTTATAGGTCCCTGATGAAAATCTCTATAAATGGAAATAGTTTCCATTTGCGTATCTCTTTCAGTTTGTTTTAAAACAGATTTACGGTCATTATTAGCCTGAAATTTCATCCGATTACGAGAAAATGACTCGAAGCAATCGGATGAATTTCAGGCTAGGTCATTATGGCACTTTCAACTGAGTGCTAGAAATCCGAGATGGCGGTCATTTTGATGTCTGAGATCTCTAGATGCGCTATGCTTAAAAACAGCAGTTTCAGTACAACAAATTATCGCACAGTGCGTGGATGTTGCACGTTGACCTAAGTAAAATTGATGATTACTTGATAATGTTGTCTACCGATCTCACAAACAATTAAAGAATTACCGAAATTTCAGTGTGAAACCTTATAAGTTTTTTGGTTTCATTAACGAAGCCAGTACTAACAAGTCAAAGTCGAAAGCATGAGAGTAAGAGAGATGAATGTATGTTATGAGGTTCAATGTCACAAAACAAGAACGTTTTCAATGATTTCAGTTTTGTACCAAAAACTCGAAAAAAACTGTAGCTTAGCAAGTAGCACGTATATGGAGTTTTCGTGAACATTTTAATAAAACAATAAATGGCAAATTTTGGATTCTCCCTTCAGCGGGGTATTTATGCAGCACGAAGAAACCATTATTCGTTGAAGAAGGGAGTAAAAATTGCTGAATGACTCCCTGAGACGAAACTTCCATCATCTTGTTTTGTCAGGGGCACCCAACGAGAATATAGTTCAAAACCACTTAAACATAGCATTGTTAAACGTGTTTTAGTATTTAAACGGTGGATATGGGCATATTTTTATCCCCTATAAATTTTTCATCTGTTCGGATTTCCTAGCTGAAAATCTAGTGATCCGAAAATTATAGGGATCAAGACTTACCTGTTCGAAAATTTCAGCCAGGAAAAAGGCTCCCGAAAATTCTAGGCGACCTTTTAAGAGTAAAAATCCGTTAAAAATGGGCAATTATACCAATTCTTAGATGTTCGAAAATCCTAGGAGAGGCAGGCAAGCAATAAATTTTACAACAAATGTTCCGAAAATTCTAGATCTCAAATTGTCTTCCGAACAGACATTTTTCCGAAAATTGTCGTTGGGTGCCCCTGTTTTCTCATTTTAACTTGTTAAAACCATTCTTTTTTTAATGAATAATAACAATAACTCTTTTGTTTCAGTGTGTTTTAAGTTTGCTTTTTTCCTCTGTTGTTATTCTTATGTTTTGCCTTTCTTTCGCTACCATCAGTAAAAAGGTAAACTTCTGATGATGTTAGGCACCCCGCGCTGTCCGCGTGTTTCAGTTAATTAACTTACAATGGTTATCGGAAAGATGGAAAGATGGAACCTGTTCCTTGGATTAGAGTTCTTTACATGATTGTCCACGGTCCTACTTTATTCTTGTCAGTGACTAAGAGCACTTGTCATAGCAAAAGTTTCAACAAAGATTCTCGAGTAAGCTACGCTCAATTCGTACGCAATCTTCAAACAAAACTGGTCGTTTCTTCCATAAAAACGTTGCAGGTTTCAACCATCAGCGAGTGCACGCTAGAGTGTATAAATAATCGCGAATGTGTGTCGGTTAATTACGGGTTTCATAGCAGCATCATCACTCATACTTGTGAGTTGATAAACACGGACATGTTTAAAAATCCAGACAGTCTAACCTATGGCGGAGATTTTCATCATTATAATATTAAGGTAAGTTGCTTTTGCTCTCTTGTACTTTAAAGCTGAATGTTTATACAGTAGTGTTATGAACAAAACAGTGATAACTCTTAGATCTGTTATCAACGACTTTACGAAGTTTTTCTCCAGTCAACTTGGTTTGCGCGTCTGTAAAATTTCATGCCTAGTAAATATTACGTGATATTACGAAGATAATGATTTCTACTTTAAGTCCTCTTTGTCATTCTTAAAGGTGGAGTAAAACAGCTTACGTACCTAAACATAGGACAAAATTCCAAATTAATCCGAGTAGGAAGTCAACATATTTTCCCTTCCTTTTTTCGTCTCTTTATGCCTTCATATTGCTGTATGCATGTATTATTGTAAATGTTTTAGTTAAGAATAAAAACTAATTTTACCTTTTAATTTTCATTCTATTTTCGAGTTTACAATATAAAATACAGAAAATTCTTTATATGATCTTGCAAATAATTAAGGCCAGATGTGGTTTTTGACTAAACTGAAAATGGTAACTAGAGCTGAGCCGACTTTTACTGAAGTTTTCGTATCTGAGCTGCAAGCACAAATTGGCTTATCAAGGATGAAAATTCAGTACAAATAATTAAATGATTATAACAGATCTTCATTCCAAATAATGATTAGTAGTGCTCGAAAAGCGTCTTTTCATGATTAGCCTTTCATTGCACATGCGCAACAATTCAATCAAGTAATTAACTTTGACGAATGTGCGATATCGTTAATCAGCCTTTCTCTGTAAAGCACTTCAAAAACCAGTGTAAACGCGATCATCGCTACACAAAAACGAATGATTTAAGCAAAAAGGGTACTTACCGGCGATGTCTCCGCTTCAAACAAAAAGCCTCTGGTTCAAATTTTAGTTGTCTATTTTTTGGCTATGTATTAGTTAATTTTTCGAGAAGCGAACATAATCATTTTCTACTAGGACTACGGCCGGGCGGGTGCGAAAATTTTATCCTGAGAAGCAGAATTTAGCGAGAGATACATAATGGCAGAAAATTCGATATTCAACAATGTGAAACTAAACAAATCAATTGGCGATCACGGTGATTTTTAGTTTTCAGCTGTTTGCAGATGTGTTTGTCATCACTGACGTAATAATATTTCCTATAGACGCCGTGCATGTCTAGCCCTTGCAGAAACGGTGGAACTTGTCACCCTATCTACGAAACAGAGGATTACAACTGCGTTTGCCCGTTCGAAAATCTTGTTGGAAAAAACTGCGAAAACTGTAAGTATTACTGACTCAGTAACGCAAACCTCGCTGCAAAAAAGGTCATCCCCGCCACTTTCAAACCCGCCTCGCGCGAGACCCTGGCAGTAGTTGTTTCGGCGTGGAACCCTTGAATAATTATTTATCCATGATTGATATTTAAGGATTATATGGGTTCGATTCAGTTTAGCAATGAATTATTATCAGTATCACGAGTCATTCAAGTCATCACTAAAAAGGTTAACGTGTTATTGATTTTATTCACAAGTGGAATGCAACTCCACTAACCTGAATATATGCAAGAAGGCGATGTTTTCGTGGACAGTAGACATGACTTCCTATGGCCCCAAAAATGCAGTACTGTCAAACTGCGATGCAAGCATGATTAAACCAGGATATGAAATGTTGTTCATTGTTACCAGAGGAAGTCTTGACGATTTTGGAAAATACGAGATAACGAGAGTCACAGAGATGAATGGGTAGGTATATTAGAGAATTCCGGGCTACCCTTGAGCGTATAGGATAAGTCGCCACGGAGCATTATTATATTGTGCACCTTGTTTTCGGGACAAAGATTTTCACAAATACTCTCCATGTAATCCACACAATAATAGGCGAGTTTCTGCGTCGCAGAGACCAGTGTTAAGCCAATTTCGGAAAAAAAAAAACTGGTGCATTCCAAGTGCAGTTCATGCTGAGAACAAAAGCCCTAAGGATAGCCACGCTTACATGATCCATTCTTTAAAACCTGGTCTCACGAAAGTATTAGACTCCGTTTACACGGATCTGGACAAATTTTGGAACGGGCAAAAACTTGCACGGATCCGCCTTTCGTCTATACGGGACCCGCCATTAACTCTGCATTCCGAAGTTTTTGAACGGCAAAGTAAATTGCGGGAATTTTTGACGTGATCAGTAGCCTGCGAAAACATCCGTTTCTCCTCGCTCTTCGCCATTGGGGACGTTTCGCGCGTTTCGCGTCTCGCGTCTCGCGTCTCGCGAAACGTCCCCGGCGGCGAAGAGCGAGGAGAAACGGATGTTTTTTTTCTACGTGATCAGAAGTAGATCAAAATTTTTGAAAATTTGTCCGGACCGTGTATGTAAACGGATATTTTAGTGGCTTGCACACAATTAGCAGCGGCTTTCTTGGGAGAACAATACGACGACAGTTTCACTGTTTTTGGTACACTTCGTCACATATCTGCACGCCGTGTGAAAAAACGCCTTTCGGTGATAGTAGTAACTACGTACCGTTTTGATGTGCTGTCCTCTTCATCCAAAACTGACCTCTTCTAACTGGAACTGCGCATATAAATTGTTGCTGAAGAAACATTTGTGTGTATAAAGAATGGCAAACACAGAAATGATCCAGAGAAATTATATTCAGCAGCTTTAATGATGATGATGAAAATATTGGAACCCATCGGACTAAAGCTGGCTTGCACTACATAATAACGAGAGCTTAATTATAAATTGCTAGGAAGTACAGAATTTTGATCTTCAATACTATCATAATGAGCATCATTTAGCCTCCCGAAAGCTAATCCCCCCGGAATAAAACATGAGCAACAGCAACAACCGCCAAATGGCCAAGGCCCTAACTTGTCTCCAGTCTTCTCTCACCTCTCCGTAGTGGCGCGCAGAATTGGATGGGAAGGCAAAAAGCCAAGGAATCTTCTTTTCCTCTCTCTCCGTATCACTCACTTCTGATCACTTCTCCCGCCGTCGTGCGCGTCACTCGTCGACATCTGGGGATGAATCACTTCCTCTATAGCTTATACATTTCCATTATATTCTAGTTGCAATGTTACTGTGGAATCTCCCTTCACCCAACAAGTGCGCGAGAACGTACATATTGTGGCTCAAGTGTTTCCGAATTACGACACAGTTGCTCTCACCAACAACTGCAAGTTACGGTGTACAAAACAAGAGAATGGCCTTTATGGCATTTTGGCACTTAGAGCCAAAACGATGATTATTGACAGCAGTTCGTTGATATCGACAAATGGGAAAGGTATTTTCCTTAACGATTAATGATACTCAGCAGCAGGAGCATCAAAGGAATATAAGCAATTTTCATGAGTTAGAATGGATTTGGATTTTCTCTGCTCAGTTCATGATTACATCTATCAAGTAGAAGGTATTGGCATTTTCATTAACTTAAGCATCAGACTTTAGGGCGGAAAGGGGAGAAATCCCGAAGGATGGCTAGGTTACCACGAGCCGATAACCTGGAGCCTCCATGAGTACTATAACCGTGAATCAACTCTTTCTTTTTCGATTAATTTTTAGAACTATTAACAATGCCCCACCAGATCTTCTCCAGGGACATCCGCACAGAACCACAAACAGTGTGTCATTATTCAGTGAGAACTGGGAAGCTAGCTTGTGCATAAAATAGGGAGGAATAGCAAACATAGTTTTAATAATGATAATAAAAAAACTCTATTGTGCTAAGGTTTTCATGGCGGACAAGGTGGCGATTATCGTGGCGGAGGTGGATATGGAGGCGAATCATTCTTACATCTTGACACAGGAATCAATGGAAAAGGAGGAGATATACCCGGGCAGGCCTGGACACTGAACACGGATGGAAATGGAGGAGGTGGGACAGTTGGGGGAATCAACGGTAGGTAGTGTTCAAATTAAATTTGGTCCTTTTCTGCCTTCTTTCTCGCTGACTTTAATCCCATTTTCATAAGAAGCTGCCGCTAACCAATTTTGTATATTGCCAAGATGCCGGCAATATACAATCTCTGCTGTAAGTTACTCTGACGTCAATGATTGTATATTGCTAATATGCAACAGCTTTTTTGGCATGAGTACAGGATCTACTCAGGAAAAGGGCGAAAGAGTTCATGGTTGGGTAAAGACGAAATAGCCGAATTACTGATCTTGGCTAAAAATGAACAGAACAAAACTGAACAAATGCAAAAAATGTTGCTCGATGAATGTCATCTACTTTTTTAAGGGTATCTGCAAGGAAAAAAGTATGCTGTAATATCCTAAAAGTTTGCTGAGAAAAAGACAATTGTTTTGAAGAGGGTATTCAACAAGATAAGGATCGTGCGAAATTCGAAATATTTGAATGAAAAATAAAACGATTATTGGAATTCCGTATTCGTATGATAAGAAGAATGAGGAAGACGTTATCCACTGAGGGGTCATTCAATAGTTGTAAATTACCGGTTAAAGATTAGCTGTTACTGATATCCATTAATTACCGGCCACAGATATCAAGTGTTGAGCTCAACAAGATGATTCAAATCGTATATGATGCTGCTGGAAACTTGTGACAAAATTCAATGTGGACGCCGTCAGCCCCACCATCTTGCTAAAAATACGGATTTAAAATGGGGTAGCAACTAATAATTTTTCGTGATGAAGTTGAAATATGTTACAATTAAGTAATTCTCTTGCTTAACGTTTTTTGTAAAGAAAATTATTCGTATGAAGTTTCTTGGGCTGAATTTATGCAGGAAGTAGAGTAGATCACAGGGGTGGATCTATAGGGGGAGGGTGTAGGGGGTCTGCACCCTCTCCTGAGATGACCTACGGCTTTCTAATACAACTGGTATTCTGCAAAAAAAAAACAAACTTGGTGGTTTATTGGTGTTGAAGAAAAACATGAGACGAGGCACTGACGTCTGCTGTACATCAAAAGTACAGTTTGAGTATCTGATTACAAAAAAGCAGCAGGCCTTAACGTTTTTTGCTATACTGTTTTTCCAGCCCATGGAGGTCCTGGTGGATATAATGCCGGAGGGGGGGGGAGTGATGCTACTGATGGTTATAATGATGACGGTTCTGGTGGAGGGGGTGGTGGTGGACATTTTTCTGGTGGTGGGAGAGGTGGTGCTGCAAATTCTTGTGGCTCATGTTGTGACGGCGGTATTGGAGGAACTGCATCAACTAGTGTAAGTTTATTCCTATGTGATACTATGCAACCACAGCGAGCCCAAACCAAAGCTCTGCATTTTTGAATTATTCATTATAACTTATTAGTTAGCTCTTACGTTTCCATTCCATACTTTGTCTGTATTATGGAACATCAGGCTAATCCAATTTGCGTATACGATGACACCGAATTTCAAATCATCTGACGTCACATTTGCTGAAGTCATTTATCGGTAAATTTTAAACATTTTGAATTTCCCTGAAAGAACTGCCTCAGAATTTATTTCAAAATAGTTTTCCCACGAGCCTTAACAACTTCTCATATAGTTAACCTTAACTTGCACAGCTAATTACCGGCCACAAAAAAACCACTTTACAAGGTTAAAACAGACGATTTTAACCCCCACAGTAAATACTATAGCTGCAAAAGCTACGTATTCTCTCTCATTTGTAGATCGGTGCCTACGCTGGGGGTGGGGGAGTGTCAGCCTGCACCGGGGCAAAAGGAGGAAACGGAGGACAATAGGGTCAACCTGTAAATGGTGGCTGTGGTGGATCTGTAAGTGGGAGAGCCGGGACAGAGTCACGAGGAGGAGAAGGAGGTTGCTTGTAGTTATAATTATCATTTTATCGTTGTTAGCGCTTAACGTAATCACCATCAGTTACAGGGAGGTAGTATAGAGTGTTGTCTTGTGTTAGCTTGCTTGCTTATTTCGAGCGAACTCGAACTCCATTAACTAGCTTCATCCATTCCTTCCGGTTTTCCATGATGTTCTTCAGTTCAGCTATGCTCAAACCAGTATCATTTTGCAGCTGGTCTACGTATGTTAATGCTGGTCTTCCTCTCTTTCTTGCGCCGTGCTTTGGTTCCCAGAGTAGTAGATCACTTATCACCTCATCCTTTTTTCTCCAACAGTGTCCTATAAACCGCAGCCTCCTGATCATCAGTGTATCTGTAATCTGTGTTAGCAGGGGCATGACAATGGTTTCTAGTTTTAGTGACTGTCAGTATTGCTCGTTTTCACATGATTTCATCAAAATTCAAAACTAAAGTATTGTGGATCCTCCTGAGTTTTTACTTTCAGCAAGAGACAATGTCTACTTTCAGAAAGTAGTAGAGCAGCAAAAAACTAATATTCTTACAAATTCCCACTTCATCAAATGTCTCTTATTTTGGTAGACTTTGCTATATGGAGAGTCATTGTATTAGAAAAAGTGTAACCTTAATGTTTATGAGCTCCTTGAGAGAGGAATTCACGCTTTGGTAGCAAAACTCAGTGACAGATGTTTCTGTTGGTTTCCGGCTGCCATATTGTTGGTGCCCATCCGGATGAAAATCAACATGGCGTCTACTTACAAAGCGTTATAAATTTGGGTAAATTATTTTCCCGAATATCTCGCATCTTCTTTCATATCCAAGATTCTGGACTTAATCTGTTGAACGATTAAGATTTTTGTTTTTTATGGCGTGACATTGAAAACCAGCAATTGTCATAAGTTACCTTTTTCGCTGTCTTTTGGTTATATAACAGATTAAATTAACGCTAACAGAAGGTTCCTCGGTGACCGGCCGCAAATGACATCACGGTGGCCATGTTAGAGTTCCAAACCAGTCTTTTGGGATTTCAACCTGTTTTTTTTTATGTAAACGCTTTCTTTTGTTCCAATAATTTGCATGCGTAGATGCTGAACACGTGAGTGAAAACGCTCTATTGTAATCAATCTTATAATATTTATCCTCACCCTCTAATCAAACGTCAAAGTTATTATCTTGATATTATTGTTACTATATCCTTACTGCTATCATCGTATCTAATGTAACAAATTTTAGGATTTTTTAATCCTTCTGTTCCTCTTCAGGTGATTCAGCGTGTGGTGAGGGCTGGGGTGGCGGAGGAGGTGGAGGTAAATAATTTGCACTCGAGGATAGTGTTCGTATAATAGGCATGAAAGGCGTGATGGCAGACTTTATTAATCGTTCATTATTTCTAAAATCTGATAAAGAGGAATAGTTCTTTTTTTATCTTACTACATCAATGCACAAAAAACCTCTTCAATTGTCAGTAGCATTGATGAAATAGACAGCCCGCGATACACGATTGTTACGATTGTAAGGATTTGGAGGTCAATTATTACTTCTGGCTAAACGCGAACTCAAAGGCTGTCATGACAACTGGTCTCAATGAGCTCTACTCATTTGTGTGTCTACTTGAGGCTTAAACGCTCTCTAAAACGAAACTGAATGAGGTGTCCGTCTTACAGAGATGTACAGGGAATCCAGAGTGAAGGGAAGTGTCCTTTTCCCCAAGGTCTCCACCTTATAGAGAGTCAATTAAAACTCTCACTGGATGTAGGTGTCCCTCTTATAAAGGTGTCCTTCTCATCGAGGGTCGAATAAAACTCGGACTGAATGTAGGTGTCTGTCTGATAAAGGTGTCCACCTTATAGAGAGTCAAATAAATCTCGGATTGAATGGAGGTGTCCGTCTTATAAAGGTGTCCACTTTATAAAGAGTCAAATAAAACTCTCACTGGATGAAGGTGTCCCTCTTATAAAGGTGTCCATCTCATCGAGAGTCAAATAAAACTAGGATTGAAAGGAGGTGTCCGTCTGATAAAGGTGTCCAACTTATAGAGAGTCAAGTAACACTTGGACTGAATAGAGGTGTCCGTCTTATAAATGTGTCCACCTTATAGAGAGTCAAATAAAACTCCCACTGGATGGAAGTATCCATCTTATAAAGGTATCCACCTTATAGAGAGTCAAATTAAACTCGGACTGAATGGAGGTTTCCCTCCAATACAGGTATCTATCTCATAGAGGGTCAAATAAAACTCGTACTGGATGAAGGTGTCCCTCTTATAAAGGTGTCCATCTCATAAAGGGTCATATAAAACTCGGACTGAATGGAGGTGTCTATCCTATAAAGGTGTCCACCTTATAGAGAGTCAAATAACACTTGTACTGATGCGGGGTGTCCGTCTTACAAAGAAGTCCACCTAATATAGAGAGTCAAATAAAACTAGGACTGAATGAGGTTGTCCGTCTTATATAGGTGTCCACCCTACAGAGAATCAAATAACACTTGTACTGAATGGAGGTGTCCGTCATACAAAGGTGTCCACCTTATGGAGAGTCAAATTAAACTCGGGTTAAAGGAAAACGCCCATCAGGTTACAGAGGTGTCTACCTCATAGAGAGTCCAATAATACTCGAATTGAACTATTAAAGGAAGGCTACCGTCTTATAACGGTCGCCATCAAGGGTGACAGAGCCAAAACTATAAAGAATTAGAATTGTTTTAATAACATCATGACCAAATCTTGGATTTACGATGATAACGATCCTTGGTCTCGTTTTCTGTGTATTATATCCATACTAAATTATTTTTGTTTTTCTCCAATTCTAGGAGGAATGCAATATGGCAATACAGATTTCACCAAGCGACCCAGCTACGGCGGTGGAGGAGGTGGTGGGGGTGGTAATGCAATGCCAGATGATCCTAATCCCGGGGGGGAGGGTGGACATGGAGGTGGCTTGGTATACCTTCTTCTTGACAACTTGACACTTGATGGCCGAATAGAATCAGAAGGTACTTTACATGATCTATACACTTATTAAGTGATAACTCAAGTCTTAGCCAACTGCACGATCGGCCATTTTAACGAGGAGGTCATTTGACTACAACTACCAGAATTTATTTCGGGCATGAAAAATGCTAAGTATATTCTGGTGTTTTACATCAGCCTTAATTTTCACTAAAATCAAAGACGACAAAATGGCAGTAATTTTTGAACAATGTCTCAGATCCCCTGAAGCACTACCTTCCATGATGATCTTAATAATCATAATCTTGTACCCTTTGTCAGAGGTATCTATCTATTTACTCAATTTCTAAAATAAATGATTTTATGGTGTGATAACTGCTACATTATTTTTCAAAGGAAGAACAGCGGAGTGTGTCAGTACCAAAGCTTATAGATCAGCTCCCGGAGGGAGTGGTGCGGGTGGCAGTGTTGTCATCATCACCCAAAGCCTACAAGGAAATCCCAACGGCAAAATACTTGTAAGTGGAGGTACCCCTACCAAATGTGCATTGGGTGTTGGAGGAGGTACGCCTATCATTGTCATTTCTTTGAGTTGTTAAATATCATTAAAATGATTTTGGTGTTAGTAAGAAACGCTTTGTAAAAGTATCTTGAAATTGAAGGAATTCATAAAAATTTGAGTTCCGTAAAATAGAAAGGACCTGCGGGGTAATAATAGACGGTGAGGGATTAAAAATGATTTACAACGAAGTAGATTATCAGCTACAGAGGTTGTGACGTGTCTCCTTTATTTCATCTTGACATCAGTTGTATTGAAAAAACAACGAAACCTCGAACAAATGGCTTTTTGACTTAGTTAACCTAGATATATAGGGAGGGGCCCAAAAAGGGAGGAAACAATCTCTAATCAGACATTAAATCTCTCAACTCCACTCTGCCACTCTGCCCCTTCTCTCGTCCCAGTCTACGCTTCTTTAGGAATAACAAGCAAACCACACAATTACTGTATCTATAAAAAAGATCCAACTCCAACAAATTCACGTTAAGCGGATCAAGAGAACGCATATAGAAAGTGCCCAGGCTTCATATAAACAATCACAAACAGTGCTGCTGCTCGCTAATGCTCGCAGCAACAACATTATAGGCATCATCCAGTTTGGGACAAGGTTACCTCATTGGTACTCTCCCAGTGTAAAAGAGGATATTCACACAAGACCTACACGATACTACTGGTCAAAACTAGTCAATGAGGATTTATGAGTAATAACTTTGAGAACGACACCTCTGTGTCTTGGACAGGGTGGACATTATAGGGAGATGTCTATCCAACCTCCTTCCAAGCCCTGGTCATGAGGTTAATGAAATGACTAAATAACAGCAATGGCCAACTATCTTAATTGTATAAATCAGCTGACAATTACAATTTAGCACCTAATCGTTTCATTCACTTCCTTCACTCTTTCTACACTGTGTTAATTAACTCAATAAACTACAGGGAGAGACAACAATGGTCGCCCATTTCTATTCAACGCCTGTCATTTTCTTCTACTACAAACCAATTAATTCCCCTCCCCAATGAATGTTGGGAGTTGTTTCTTGGTGGTTTTTCACCGAAAAGGTACTGAAGCAAGGGGAGGGGCTTAAAATCTCTTATTCTATAGCCATATCCAAGAAAACTAAATATAATGTGTAGATAACTTTTGTCCTTCGTTCTTCTTTTAATATGCTTCTTTTGATTTTTCAGGGGGAGGTGGTGGAATCGGCCGCTGGGTGGTAAAGACTAAGGATTCGCTCTTCACGTCTGGATAACTGGCTGCTCTGGAGGTGGAGCAAAACTTTAACTGTGAACTCCAATGACTCGGGCAAAACACCCAGCGCCTCATTTTCTCAGTCAGATAAGAGATCAGCTTTTGGTAGTAAAATGAAGGGGGGGGAATGTCAAACTGTAATGTGACCGATCACACATGACGTAGGGCAAAAATTCCTTGGAGTTGAATGAAATCAGTCCAGCTTTTATTTGTCTGTCAGCAGTGTTGAATGCTACTTTGTTCACAGGACCTAACGAGGAAAAAAAGCTTGTGCCAAGCCCAGATTGGTCTTTTACTAGTCTCTTTACTAAGAAGATTCCTCTCTTTGTAGACGAACAAAAATCTGCTCGCAAGGGTTTACAGGCTACTAAATAGTCCGGGTGGGCATAAATTATTCAAATTGTTAGTTTGAGTGCTCCCCTTGATTGGAGCGTTATTAATAACTGAGGGTTTCTCTTTTCAATCTCTGAGGTGTTTGGAATCGACTAGGTCGATAGCTGTCAGCTCCACAGGTTTTCTCAAGGTTCAGTAGAAAACCAAAAAGCGCAGAAACTGAAGTGAGCTTTTTTTTTAAACTTAACCGATTGGTTTTTTGCGTTGTAGAAATTTAAATGTTGAACTGAATAAAATCAGGGGGTTCCCCATATTCGCTTGGGAGCAGGAGTGATTTGTATATACACAATGATTCCTTAAAATACCAGCATGATTATATTTACGAGCAGATGCTGTGAACACGTTTCTGACGACTGTTTCTTTTTCTGCTCTGAGAATTAGAAGAAATCTATTCTAGAAACAGGGAGTTTAAAAAATGAGAGAAAGTCGAAAAAAAGATAGGTCACCATACTCATTTAAGAGAAAATGAAGACTTACCTCAATTGGGAGCTCCAGCCTTAAGGCAAAAGCCGCCATGTTTTAATGTGCGTGCTAAATGACGCGTGAAATTATGCGCAGTAAGTATGCGCAACGCAATACTAAGAATAACCTTAAATTTGTTTTCTCTTGTGCTACAAGTCAGGGAGAGACGTCAAAGATCAGAAATTGTTAGTGATGGTGTATTACCATGCGGTATCGTTTTCCCCGGGCAACTTGAACTATATGTAACAAGTGAACGTAAACTGTGTTGAACCTGCAAGTTTTGCTCGATACAATCCTAAAATCCTTCGCAATGAAAATTGCATGTTCTAAGAACAACGACATTCTCTGACCGTTTTTGACCGAGAAGAACAAGAATTTCTGGTCGCCCTTGTCCAAACAAGACATGTTAGTTACAGGTGGTTCAAATGTTCTTTCGAAAGATTACTGGTAGAAACGACCTCGTGTCCAACGCATGGCAACAACCGATCCCCATTAATATTTACGAATCAAAAGTCGAGTGTTTTGATCAAGAATCAGTTTTTTCATTTTCAAAACCATCTCAGCAATTTAACAAGGGGCCTCCTTTTTTGGTTACAGTAACTGGAACACAAAGTTTTGTTCATTTCCCTTGCTGTTCAGTAACTTCTTGCCAGTACAAGAAGACATGACTCGGGCTTACACGGAACCGAGGTACTAGCCTTGTTGTATATCAATATTACAAACAGGAAAGTCACATTCGCCAAAGAGTCTCGAAGAGCCTTAAATATTATCCCTCTGTAAAGAAACAGAGGTGAGCTTCATATTCAAAGACCAATGATGAAAATGGACCTTCAAAGCCTTGCTCGATTCTGCCGATTTCTTAAAGTTTTCTCCGTGTTTTCCGGCTTTCTGTTTTTTAACCACACTTCAAGTCTTCTGCTGTTCAGATTCTGGGGATATTCCTGCATTTCAATAGTGATCGTGTATGCTTTATGTTTCTCCTCGCTCTTACTCTTCTGGTGTGGATTCCAACGGTGGTTAAAAGCTCGAGGGACAAGAGAGCGCCAAGCACTTATCCAGGAGCTGCGATCCATCGAGACAGAAAAAATTCCATTCGTCATTGATCGATTTTTGGCGCTCGACAGACTTCAAACGCAACAAAAGACACAATCAAAGACAGTTGAGCCTTATACTGATGATAAACAGTGTGTTGTGTGTCTGGACGCCGAAGCGTGCATTCAAACCTTCCCGTGTGAACATGTTGTTGTGTGTGGCTGGTGCGCCTGGCAGTCACTTAAGCTGGCTTACTTACAACAGATGCCGCATCGCTGTGTCGTGTGCAGGGCTGAGATTCAGGATTTTAGCGGCTGTTTAATCAAAGGCTTGGTTGATGTAAATTGGAAGGATGTGCGGAAGATCATTGAAGAGATAAAAAGTGCTTAAATAGGTGATGGAACTTCAGACAATCCAATACCAAATCTCCTGACACTTGAATATTGCACACAACAAGAGCCTGTCCATGAACTTTCATGGTCGCGCTCTGAGTCTAAAACAAAAACCTGAAGTCAGTTTTAAAGCAAAAAATTGTCTGCCGTATTTATTTAACGTACAAGAGTGAGCTAAATACACAGATCTATGTGGTAAATGCCTTATCAAGACGTGAACCCGACGGTCGGGGTGGGAAGGGTTGGGAAGTGGGGGGAAGGGGCGGACCCGATGACAGGGGTTTAATCTTCCCTAGATTTCCCCTCTTACTGCACCATTTTACATTGGAAATGTTCATGTTTTTACAGTTTTTACAAAACTTGTGTCGAAGAAGGAAAACAATTTTGATCTGACTTAACTTGAAAGGTGAGAGGTGGCATATTTAGCCTGATTTTGCCTTGGAACAACAGAACAGAGTTGCGCCTCATACGCCGCAACTGAATATTTTAAGTTAAGGCATCGCCAATACAATCCAGAGGCCGCGATCCTTTTATACAGTCCGCTGGACAAAATTAATTAAGGCTCTGGGGACGAGATTGTCGCCAATAAGGTTCCCATTTTCTGCTTCATGCGCGCGCGTGCCGTCTTCCGGTCCCCCAGTAACAGCAACGCACTAGCTTCATAAACTCGTGCCAAATTTCACGATGACGTAAGCTGTAAAGAAATGGATTTACAGCCGAATTGCAATACAGAAGAATTCTCATCCACAGTCTTGCGTGAATGACATATTCCAGATCATTTCCGGCAGATATACTATAAATGATCACAACAATACGTGGAAAGACAAGAAGAAAGAATAACATAACTATGAGGCCAGTCGTTTTTAAAATTTTAAATTCCAGCTGGCTTTCACGCTGGCGTTTTCTGGCTCTGGCATCGTTTATACTCGACAACTTGGAATCAGAATGATTTTCAAGCACCCTTTTGGGTAGCGTTTTCCGGGGTAATTGTGTCCTTTGATCGCAAGAGGATACCATGCTAGTCTCACTAAATTCACTAGGACACAAAGACATGGATTGTTTCTTTCCGGTTATATGCATACCAGATTCTTCTTCCCCTCGACCAATTTTATCAAACTCTAGATTATTTGTGGTTTTTCCATGGGCCAGAGAAACTGGGATGGTAAATGTTCTTGGCTTTCTTTGAAGTTGGAGCGGTTTAAGTTGAGCCCGACCAGAATACGAATTTCGTTGACGTCTTCGCTCAAGTAAGTTTTCTTCACCTTCAATACAGGACACTGATGCTTTTTCTATTGTCTTCAGTTCTATGTGCGACTGAAACACGCCAAGACTTTCAGCAGGGCTCACCTTTGCCCGTAACTTTCCTTTTCTGCGCTTCATTTCCGTTTCCGCTTCAGAACCCGGCTGGAATGAAGAAGCTTTATTTTCATTTTGTTCCTTTCTCACTGAAAAGGTCTCCACATGTAGACTCTCAAGAGATTTATTTTCCCCCAATTTACCATCGTTACGTGAATCAAGTTCGTTTTCGTGATCGTGGATCGTGTTCGTGGATTGTGTTTGCGTTGTCTCTGGGCATGTTACTTCAGTATCAACTCCACTGGTGGTAGAATTCGGAGTTCGTGTTTTTCTGTGCATAGGCAGATGCATACAACCTGTACGAAAACCGAGTTCGCCCTTTGCATCCTTCGTAGCAATAGAACGAGAACTAGTGGCAGATATTCTCCAACGCGTTGATTGTCGCACAAGATAGAGGATATTAGCATACGCAAAAAGAATCACTGCAAAGACCATCAAAACGTATGATGCAAATCCTATAAGGTAAACCTCATCATCCACGCCAGGAATAAGGGTTAAGCTAGTGAAAGCCAGAGAAAGCACCCATATTGTTAAAATTACCTTTACCGCGCGCCCTTTGGCGAACCTTATGACGGAGTGATATTTCAGTGGATGCTTTAGGGCCATGCGACGATCCATGCTTAAGGCAGCTATGCTAGACACGGATGCTAGAATGGTTATTCTCCCAATAAAACCCAACACACAAACAACAGCTTCCTCCACAATGCTTCCACTGAAGAGCGCCAAGTGTTGAGCTACCCGCATGGGTACAAGAAACGCTGTCACAAGAAGATCTGCCAGGGCCAAAGAAACCATATAAAAATTCGAGGCAACGTGAAGAGCTCTGTTTTTTACAACTGCCACAGAAACTGCGCAGTTTCCAAAGGTTCCCACAGCGGCGAGGCAGATTTCAATTATAGTTGCAATCACTAATTCTTCTTTTGCGTAAAGCTTGAACCGAGGCAAGTTCGACCCAGTTTGCGCTGTGGAGTTTGAGTAGTTTCCAACAAGAGCCATAACGATTCTAGGTCCATCTATCTCATGTACACAAGAGACTGAAATGAGCGAAAAACCTAAATGGTTTTTATCTTGAAGACTTTTATAGCAGCATTTCCACAAGACATAAGCACTGACCACATTTCAAATCCGTCTTCGAAGAAGATTTTAATTTTCTTGTAATTCGCATGAAGCTGGTGAAATAAAAAGCAATTATCTTAGGGTTTGTGTGCTTTTTTACAAAGCACTTCCGTAGCAATATGGAATTCAATGTTTATTTTCTGTGGACGTTTTAATTAAATGGCTTTTATTCATCATTAACACCAAACTTTAAATTAACATTCCAATTTCACTCAATAAATCTGTGAAATTTCTGGTTGACTCGTGTTCGCGCAAACGCTTATTATAGTCGGGGTTTAATAGTAAAGCTGAGTAAACGGGCTCAAAATGACACATAAACTTTTAAAGGTTCACTGTGCTGATCAAGTTAAAATGAAAAGAACCGAGAAAAGGTGTTCATCAGGGTAAAATAACGGGCTGTTCACACCAGATCGAGACAAAATAACATCGACCTACGGGAAAATTCGCGACGAGTACTCGATGGGACCGGATGTTGGTTACCATAAATTGTTACGCTTGGGTCGCCTGTGTTTAACCACAGTTTAATCTTTTACCGGATACTGTTCAGTGGTGTTTGCCAAAATACGACTTCATGTATGTTTTAGGAACGATTTGATACAGAAATCAAATAAATACTACTCTGAGATGTCTTGAAGCGTGAGCAAGCGGGATGTTTGGGTATGGAAAACAGTGGATCAACAAAAAAATCCTTTGCAAATAGGGACTCAGTGCCCACTTTACTGCCCGACCTTTACTCGGGCACCCTTACCGTGCCAGAACTCTGTCTTGGGTTCTTATAAAATGGTTTGTGTTCAGATAAGTTCTCAGTGACAACCGTACTCGGGCGCTGTGCCTGCACTGAGTGTGAACGCTGGGTGAAAGACGAAAGAATTCGGGATCTCTGTTTCCTTTTTCTGTTACGTACTTCGCCAAAACCAAAACGGAAATCACAAAACGAACCAAAGACAATGGTCCCGGAGTCTGCGTTTTTCTGACAAACAAGGTTACTGTTTTTATTTTTCATTAATTTTCTTTGGATACCACGAGGTGGCATTTTCCCTTTCTTTGTTTCAAGAAAAACTTAGTTTCGTACATGACTGCTCCCTCTCTGATCCAGCTGTTACATCCTTCCCGTATTTTAAAATTATTTTTCGCTTTTATAATGACTTATCTTATCTCTCTTCCGACTTTTTTTCCCATATAGTAATGCAATGAGCAGGGAATAGGAGCGGGATGGGTGGGTACGGGGCGGTGCCTCACTGTCCGCTAACGAAGAGACCTGGGGGAGTTCCGGTTGACGATGTCTCGTGACTTCTGTCGAAAAAATTTCCCTTTGTAAGAAAGCGCTTCGTCGCTTATGTGAGCCGAACCATGGCTTTTACCCTTTTGCTTTTTCTTGTAATATCCATGTGTTCAAATGCGTACCGATCGCATTCACTAAAAGCACCAAAGGCTTCAGTAATCGAGGATCGTTTGGCTGTTGTGGAAGACAAGCGCCAAGCTGAAGGCGGATTTCTTCTCGCTTTTCATGCAAACGAAGGAAAGTTGAGATTCCAGCAGTATTCGAAGGGATCATGGTCAAAATGGTAGGTTTTTAAAGATTTTACTTCAGTTTTCGTGCGGAAACAATAACCGCAAAATGAACATGAAGAAGCTTCGATTCGTTAGGGCCAAAGTGAGCGCTACATGTACTTAATAGATTAGATGATTGAAGTGCGCCCTCTCGATGAGTTTTTGTTACTCTTTTCCCAATCCCCATGCAGGCTAATTGCAAACTTCGCCAGTAAAATTTGTTTTAATAAAACGATGACTATGAGGGTATATACGTGTTCAGCTTGAATTTTTTTCACTACTTTTAGTTATGTTCTTTTTGGTTATATTACTTTGTAGTTATATTGCTTGTTACTCATTCGAACGCATCGGGATCTGGAGTGTGGGTTTGTCCAAAAAGTAAATTTAAAACAAAATGATTATTAAATTTTAGTTATAATTTATTTTCCTAAATTGTATACAATTATTATAAAATTATTTTTATTTAAGGCAAGATTTGGACTCACCAGAGGGCAAGACAATCATCTCAAACCCTGTAGCAGCTCATGACATCAATAATCTGACAACTGTCTTTTGTTTGTGTGATGATGGACAAGTGTATTATAAAATTCAAGATACTGACAACTTGGTTGAATTTGGAAAGTGGCTTCCGGTTGGTTCCAAGCTTCCATTTGATACTGGTTTGTATAGTTGTTAATCACTAGTCCGGCCCATTGGGACTAGTGCCTAGTATGCTTCTATCTTAGAGTGGTATTGATCGATCCCCTGCCCCCCTCCCTGAAGTAGAGAAAAGGAAAATGACTGAATAAAAAAGGCAAGGAACAGCTCTTCTCTTGTAGGGAGACGTTCATATACATTACAGAGCTGTTATGTCCCCAGGTTGACTTTACAATGCAAAGTAAATTAATTGAAACAGAAGACTCTCAGTGATTTCTTCCACCAATCACTCACTAGTCATTGCCACCCACCGCCCCCTTCCCCAACCATTTTGCTAATTAATTTTTCCTGCTTTTTATAGCAACGAGGACACAGAGTTGAAAAGTTGTAGCTCAATGTAATGTTAAATTAGTCTGAGTGTACCATAGGAGCAGTTTGAAGTTTGCCTCAATGGGCACTGGCCTGTATCTTCTGGTGAACTGAAGTGCATTTTAAAGCTAGATGCAAAAAAGAACCTTTTAACTTTAGTTGTTGTAAATGATTTTTATGGTAGGAGTCACTTTAAATGGCAAAGAAACCTTATCAGTGCTGACCTATCAGAACAAGCTCACAATCTTCTCAAGATCTGTCACAAAAGCCTCCCGACTGTACTGGGCACAGGAAGTGAATGGAAACTGGTCCAACTGGGTTCTGATTGGTGGATCATCTGTGTCATTACAAACTGATGTTGCAATAGCTTATAACGGCTTTTCCAAGGTATTCAAGACATTAGGGAGTTTAAGCAAAGATATTCTTGGGCGACGCACAACACCCGGAGGTGGAATTTTTGTCTCAAGTTGGCAAGTTGTCTCTTATATAAAAGGAAAGATACTAAGCATTGGGAAATTGGTAGCATCAAGGTATAATAATTATTAAAGAAGAAACACCTCACTTCTGGGTGACATGCATCACTCAAAAATGCATTTGCTTAAACTTCCTATTAACCTGTCTGTTGTACTCTTCGATGCCACACTTACTGAAAGCTTGGCAGATTAAGAGAGATAGACTGATAGGTGGGTATACAGTTATGAAAAATACTATTGATAGTTCTATCTTGGAAAAGCTAAACTGAGCTTGTAGAGTTCTCCTGCTAAAAGCTAGATCATGTAATAGACTTATGTTAGAAATTGGCAAATAAAATATTGATCTAGTGATTATAATTGATTCTTTGTATCTTATGGCCAAAATTGTGTGTTTACAGTGAATGCAAAGGAAAAACCTTTGGCAAAATTGAATGTGGCAGTACCCTGTACTTCATTTTTACCAATAAAATTTAGGTTCTTTCTGTGAACTATAATTCATTATAGCACTATTGCAGACTTTTTTAGTACAGGGATGGTATTTATTTAGTGGCCCATTTAATCATAGTATTGTAGACTTGACTGATAAAATAATTCGCTACACATGTCAATCAAAACAGCCAAGCAACTTTTAATTATCACTTCCTTATACTGGTTTCTTGTCTACCCTTCAGTATTTAGAAGCATTTGCAGTCATGGAAAATAACAAGATGTACAGGACCTGGCAAACAAGTACCATTATTTTTTTTCAATAATTAGTGGCTAGACTTACTGATGATATAATTAACAAGTATGCAATTATTAAACTTTTCAGTCATGAAAAAATGTCCATTGATCATTTAAACTGGCTTAAAATTATTTTAAATATTTTTTTGTATTCTTCTTAAAGTGGAGTCTATTCAACCTAAATGCAATTTGTTGATCAATGACTAAACACCTGCTCATTGTATCAACATGATTGTTTCCTCTGTGAAAAGTTATATCTGTCTTTTGATCAGCCCCGCCCTTGGTTTCCAAAGCATTTCAAGTGACTCTGACTTCCCTTTCTGGCGTATCAGGAGGTATTTCTTTCCACCATGCCATAGTCAAATAACAAACCCATCCCCAGTCATCTCTTATCATTTCCATGCAGACACAGATTGGTTGCTTGAGAATAGCGTGCCATTGTATCTCCTACATTCATTGGTTCTCTTGCATTTGACAGAAAGAGAGACAAATACTGAGATGACTGCGGGAGTGTCAGCTCAATAGCTTAATCTTTTTTTCAGATAGTAATTCACATCAATTTGCACTCTTTACTAACATTAGGTCCAACGAAATGGGTGTCATGGGATGAAACTGGATATGGTGCCCCTGAGACACAGCATGCCCCAGTAGTACATGCCATGAGCCACAGTGTGTTCAGTGGTGTCCTGAATGTTTTCATTTATGGAAATGATGGCTATATTCACCATATATGGCAGACCACATGTGACAAGGTTCCCAATCCCTGGGGGTGGTGCACGTGGAGTATTTGGTACAAGATAAGTAACAAGATCCCTGAGTCAGTTTCTTCCAATAACCCACTCAGTATAGGAACAAACATACATCTTGGAATTGAGGTATGAGGTTGCGTGTGGGTTGCAGTGGTGGATTCACAGGAGAGGCCCGGGAGCCTACCCCCCTTATTTTTAGACCAAACTGAGGCCCGAAAATTTTTTTTTTAAGACTGGGCCCCCGTCTTATCTCAGGGTCTGGATGACCGACCCCCCCCCCCCCCTTATCTGAAAGTCTGGATCTGCCACTGGGTTGATACTATATAAACATAATGTTATATAAAATAATAAACTTTATGTCTAGTATAATGAATGATTGCCAGCATGCAGACTTCCATGAAAACAAAGTCAGGTGTGAGAAATACCTGCACATGTGAATTGCATGACCTTTTGAGGTCAGTCAAGAGACACAGGTACATTGATATCTTAAAAGGTACTGTATTCAGAAAATTGCAGTATTTGCACTTTCAAAGCCATATGCAAATTCCATAGTTGAGTTAAAATAAGTTTTGACTCGACAAAAATAATAACATTAATTTTGATATCACTGTGACCCTGAATATCCAGTACAGAGGTTAAAAACCCAAATAGGCTGTTAATTTGCATGGAAAAGAGTGCATAATTTTTGGGATAATCTAAATTCCTCACTTAACACAGCGATGAGACTCTCCAAGTCCTTCGAGCTCCACAGTTGGGCATCGCCCCCTACCCGTTTTAAATTCCAGTGTCTTCCATGCCATGTGGGTTAATATTATTGATTTTCAAGTGCAATTCACATACAGGTTTTTACAGTTGGAAAGGAAGCTGGCCTGTGGCACATGTGGGAACTTGAGCGAGGTGGGGTGTGGAACTCCTGGCAACAAGTACCATCCCCTGGGCCAAACATAGCCAGTCATGTCTCCATTAGGAATGATGAGAAAGGATGGTGGGCTGCATATGCAGTAAGTTCATATTAAAGGAATGTCATATTAGCGCCAATTTTATTCAGTGGTAAAAGATGTTCCAAAGGAACATACAGTGACATAACATAATTCTTTCAAGTTGTTTTTAAAAGCCTCTTTTTAAAAGTTAATCTCATTTTCTTTTTTATGTTTTTTTATAAGGAAGTCTTTCAGATCTCTGATATAAAAAGATAATTAGTACATCTCCAGACAGGTTAAGTGAAATAAAAATATGTCAGTGGTCCCTCTTTGGCATTGTTCAAGCACATGTAACTTTATTGTTACGGTTCCACCTTGCAGCTGCATTAATTGAAAGGGAAAATTTTTATTTTGTTTTGTAGCTTAGTGCTGCTGATGACATCAAAGTGATTGAACAGAACAGGTCACTTTCCCTGTCTGTATCAACTGTTTCATTTGGAAATCCAGTAAAAGTTTCTTGGAAAGTCCCAGTTGATGAAGCAACTAACAAAGATTGGATAGGTAATATGAAAATTAATACAGTTGACTTGTGTTACCCACACCTCCCATAGAATTAATGGAACTGCATTCCCACAACAACAACAACAACAACATTTTCAGATTCATAAGCTGACTTTGGCACCCTTTTTCGAGGTACTAGGAAACTAAAAGAGCCTTTAAAATAAAATAAATCTAGACTTTAAGGTCCAAAAAGGTTTCCAAAATGTCTTGACATTCTATATCATTTAAACACAAACAAGCTGCAGTAAAAAAGTGAATGGCATAGTGAATGGTCAGTCCTACTCTGTATAGAACCTCCCGTAAGCTGAAATCATTATTATTTTAATTTGTTTTGTAGGTGTGTACCCCAATGGTGCAGATAATGAAATGTATATAGACTACTATTATGTTGGAGGCGGACAGAACCCTCTCAAGGATGCTATTCCCACTGGATCTCTCACTTTTAAATCCTACCTTCCAAATGGAAAATACGATTATCGTTATTTGTAAGTACTGGTACATAATAACAAGTCTTGATCAAAACAGTGTTGAACAACCCTTTCAGTTTCAATAGAAAAGTTGGAGTGTCTCTTCCACTATGATGACAGGATATTACCAATGTCTTGATTACATGTACCTTATAGGCAAATACGAATTTTCTGGATGTTTTCCCTTCTCTTTAGTAAATAAATTAATTTTGTTCCTCTGCACTGAACACATAATAATATTAGCGGACATTTCCCCAGTAAGGAGACAAGGAATCTTTTGTCTTCATGAATGGCTTAGCATGAACTGTTCTTCATTTCCTGATGCACAACTGATTAGCAGAAGAAATTTTTTCTGACTCTCATGAGTCTAATAATAATTGTACACATGTACATATTTTAAAAGATCAAGAATTATTTTTTTACCCTAAATAGAACTATCCATGAAAGTATCCGCAAAGCTTTCCATCTTACAGTCACTACTTTTAAAAATATGTCCTCTATAGGGTAAACAAGAAGTATTTTGATGCTATGAGTTCCTCCCTCGTCGGAGTCAATGGCACAACGGATAAGGAATGGGTACAGGTGTACCGTGGGATAGCAGCAGGACTGGGCAAAGAAGGCTTTGATTTTGAGAAATGCGTCAAAGATGGAAACCACACAGTGGAGTTATTTAGAGAATCATTCGCTGCCTTTGAAAACAATGAAATTTTCAAAGGAGTAGAGTTACTTGGCACAGCTTTGATAGAGATAGGCAAGGCATTTGAGGATTGTGGAGAAACAGATATTGCTAAAGCACTTGAAAAGCTTGCAACGGATTTCATTGAATGTGTAAAAGGTAAACAAGAAAGAAATGTAGAACAAAACTTAATGTTGTTACCATTTCCTTAGGGGATAGGTGGTGGGACAAACCCTCAAAGTCCAAGTAGCTTGCTGTCAATTCAATTTTTTTGTTTAACTAATATTCACAATTACTATTATTTTATAAAGAATTCATAACACACAGGGTTCTCATTAAGTTTTAAAGTAGACACCCAAGATGTAAAATAAATTAATGTAGGCGGCTTGGTACGTGTAACTGAGTGCTGTAGGCAATTTCAGGCGTTCACTGTCCCACTTAACCCTATTTCCCCAAAAAGCAGATGGCTCAAACCTCAAAGTAGCCCGTTTGTTAGCTGGCTACCGGCACTTAATGGGATCCCTGAAAACATAACGTTTTAATTATTAAATAAAATATTTTTATATCATTAATGTTTTATTTTTCGTTAATAACTGAGAGTCTTGTAGCACCAAAATGTATTTTGGAAACACAAAGGATCTACAGGAAGCAAGTCGGTTTTTTTGCAATAATTATATTATCAACAAGAAATTGAACTTGGGTGTACTAAAAAATTCTATAAAGATGTAAATGTAACCAGAACAAGGAATTAGCACAGTAAAAGTACGACCTCATAACCATGCAGACTCCCACTTTCTGCTTCAATCCTTGCTGCACTAAACGAGAATCTGATAAATGGAAAAAAAAGAGTAATTCTTCAAATTAAGTAAAATTTGATTTGAATTTTGAATTTTGGAATTTCTCAACCTCAGAACACAATAATACTAAGAGCAATAAGTAACTATTTGACTGCAATAATTGATTTCAGGTGGCCTCAAAATTCAGTTCAGTAGTAAATATTGTCAATGAAGCAGCACATTTTATGTAGGAAGAAACTGTTACGATTTTTTTCAATAGTATTTTTTGTCATTTTGTTTAGGGCATTGTGTCCATTTTGTGATTGACATAGTGGATGAAATCCTCATCTTGTTTGAAAATGTCTTTGAGATCTATGGAGATATTCGTGGAGCAAGCAACTCCTTCAAAATTAATGCTTATGAGCAAGGTAAGAATAGGCAATCATGCCCAGGCTAATATGCAGAAATGGTTTTTACTAGGTACAGCAAGGGTTGTGCACAATAATGGTTAAAAGGACACCTTTCTTATAACAACTTAATTTATTATTGCATTTCACAAAGCAGCACGGAAGTTAGAGGTCTAAGGGTCTGAATCAATCTGCAGTACTGACAGTCTGTTATTGCAAGGCATGAAGAAAATTCGTGCATTAAGAAAATTAGCATATGCAAGTGGCAAGATGCCACTTCTGTAATACCCTGGAGCTCTGAGGTACAAGCCCAAAATTGAGTTAATTTAATAATCATAATATCTCCTTTATATAAAGACAACTACAATAATTCTTGTCAGGCAACTTGTGATAGCGGCTCGATTTCCGCCGTCTCCTGGGTCCCATCTTTGATCCTCTCATTTTACCAAACAGCGGCTGGAAATCGAGCCTACCATACTATCAGAAAGCGGTTTAGTCACATTGTTATAATTTCATAAATTCTCCCCTTTTTTTCTAGGTGGCTACTGCATTGGACGTGTGGTGGATGTATGTATTTCCATACCGTCCTAAGTAATGACAGCCTTTACAAAATTCATTACCAAAATAGCATTATTTTTGTGGCTGGTTGAAGAATAAAGCAAACAAACTAGACAAAACATTGCAAAATTGTACAATTAAAATAAAGTGAATTGAACTTTTGTGTTAAGAATGGCCATAAATTCGTGACAAGCATCACGCTAAGTGTTTTGTTATAATCATCTATTATATTTTGCATTCTTTCATTAGTCTTATTATAAGTTTAAAAAAACTCTACTATTAATTTATCAATACTTTTTGTATCAAGAGCATTCCTTTATAAAATAGTAAAAATTACGAATCAACTGCATTTGATAATAAAAATATTTAAAGCTGAGATGTGTGTGTAGTCAGTCCACAACCTTAACAACTTATGCGAATATTAATCTTTAAGTCTGGTGGAAGCTACAGTACCCTGTTTAGAGTTACATGGTAAGCTAGGGAGGTGCCTTGAAGCTGTAACAAGGGTGCACAGGACTGGTTGGGAAAAAAGTGAACAAACAAAATTTATCAATAGAACCTAACCCCAAAACAAAAGAACTGAAACATATAGTACATCAATGAAATATTATTGGCTTTAAAGAGGTGCAAGGCAGACCTTAATGGGGTGAAAAGCTGGAGAAACTTTGGTCAATCAGAAGAAAATATTTTTGACTGGTGAGAAAAAAGACAAGAAGGCAGACATAGAGAAACACCTCTCTTTAGAGAGCCAAGAAAATGCACTGTAAACCATAGGGATCAACTTAAGGTGTCAACTTTAGGAAGATGTCCACCTTATAGAGATGTAATTTAAGGGAGTGTTACCTGTAAGAAGACAAAAATGCAAAGACGTAGTAAAACAAAAAAACAAAACGATTCAAACAATAACATAATCTGACAGTTGTCAGTATTGTATTATGATCCTTTAACTTACATCAATCACTGTAAATGAAATACAAACAAGACAATGTACAAAAAGGCATCTGATCTGGTACCTTCGTAGTCAAACTATTCTCTCTAATTCTTTAGCATACTCAAGCATGTATTGGATCATTTTGTACGATGGGATCTCCTGTTTTGTTTCCTTTTCACTCTCAAGCTCAAAGTAATAATATTTATCTTCCTTTAAAATCCAGCCTCGCTGAAGGAGAAAAAGAAAGCAAAAACAAAATGCTGTACAAAAAGTAAAAAACTGACCATCACGTTAGCCCCCCATTCCCCCCTTCCCCCTACTGCATACATGGTACATGGATATCATTCTTAAGACCCATTCAAGCGTGTTACATGTATGACTGTAAGTTACCATTAGCATTTCCTTCAAACATCCTAAATGCACGAAAACTTTCCTCCAAGTTAGAACACTGAGCATTTTGAAGAGTTTATGAGTGGTAAACACTGGCTCTGAGCACTCAGCTGTGAATCAAGACTCAAAGTGGTCCTTGTGAATTTCAAAATGTATGTACAAAGTAGCTTTATTTACCCAATTTCTTCCTTTCAGTCCTTAACATCAATTATCTATTTACATATTATACATTCATACTACCTGCTTATTTATGGCTATTTATTAATTATGTAAAACTTACTACTTAATCTCTCCACTAGCCGGCTAGATTAGCTCTAGCTATTTTGCAGGCTAGAGTTATTGTCTGTACCCATGAACACTTTGCAAAATCTCTCAATAAACTTTGAACTTTGTGAGTGAAAATGACGAGCAGAACAGGACTTTTAATGTATCCACACAAGAATTGTCTACACACTATCAATCCTGAACAAACATGTTTTGGATAATGAATTGTCTGTGGATACTATCAAGTTTTATGATAATGTTACTGCGTCCTCTTTCAAGATGGATCTGACAAAACTTTCTATGGCTAACAAAAGTGTTAAGCTTTTGGACTAGGAGAGATTATCCTCTAGACATGTAAGACAGTCCACTTTGGTCCTATATGAGACATGACTTAAAATTAGCAAAGATTTAAGAAGGTAAAGATAAGAATAACATTTTACCTTCTCACCAAAAGCCCTCATGTCTTTATCGCTCTCAAAATACAATATCCTGGTTGCCTCTGGTAAGGATATACATGGATAGGCTTTCTCAGTGCAAGCTGCTATCTCATCTCTAAAAGGCATTAAAATAAAATTACCATATGAAATATCAAATGAATTTGGACCTCTACATGTATGTACATTAACCTTCTAGGTTAAAAGGAATTAAGGGGGAATCCATTAGGAAATTGAGTAACCAGTCACAGAATAATTTCAAGCATATTGCATCCTTTTTTTTACACTTTTCAAGGGCTACAAATGTAGTAAGTTATGCGAAATAACTCCAAAGAAAAGATTCTTATGACAGCCCAAGAAAGCAAACTTCAAAAGCTTAACATTTCACAGAACGAAATCCTATGCATGATGATTTAACCTGTGTTTTCTCAATTCCTGTGCAATTTAAAATTTTTATGTTCTCAGGCTCCCACAAGAATTTGTCTTTAGTGTTGTTACAGATAACTAATAAGTAGCCCTTGAAAAGTGTAAAAAATAATGCCATATGGCTTAAGATACTCTAGAACAAGGAATTTGTCTACTGAAAATTCAAGTTATAACTCAATTTCCTGATGGATTCCATCGTAATGTTTTAAGCCTTACCTGAGAGTATCTAAGAGGATGTTCATGAAGAAGTGATAATTATCTGCTGGTACATTTCCTCTTGCAAGAAAGACCTAAAAAAAAAATGAATTCACCTTCAAATTTTGTTGCTTATTCCGATTATTAATCAACCAAATTCAAATGAATCAGAGCTACACTCCTGGAATAATGCAAAAAAAAAAAAGATTCTGTTAGTTTTCTTAATTGAGAAATGATTATTAATACCTTGTTGTAGTTTCCCTCCATAAGGTACTGCAAGGCAAAGATGTACAACATTTTGCATCATTTTCCTGTTTGGTTGTCAATAAAGCTAGTGTATGTTGAAGGCCAGGGGGAGGGGAGTACTCTTAATTTTTTTAAGGGGGTGGGGGTACTACTAGCACACTGGATATAACTTACCTCATTCAACGTCAATTTTGCTTCTTTACTCTGGACTAAAACTAGTTGCAAGAATATAGGCTATCTTACAAAAAAGCTGTTTTCACTAAATATCACTGCTACAGCTGTAGTCACACATCTGAGAGATAATTATAACACTCACCCCTCCCTCCCCTCACTTCAAGGTTGTTCCTCAAGAATTTGAGATGGTCTCATATGCAACTTTGGCAAGGGAGTGGGGCAGGGGAGATCACAAGCACAAGATCATGGACATGCCACATGAGCCCAACTAAGTGTCTCAAGATGATTTTTGCAAATGGTTGTAGCATAAAAATTACAGACTAATTTTGAACCAGCAAATATAATAATAATTGTTTTGATCTGTGCCAAGAATTACCCTTCTCGATACTGATCAATTTTTCAGAAATTAATGATGGAACTTTATTCTAGACCAAATTTCTTTATACATGCACATGTAAATTATCCCAGACTAACCTACTGGAAAATATACATGTACCCTTCTCAGCCACACATCCATATGCTGCACATTCTAGGCACCACTTTCTATTTTTTTTTTCGCTTAGTACACCTGGCAAGTGTACTTGGAATTCAGTGAGTTTATTGAATTCACAGATTTTGTGTATATTGGATTCTGATGTCTTTAGTTACTACTGCAGTATGTTAAGCATGAAGAGGGGCTGTTTTTCCCCTTAAGTCACTGCATGTTTTTATTTATCAGTTGTCTTAGTTATGTTCTGTGCTCTGTGTTTACCGTGCAACTTATTTCTTAAATAACGTTATTCCATATGAAATCACCAATTCATAGCCGTAAAACATGACTGACAAAGCTGAATAATGCCATGCATGCATGCCAGAGAAAATGGAACATGGCCGTACCAAGCATACCAACCATAACAAGGCAGAATAGAACATAGCTGTACAAAAGGGTACTAACATTTTAAGACAGAATAGAATGCCAAAAAACGTAGACACAGCTCTACTGACGGTACTAACGTACAAAGAACATGGCCATACTACAATCAAATAAGATACCAGCATACACAGAACATGGCTGTACTAAGCGTACTAATGTACTAAGACCGAATAAAATACCAACATAAAAAACATGGCCATACTAAGTGTACTGACGTACTACGACCGAATAAAATAGAACACGGCCATACTAGATATACTAATGTACTATGGCTGCATAAAACACCAACACAATTATGTAGAACCTGACCGTAATAAGTGTACAAACAAAATTGCACAAAACTGCACCAATCTGCACCAAGTTCCACCAATCTGAACAGCCCTGCACCAAGTTACAACAAACTAAACCACTCTGCACCATTGTGCACCAAGTTGAACTAAACTGAAACATACTGAACCCATCTACACCACACTGCACAAATCTGCATGAAGTTGCACCAATCTAACCCAAGACCCATCTGCACCAAGTTGCAAAAAACTGTACCAAGTTGCATCAAACTGAACCAATCTTCACCAACATGCACCAATCAGCACAAAAATGCACCAAACTGAACGAAAGAGCACCAACATGCACCAGTCTGAACCAAGTTGAACCAAACTGACTCAAAGTGCACCAAGTTGTACCCATCTGCACCAAGTTGCACCAAACTGCACCACATAGCACCAAACTGCCCTAATTTGCAGTAATCTGCACCAAGTTGCACCAAGATGCACCATGTTCCGCAAAACTACACCAATCTGCACAACTCTGTAAAAAATTACACCAAGCTCCACCAAACTACATCAATCTGCACCAAGTTGCACCACCCTGCACCAAATTACACCAATCTGCACCAAGTTCCACCAAACTGCACCAATCTACATCAAGTTGCACAAAACTGCACTAAGCTGCACCAATCTACACCAAGTTGCACCAGCCTGCACCACGTTTCACTAATCTGCACCAGGTTGCACCAACATGCATCAATCTGCACCAAGTTGCACCAATCTGAACCAAGTTGCACCAAAATGCACCACGTTGCACCAAACTTCAACAATCTGCACCAAGTTGCACCAATCTGAACCAAGTTGAACCAAAATGCACCACGTTGCACCAAACTTCACCAAGTTGCACCAATCTGCACCAAGTTGCACCAAACTGCACCTAGTTGCACCAACCTGCACCAAGTTGCACTAAACTGCACCAAGTTGCACCAACCTGCACCAAGTTGCACCAGTCTGCACCATGTTGCACCAAACTACACCTAGTTGCACCAATCTGCACCAAGTTGCACCATCCTGTACCAAATAGCACCAATCTTCACCAAGTTACACCAACCTGTAGAAAGCTTCACGAAAATGTAACAAGTTGTACAATCCGCCCTAAGTTGCTCCAAGCAGCACCAATTTGAACCAAGTTGCACCAAAGTACACCAACTTGCACCAACCTGCACCAAGTTGCACCAAATTGCAACAAGTTTGGCCAACCTGCACCAAGTTGCACCAGTTTGCACCATGTTGCACCAAACTACCCCAAGTTGCAACAATCTGCACCAAGTTGTACCAACCTGCATCAAGTCGCACCAATCTGCACCACGTTGCACCAACCTGCACCAATCTGCACCAAGTTGCACTAATCTGCGCCAAGTTGCACCAAACTGCACCAAGTTGTACTAAACTGCACCAAGTTGCACCAACCTGCACCAAGTTGCACCAACCTGCACCAAGTTGCACCAGTCTGCACCATGTTGCACCAACCTACACCTAGTTGCACCAATCTACACCAACCTGAACCAAGTTGCACCAAAGTACACCACGTTGCACCAACCTGCACCAAGTTTGGCCAACCTGCACCAAGTTGCACCAGTTTGCACCATGTTACACCAAACTACCCCAAGTTGCAACAATCTGCACCAAGTTGTACCAACCTGCACCAAGTCGCACCAATCTGCACCACGTTGCAACAACCTGCACCAATCTGCACCAAGTTGCACTAAACTGCGCCAAGTTGCACCAGGCTGCACCAAGTTGTACCAACCTGCATCAAGTTTCAGTAATCTGCACCAAGTTGCACTAAGTTGCACTGACTTGCACCAAGTTTCACCAATCTGCACCAAACTGCACCAAGTTGAACCAATCTGCACCAAGTTTCACCAAACTGCACCCAGCTGCACTAATGTACAGCAAACTGCACCAAATTACACGAACCTGCATCAAGTTGCACCACTCTGCACTAAGTTTTTATAACCTGCACCAAGTTGCACCATACTGCACCAAGTTGCATCAAACTGCACCAAGTTGTTCTAACCTGCACCAAGTTGCACCAATCTACACCAAGTTGTACCAACCTGCACCAAGTTGCACCAATCTGCACCAAGTTGCACCAACCTGCACCAAGTTGAACGAATTTGTACCAAGTCACACCAAACCACACCAAGTTGCACAATGTGCACGAAGTTGCACCAGACTGCACATCAAATGCAACAAAATGGTACAGGGGTACCATGTATATTATTATCTTAATATCTGTTACAGGTAAAAATGTTGTAACCTAGGTTGATTTTTCATTTCCTTTATCTGCTAGCTCTAATTTATGAATAATTACACCTTTTTTAATTTTGAACTGCAATATAATACGTTGTGGTTCAATTTCATCCTTGGTCTAAATTTTATTTTATTTTGAATAATGAGTTTAAAACAAAGGAAAATACAATTTCGACCAAGGATAAAATTGAACCCTAACATATGCATGTCTGAATAGAGAAAGAAAAAATATATCTAGTACCTGTTCTAAAGAGACAGAATGTTTAATGTAAACATTGTTTTGTAGTTCTTTTGCCGGCAAAAGTTCCAGTTCCTGAATGACAAAAAGGAAACCTTAATATTAATTCAACTATACATACATGTATAGCACCAAACCTTTACTGTTTTTATGTAAAATTATCGCTTCCAATCAGAGAAAAAACCCTAAAAAAGCTACATGTAGTGTGTTTTATAGGTTGGAAAAATAAATAATTTATTAAAGACGTTTATTATCAATAAATGTAGCAACAGTACTCTTGACATGCCATAAATTAATAGGGCTTTAGGTGCAAACTTTTTTTTATCACCAAGAGTGAAAGCAAATTAATATTACTTTACATACCGTTTCTTACATGTACTATACTTACAGTGTGAAATTCTGCAAGCCGATTTTGTGCAAGGAGAGACAACAAATTTAGACCAAGTAACTGGTACATATATGCTGACTCTTCTAGGATGCCCCTAGGAAATGAGAAGAGTACATAATACAGGCCAAAATTAAATTCAGGTTAAAATTTTTTAACCTAGGTTAAATTGAGAATCAAACTAGTAGCCTACTAGTTTGATTCTCAATTTAACCTAGGTTAAAAAATTTTAACCTGAATTTAATTTTGACCTCTAATATACATGTTAACAACAAAAACACCATTACCGCTCTTACATTTTCCAGCTGGGAGACCGAGAATAAGCACAGGATTAAATACCAGAAATACCTGTAGGGGACTACACATTTACACGTTGTCTACTGAAGTTTGATTTCTAAAAAAAATGTCCACTGGCTTTGAAATCTGGTCAGCTTCAGGCTGCCAATTCATGTTGTACTGTAGCTTTTGATCAAAAAGCTTGGTTTGATGTACACTTCTCAACAGCCTGAGTACCACAAAAGTGGCTGTTCCAACCACTTCCCTCCTTTGAGGCTTTCTCTGCCTCAGTTACGCTAAGAGGGGGGAGGGGGCTGGTGTTAAGAGAGGGGGGAGGGGTACATTATTATCAAAAGCAGTTGAAAATGGGGGCACATTTTTTCTGATGGGAAATGGTGATGCAATTTTTACCTTTGCGATTTTTTTTTGTTGACAACAACTATCCTAATAATTGACTCAAATACCTTTCTAACAAACTTAATATCTCTACAAGATCTATTGTTGCAGCGATTTTGGAATCTCTGTTGAATTCTGTACAACAGAATAACCAATTTTAACTGTGGGAAAATCTCAAATCCAGGCAAGTTTAGTTTTCTCCATTTCACATTCTTTGCTTATTGAACTACCAGGCATATTACAGAACACCAAGGGCCTTGGGGTTGATTTTACCATGGGATTAGTAAACTGACTAAGAGGTGGCAGGGCAGAAGAGAAAAGGAAAGGGGAGCAGGACATACATGTATTCTATATAAGACAATTTTTGTTTTCTGTGGGGGGGAAAGACATGTTTTGTTGAAAACTTATTCAAAACCTAAATACCAACTCCCCATAGCTACTGGTATAGCAACAACCAGTTCCTAAAAGTCGCTGGTGAATTTATTAACATATTTTAATACTAAAAGCTACTATGGAGAAGGTGATGAATGGACAATGAACTGTCAAACTCTTACATAGGCAATAACATATGGCTACGACTCTTACTTGTAATCAAGGTAATAGGGTTTCAGCTGAGCCATGTATCTCTCAAATGACGGAATGTCCTTTTTTGAGATACTCCACTGAACACCAATTTCTAATGCATCCCCTAAAACATCCAATAAAAATTCAAGTGAGTCTCTACATCACGGTACAAAAATGTCTTAGCCTTAAATCAAGCAGGAGCTTTAGAGACTTCATTTTATTGTTCCAAGTACACAGCTGTACATGTATACAATTCCAATTTAATTCATTTCACTAAAATAATGACAGTCACAACAAAAAATATAAGGTAACAAGAAGATGCCTGAAGGCGTTTACGCGGGATGTGTTGGTGTAAGTAAGAATATCTTGAATGGCATTGGAAAGTTGAGCAAAGTATCAACAACAAATGTGCGCAGGAGAGACAGAGATGTTCTGTTAAATACACTAGAAGATGAGTTACACAAGGGTTCCTTTACTCCTCGAAAAAAAATTTACATCAATATTACCACCATATATGTTAAGAGTACGGGGTAGTTAACTAACATTTGCATTCTGGCTTTACTAATAACCTCAATAAAATTAATGCACTTCCACATTCAACAATATCATGTAATATATCAGACTAATAACTACAGCTCGCAAGGCTGTGCTCTGAGGAAAATTTTCAGGGAGCCCTTGGGCTCCCAAACATTTTAGCTGGGGAACCCTGGCCTAAAAGATGGTCGCCAAAGTAAAATTTTCGGGGAGATTTTAGCTGGGGTACCCAGACCTCCAAGTTGGTTGCCCAAATTAATAAATCAGTGAGCTGTTAGTTGATTACTAAAATTAAACAAACTATTTTCTAAACAAGTCAAGCAGAACTTTGTGTTTTGACTTTTTATTTTCATGAAAAATCACATCCTTTGACCAGTCCAGACTATCCTGATATATAAGGACATTCGTGACGGTGAAAGCTATTATTTGCTAAGAAAATGGTGGGCCTCTTTTAAAATTTTGGAAGAAGTCATAAAGTTGATCTGTTTCATGCGTACATTTTTATTGGTTTCTGTGGCTTTTGTTCCTGGCCAACAGGATTTGACCTCTGATCTGATTTAGCATTTTCTTTGACCTCTTTTGACACGTAAAAGCACGCTATTTTTGTTAGTGCAGCTAAACAACCGTAGGTTCTGGGTTCCTTATTGTTCTCCAAAACAACAGAGGGTAACAAGGGGTAACAAAGGGTAACACAGGGTAACAGAGGGTAACAAAGGGTAACACATGGTAACAGAGGGTAACAAAGGATAACACAGGGTAACAAAGGATAACACAGGGTAACAAAGGGTAACAAAGGGTAACACATGGTAACAGAGGGTAACAAAGGATAACACAGGGTAACAAAGGATAACACAGGGTAACAAAGGGTAACACAGGTTGACAAAGAGTAACACAGGGTAACAAGGGGTAACAAAGGGTAACACGGGGAACACAGGGTAACAAAGGGTAACACAGGGTAACACAGGGTAACAAGGGTAACAAAGGGTAACAAAGGGTAACACAGGGTAACAAAGGGTAACACAGGGTAACAAAGGTTAATACAGGCTAACAAGGGGTAACAAAGGGTAACATAGGGTAACAAAGGGTAACACAGTGTAACAGAGGGTAACACAGGGTAACACAGGGTAACAAGGGGTAACAAAGGGTAACACGGGGTAACAAAGGGTAAAACAGGGTAACAAAGGTTAATACAGGGTAACAAGGGGTAACAAAGGGTAACACAGCCGACAGGATAGCAATTGGCTTTGTCCTCCTCTATGCTGTAACCTTAACTTTTGCCTCCTTTGCTGATGCAGTATCTTTTTTCAGCTTGTGCAATCCAACCTGACTTGCATGTGATTCGAAGTTGCAGCCAATAACAATCACACAATTTTTTGTAACTGGCATGGGATATGGGAAAGTTAAAAAAACAAGGCAATTTTTGACTCCCAAGAAAAATTTGAAAGGAGTGCACTCCTGAATTTATGACGCTGGCTGACTGCGTCACCCCCCGTAGTTATTTCGGGCAATTACAAGCCCTAGGATTTCAAATTCCATGGACAACACTTTTTCTGTTCCGTGCCCAGAGATCATGGCAAACTATCGGTAACAATTTTTTGGTTCTGTGAAAATTCATGGCAGCCCACTTTTATTTCTTTTAATGTACAGAAACAGTTTTCTGGAAACATGACTGTTGTTAAATTAAACATAATTTAAAATTAAAGAACATCAGTGTGTACTATTATTTACAAAAAACGTCAAAGTCTATTATTAAAATGTCAGAAGAAGGCCAATTATTTAAGTGTTAAATGTGTGTACACTCAAGGGTCAAACACTAAAGACTCCTCTTCGATCAACTGAAGGAGTAAGTCTACTCACTTGAAATGTTCGCTACTGTAACGTTTTTTTTAAAATATCGTTTGTACACAAACTGGGTCATAAAGAATTGCTGTACTAGTTAAGAATCCAAGTAGAAAAATACTATATTTGTGTATTTTGATTCCTCAGTCTGAATATATCAGGGCATGTCACTGGGAAACTATTTTTCGGTTCTGTTACTTTAAGATGACAGTAACGACACAGTACCAGAAACGATCATTACTGTAAAATCCTAGGGCTTGCAATTAATAATCATTTGACTTCTCAATGATGATCTTTGAATTTAACTTACTTGCTAAAAGAAGTTCTTGTGGGCTTGGCTTACATGAAGATGTTGGTAAGAATGAGAATTGAATCAGAGCCATCTACAAAGAGAGGGTTTTTAATTAGTGCAAAAATCTTTCATCAATGGCCACCAAGCAAGAAGTTTTCTTTTTACATGTGCTACAAGTAAAGAGCCAGTCAGGTGTGACAGTCAGTAGGGAGTTAGTTAGTTAGTAGTTTTGTTGCTGATCCTACGCTGAGATCTTTGTTGCCATTGGTCATAATTAATCAGAAAATATTTCAAGTGTTCATGACTTTCTGAGTTTGACAGTAAAAGTTTGAAAGACTTGACCTTGAACTTTTAGTAAATAGCAATAGCTCATTATAAGCAGCCACATCGTCCAGTGGTAACTGCAGGACAACTTTTAATTTGTAAAAGTAGAGTAGCTTGGGACCCATTCACCTTCAATTTTAATAACAGTAAGTGACCGGTCATTTTGCCTAAGTATCATCCTGATTACGTGCCATTTGCTAATGTCTTAGGTTGTTTTGCTTACAAGACAAAACAGGTGCTACACATGTATAATGTATATACCTCATTCTTTCAGTATACCTTGTTCATAAGCCATTGATCAGGCAATAGAAGTTAGGGAACTGCTTTAACATGTTAACAAAACAGCTTCAAACATCAGCGAATAGGACATTGCACAGTTTTCATAAGGCATCAGAGATTGGAGAATTCTCCATTTATTGTGCAAAATTCTTCGGCTAACATTCGATAGCCTATGACTATTTTTTACTCAGATGTGGAGCCTCTTTCACAATATTCTCCTGCAACGTTCTGCAATGTTATACCTTTCTCCTGCTACAAGAATTCTTGATGAAAACGTTACCCTGAATTGGCAAAATGACTTGTGGAGTTGAATGATTTGATGGGTTGGCAACTCACCACTGGACTTAAAGGTTTTAAAAAAGGATGTAAAATTTACATAGTTTAGTGGTAGGTAGACAACTTGCCAGTCTTCTTAAAGTTTTTAGAAAAGAGGAAGGTATCTACAGTAGTTTAGGGGCTTGGCAGTGTGCCTGCTAGCAACCTCAGTGGGTCTGCCTACATGTATTATATAGTCACATATCACTTTCGTTAGGCAAATTAAGAACAACATGATGGCAGTGACAATGGCACTTTCAGTGTCAATGTCATGTCTTTTCTACATGCTACCCCATCATCAACTGATTCTTAAATACAAAGTCGTTTTGATACAAGTTGTTTCAATATGAGCAGTGAATTGTGCAGTGAATTGTGCAATTATTTCACAACAATTCCATTCACTTCAAATATGTGACCTCTCACTCAAAAATGTTCCTTATAAACAATGCACGGTATACGAACACACGGCAAGCCAACAGATGAGGACGGGGTAACCAAGCCGTTCGAAATGGAATGGCTGAATGGATGACGAAAAGATGAGGTAGGGGCAGAAAAAGAACTGTGACTATTCATGATACGTTTGTAAACAAAGTTCGTAACGGGACCACTCAAGAATACATGGAGAATAACAGATCATTTGACACAAGTAGCTGGTGAGGAAGTTGTTCTGGAATGGAAACCCAGCAAAATTCTTCTTCAAACAGATAGCTGGATCTAGCTTTTGAACGGTTGCCAATTTTTTTCGAACAAATAGCCCGAGCTCTTCGAATGGCTGACAGTTTTTTTCAACGGATAGCCTGAGCTGTTCCAACAGAAAACAATTTTTTTTTTTGCACAGACAGCTCGAGCCATTCAAACAGCTGACAATTTTTTTTGAACAGATAGCCCGAGCCACTCAAACAGATGACAATTTTTTTTTTGCATGGACAGCTGGAGCCGTTCGAACGGCTGACCATTTTTTTTTAACAGATAGCTTGAGCCATTCGAACGGATACCCAATCTGTTTGAACAGCTGATGAGCTGCATACAAACGGCTATCCATTTAAAAATCCATTTTTTGCATGAGATGTCACATTAAAGTTTTCATGTGAACAAGAAAAAAAAACGTTTTGGGTGAATATTCTTTGTTCTTTAAGTCAAGTGCATAAAACTATTTACACCTCAACTGAATAACCTTGTATTGAAACGCCTTGTATCAAAACAACTTTGTAACGAAGCAACCAGTAACCTTATTCACTCATTCATTTATGTGTAGCAACATTCTGTTGCTAAATCACCCTATTGTTCTTCAATTGCACCACCTTATAGTCAAGCCAGGTCAAGCGTACCCCCCAAAAGTCCATTAATGAATTTATTATTGGAAAGTTGAGTCCATTGGCAGTTGTAGATTTCAGATTCATCTCTACATTCTTGCAAGTGTAATGAGCCGTGAATTCACATGCGATTCAGTTACGAAATTTCTACCAGCTCAGTTTCCCTGAATTTGATGGGAATGTCTTCTAAGAATTTTAATTCATTGAAAGACTTTCAATCTGACCAAATACAGACAAGTTCTCGTAAATTATTCACTGCTCATTACCCATGCAGTAATTCTGAATTCAATTTGACACTAGTTGTGGGAACGACTACTGGATTCATTTTTCAAATAATCAATTCATTAATAGAATCTTGGGGCGTACGCTTGACCTGTTTTGACTGTAAAATACAAGTTTCCCAATTTCAACGAAATCTGAACTTGCTTCCTGCAAAACGACTCTGTATCAAAACGATCAGTAACCTCACTCATTCATTTAGCAACATTCTGTTGCTAAATCAAACTATTGTTCTTCGATTGGACCTCCTTAAAAATGCAAGTTTGAACTTGCTGCCTTTCACATTGAAAAAGCAGTTGCTTATTTTCGATTGTTGTTTTTCTCAATCTAATAAGAAAAACAAAACAATCCACAACATTGTGTGTTCAATATAATTCCATAAAAAAATTGGAACTTAATAAGCTTACTGAATAATGTAAAAAGAGAATTACAATATTCAAGCAGCTTAAAACCATTACAGCATTTCATATCAATGTACTACATAAATTTGTGAAACTTCCGTCGTAATGGATGATGATGTTAAAATAAGTTCTCGCGACAAAATTCTATGCATGCGAGTGAAAGGCGAGGGCTAAAGAAATCATTCTAAGATCAGAGAAACAATTTAGTAATAATGTATTCAATGAAAAAGAAACATTGCAACTTACTTTCATTCCAGAAAGAAGCTTTCCAACTTTTTCAAGGTCAACCGGTTTTCTATTCCACTCCTTTATCAACGTTTGATAAAGAGAAACTACTTCTTTCAACCCCGTTTGGGAAGCCATGTTGGATTTTTTGCAAACTCACGAGAATATGCAGTCAACTAGTTCAGCGGTTAGAATAAAAATACACATGCGTGTGAGGATTGTCTGGGATGACCTGGGTACTACTTCAAGGTTTGCCTGGTTATTTTTTGCAGCTGCGACTGCTTATCCTCGTTTTGTACAAATCTGTGCGTTTTTTGTGTCTTTTAAGAATGGAGAGTGACATCCAAGATGCACTGGAAGACCTTGGGTAAGTTAATTTAGATTTGTTGTTGCAAAAGCATTCATTTCAAAAGAATTCTAGAAGAAATGGGCCTATCCGCAAACGTGTTTGCCTCTCACGAATTAGAAACGACCCAACAAGCTTATGCTTTGAATTTGATGCTGATGATGATGATGGTGATGATGTTGTGGATGATAATACCCCTGCAGAATTCAGTTAAAGAGTTCTTCTTTAAATATCCCTAGCCGTTTTGAAAGTTTTCTTTAATAAATTATGCTTGTAGAATCACTGCACTGCATTGTTTAGACTACATGTCGTCTGTTGAATTTGTAACGGTATCATTTAAGTACACTTACCATACAGACCTTGCGAAGATTATTTTAAAGGGTTTTACTTTTTTTAAGATTTGATAGCCCCCTCTTGGAGGAAGGGGCACTAGCTGTTGCAGTGCAAGGTGAAACACTGTCAACAGATTTCATGACCTTATGTGTCTGGCTGGTAGAAAACCTGAAGAATCTTTGCAGTGTACAAGAAAGTGTCTCAGGTAAATAATAACCAGGCCCTGGTTGTTGAAAAGTTGGATAGCACTATCCACCAGATAAATCACTACCCAGTGGATAAGTGTTACGAAAACTAGTTGTGTTTTCCACTGAAAAGAGATTTATTCAAAGGATGGTGCTATCCACCTTTCGAGCAACTAGGGCCAGGAGGTCAGTTCGTTCCATTTATAGCCAAAGGCGGCAACTCCTTGTAATTTTGGGTGCATTTGTTCCATCCAGGTCACAAATACATGTATATGGTCATGTATCCTCCACAGGATAAGGCCACATTCACTGCAGCTTTGTACAGGACTAGTGTTTATCCCCCAGTCTTATTTGTGGTGTATCTAAGCCTCTTGTTGGTGCAATATTTCCATTTTCTTCTAGGCTTGAGATGGTTTCCCCAGTACTGTCACTTGTCCTTCCAGTACAGCCTTTTCCAAACATTCAAAGTGTACACCCAAAGCTAAAGTGTCTGAATTATACCTTCTGACTGACTCACTTATCCAAACTTAATAGTTCTTTTGAAATTCATCAATGTTTGGAATGGTATATTCATTTTGTAAGATTATTAAATTTATCATAATACTTCAATTGAATATGTTTATATCAGAAAAGGAAGATGAGGAAACTTTCAGAATGGAAATAAGTGGATTGTTGAATGAAATGGGTAAGTACAGCTGAAAAACAAGCAGTCATTTATTTCTATCATGACCGATTATTATAATCTTAGATTTTTCTCTAGTTGTATAGGTAAACATTAAATTTGTATGGAACAACAATAATAGTCATATCTGAATGACTTCTCCTATGTCACCAAATGCAAATTTAATGTCCATTTTTGTTCTTTACATCACAGGTTGTCCTCATTCACACCTGCTAGGGGTAAATGGCCTTGCATCACCAGCCAACAGACTGCTTCTATTAGGTACATTCTTACGTCCACTTGAACATGTGTTTGCATAGCTGATTAGGTTGTAACAGTGCATTGTGCTTTATGGTGTTTACTAGAAAGGAAACCATGCATATCGCCTTGTAAGAGCTTATCTAATCACATATAATTGCTTCCATCATTTATTATATTAGGCACAATGATTTATGCAAGTTCAAAAGGAGTTAATTAAAAGTACTCTAAATTTGCATTAATCAGAACACACAGCTCAACGACAACTTTAGCACAGATTCAATCTGTTTGCACATTCAAAGGCAGTCTTAACTGCCTTGTTAACAAAATGCTTTATATCAAGCAATTAAGACCGCCTTTGAACTTGCAAACGGATTCAATCCATGCCAAAGTCTTTGTTTAGCTGTGTTTCTTTCATGCAATTTTGAGTACTTAAGTAATTAACTCCTTTTGAACTTGTATTAATTTCCATTCCTTCGTTAGTTTTTACATGTTTATGTTTAATATTTTTTCCTTGTAATTATTAATCAGACTACTTCACATCAGAGCTTCAGGCATTACGGATGATTGGGGGAGAAGAAGATGTATTAATGGAGATAGAAGATCAAGTGAGTACCTTCCGAGTCATTACTCAATACTTGATAACAAGATAATTTTCACAGTGGAGTGAAATCCTGATGTTTTCAATCTTAGAAAATTATTTCAAACCTGAATTTAATTTAACAAAACCCATTTTAATTTCCCCCAAACTCTTATGCAGATGTCTTTTTGCTTGGAGGCTATGTATTTCCTGTTGAATCTGATTAAGCAAGACTCTTAAACTTTGCCTTCTACATAGTACCCACTTCAAACAACCTGCTGACTAAGCTAAGGATTCTATTTGTTTCATTGGTTGGGACTATAGTATTTTATAGTTAACAGTGTATTAATTTATAGCTACATGTATTAAATTTTATATTCAACAATTATGACAGGCAGTGAGTCCTGCTCTCCAGCAGCTCATAGCAATACTCATAGCACTGGATTTACCACAACCTACCAAAGACTCCACTGTATTTGGTCTGTTCTCCCAGATAGAAAATAAGGTTAGTCAATACCAACATTTATGATTAAAACGCATATACAGCTGCAGTTATTATTATTTAATTTATCACTTTTTAGTTATTATTACGGAAGTAAAAAAAATTATTTTAATTAATCAATAATAGTAATAATAATAATAATAATCCATTTATATTGCGCCTTTTCTACAAGATTCAAAGGCGCTGTTTACAAAAAATTAGATAGAAGTGAAAAGTAAAAATAATTGCAAGAAATTGACATTAAAACTAGACAAATAAAAACGTCACGATTCATAAGCTTGCATAAAAAGAAATGTTGGTAGCAATCATGATTTTCAAATGCTCTGTAGTAAGTATAGCATATGATTAGTTGTAAGGTGAAAATAATACCAAGTACTAAAATTTGAAACAACTTGATGCATCATTGTGAAAAAGAAAGGATTACGGTATTCATACAATGTGTAGTCTCCCTCACAGACATTTTTACTGTCATCACGCAGTGCTCCTGTGGGCAGGGTCATTGCATGACAACACTAAAAACAGCTGTGAGAGAGACTGTACAATGTATGGCTACTGGGGAACAAACAGTTTAAGATTCGAGCTGGTGTACATGTATATAGTTGAAACGTTTCTGCAACTTAACCATATTTTTTGGTAAAACCAAGGGTTTGAACCAAAAAATGAGTACAATCATGTAACTACTATGTAACTCTTTTCAATGTGAATATACAGTATATCTAATTTGCTTTTTTAAAAAATATTGCAGGTACAACTGCTCCTTACCAAAGCTCCTAGAGACCATCTTGGGAGTCCATTGTTAACAAAAACTCTGAGTCGAAAGCAGTGGGTAAGTTCATAGCAGTTGTAGTAGCCTGAGTAGCAAGCATTTCCATGTGGTAAACTTCAGAATGAAGAAAGACCAAGGACAGTCGTGGAATGGGATTTTTGGTTTCAGTGGCGCAAAAAATGGAACTAGAGCCAAAAAATGAAGGAGGGGAAGGGGGAGGGGAAGGAGTGTTCTTCCTTTCTTCCTCACCCCCTCCCCGCTCTTTTGCTTGCCCTATGTTTTTTTTTATGACTCTCATTCCTCATTCTTTTCTCCAAAACCACACAGAAATGCTTGCTATGCAGTTTACAGTTGAAGTTGAACCTCCAGAGTCCATCCCAAATGCCCAGATTTGGTGGACGTTTGTGCAAAAAAATCAAGCCTTTGCAGAAAAAATATTATTGTTCTATGTTTACTTTTAGAGTAGAGTGGAAGAAATCAACTCGCAGTTAAATCAGGAATACACACTTCGTCGGTCAATGTTGTTGAAGAGATTGGATGTGACAGTGCAGTCCTTTGGTTGGTCTGACAGAGCTAAGGTTTGCCAATTACCGTAGACTATATTACTTTGTTAGTTTGGTTTATTATGCAATTATTAGAAATATACATGTCCTGCGGTCTAACCTTGGGAACTCAGGGAAAAGATCCAGTACTAGGAAATAATCTATAAGGGAAAAAAAAGAAGAAAACATTACTTAAGAGGTAGTTAAGACCTGAATACAGGATCAGTATTATTATTGGGAAACAGCTATGCCATTACACCATGAAAACCTATACCACCTATTAGAATTCAGGGTAGGAAGTGTACGCAGGATTTGACAGTCTCTGGGACAGTGGGATTGCAAGTCCAATACACTTGCAAGGTTGTGCTCTTGAAGGAAAATTGAATGGAGCCCATCAGTATGAGAGGATGACGAGAAGATGAACCTGTAAAATCAAAGGTGCCCAGGAATATGATTTGTATGAAAAAACCAGTATCTTCTAGTAGCCTGAGAGCAAAAGTTGGGCACTAGAGCACAGCCCTGACTTGGCCATGCTACCTCTTGATCGAGGCAATAAAATAATATTGCACCCATTCATTGAAGACCTCAAGGAAAACTGGCTTTTTGGTAATTTTTTTTTTGGTAAATAGCTTTGCAATAGTACTGTTGTACTAATATGATCCTGCAAATAAAGCTTGTTGTTGTTGTTGGTTAGAGGTATTTACGTGAGTGTATTGGAAAACTTTTATGAGTTATCAGTATAATCGATTAAAATATAATCATTCTACTTCTATTGAAATGAACTATTTTGCATTAGCATTTACTTCTTATTTCATGCATCAGTGTGGCAAGCTGTTTAACTGCTAGGGCATAAAAGAATAAAATTGTTGTGTTGTTGTTGTTGTGTGGCACTTGTGTTCTATGGTTGTTCCTGGTGATTCTGTTGTTTCTTGCCATTAGGTAAAGAAAGATGAAATAGCTGCAGCTTTTCAGCCATTGAGAAAATCTCTGTCTGAAGGATCACCAGTCAGCATTCCAGATATTGTTGCAGCTAGAACAGGTGTGAGTGATATGAATTTTATAATATCTAAAATGTAAAAACAAAAAATAAATTATTATTATTTTTTATATAATTATATTGAACAGATTGTGTTGAAAGGTAATTTATAGGCCATCAAAAAGACTCTTTATGATTTTTGTCTAGTTTAGTAGTTTCAATTCCTCGAGAAGCTTCCACAGGCATACCACTTGGTTGGAGACATCTAGAATGCCTAAAGAGATGCATTAAAATTAATTAATAATTATGTAACACAATTAATATGTAACACAACCTTATGCTGGTTTTTTCCCCTTGGAACAAAATTTCAGCAGCTCATGTGATACACCCTCCCTAATTGCATGCATTATTCCTTCCCGTAATCAGTTATGTTTTCTGGCAGATCTTTTAAGGGTGACAAAAACAAGTAGTGCAGACATCAGAGACAGAACACAGTGCAAAATCAACAAGATTATGATCGGCAAAGTAAGTTAAGTGCAGTGAATGAGCTTCTTTGACCCTTTAAGCCCCAGTTAGATCCAATGATTGCAAACTCTCCAGACTGATCTTCATACATTTGTTTGAAAATTTAGGTGAGAGAATACGATTGTATGTCAAAAGATCATTTTTAAGCATTACTTTTCTCTTTGGTGATTAATTTATTAATTATTTTAACCTTTCTACTTGATTGTGTTTTGATTATTATGAGAAGAAAATTTGATGCTGGTCACTGCAGGGGCTTATGAGAGTTCATTACCTCTTTCAGTCACAAGTGGTCAAAGTGGGAATTCACTAATAAAATCCAAATTTGATAAATAAAATACAATGTAAAATGCTACAAAGTAAATAGGTACAATGTAGACATTCTGGGATTCAAACACTCTGGGATTTGTCTGCAGATAAATTAAAAGTTCAGATGATGAATCGTCTCAACATAACTTGGTTTTGGATTGAAAATAAAATTAAGGTTTAAGTTATATAGGAGTAACTTTTTAGCCAGGTAGCCTGAATTTTAGATGAAATTTAACCCATGTTTATACTTGCCAGACTAGAAATAAGAATTTTTTTTAAACAACTGTAGTGGGTTCTGTATTTGTCGTGTGGTTGTTTTTGAAGGTACCAGATCGAGGAGGAAGGCCGTCAAGTACAGCACCACCTGTAGAAATGCCTGCTTTCAAAAAGCGTACTGAGGCTCCTAGAGACCAAAGGCAATCGAGTAATGATAAATTTTTTCTTCACTTGAAATTCTATAAACTATGGATTTAAAAAAACTTGCTACACAACAGAAGTGGGTTTTCTTCAACATCTCCATGATCCTCAACAAAACCTGTGATCATTACGGGTGCTTTTTGTGTGTGACTGTGAAAGGTAGAAAAAAATCATTTTTTACTCCAGTAGCTAGAAATAGTCATCTTTAATAGTAACAATCTTAGGCTGATGGTGTGCTCATGAATTCCTGCCCCCCCCCCCCTCTCTCTCTCTCTCTTTCTCAGCACTCTAGCTATTTTATGGGTTTTTACAAGCCAGCTGGAAAGAAAAAGAACTCAAGAGTTCAAGGATTTGAGGTCACACCTGAAATTGATCTTGCGACCTCCCACACGGAAAACCGGGCACAAACCGACTGTGCCAATACTTCCTCCACTCATACTTCTTTTTTGTAGACTACGAGTAGTCCCCATTTTTCGTCAGGGATACTGGAACGAGTGAAACACGAGCACGCATGAAAATCACCCCACACGTATTGCCTTTCTCGCGTGGGGTGATTTTCACGTGTGCTCGCATTTCATTCACTCCACTATCCCTGAGGAAAAATGGGGACTACTCGTAGTCCATCTTTTTTACTACTCTAACTAAATGGGAGAATTTGAAACAGGATAAATAACTTATCATTATCAAATATACAATAAAAATATATATATATATATTTTTTTGCACTATTTAGGTGGTCGAGGTGGCAGAGGAGGAAAAGTCCAAGGTGGTAGGTAGCATTCCATCCAACAGTAATTTTTAATCATTATTGAAGTATCTGCAAACTAAATAAGTTGCTTTGATTTTCCCATTTTTCCTTCACAGGGTGGTCAGACAGCAGAGGCAGAGGAGGGAGAGGGGGGCCAGGTGGAGGCGGCTGGAAAGGAGGGAGGGGAGGCCGTGATGGAGGACAGAGAGGAAACACATTTGGGGACATGACAACCAAAGAACTGTCTACTACAGCTAAAAGATGTTAACTTTGGAACTTATGTTATTAAAAGCTGTAATGCTATCATCAATATAAGTCAAAATAAAATTTGCAGAATTTATTAATTTATTGCAGTGGTTTGCACTAACGTTCTGTAGTACATAATACCATCTCTTTTTCGGTATATCTCGAGTTTTCTGGAAACAGAATAAATCTCTTGCTCCTTGTCCAAGTAGTTGAAAAGTTCCACTGGACAAATCATTAACCAGTGGATGAGACATCACATATATGTAAACGTCACTGCTACAGGTCAAAATTAATTAATTTAGGTTAAATCTTTTTAACCCAGGTTGACTCTCAATTTCCTTTGTCTCCTACAGCTGTAGCTCTGTTCATAAATAAGGAAATTTTAAACTCTAGTGAATTTAATTTTGACCTGTCACATCACTAATAGTATTGATTTATCCAGGCAATATAGGGCTGTGCTCTAGCTGTGCCTGCTGGCCCCTGCCACAGAAGCATGCAAGTTTTTGAACAACAAACAGTACTGCAATCTGAAACAGAATTTGTCCGGTACTCTGTAAACGTGTTGCACAGGTAAAAATTTGTCCACAGCAGTGTAAACGGGGCACTTGGTCCTCGAGCAGCTTTAATTTCTTACGTTTTGCCAACACAAGCATTAACAGAATACAGGGCCAATCAAATATCAGGTCCACCTTGTCCGAAGGCTTTGAAGAATGAGTCATAAGTAACAAGGACACTTTGGTTATTTTCATGATATGGTATCAAGTGGCCCTGCATTCTGTAGTAGTTTAGAGGGGAGGAGTTCATTAAAAGAATGTACTTTATTTGAGTGTCGATATCTTTAGCACGAAAGTACTTACGTCTCCTACTGGAGACGGGACCGCCATTTTTAATACGTGGTCAACCGCGCCACGCGAAAGTCTAGTTCCTTTTACTGTTTCACCATTTAGAGAATTATCAAGATCATTTGACCAAAACAACCGTAACTACTCAACATATAATGAATCTGCATTAGTTCAAATTTTCTCAGCAGGTGTGCAGAGCCTTTCAAGACAGTAAATATTTCAATAGTATTCGGGAATAAAGTGAACCATCGGTCATATATTAATTTTTATCAAATTAATAATCTTCAACCACAGTAACAGGCAACCGGCAGCAGTAAGATCGATCAATCATATGAATCTTCGATCTGGCTGCTGCCTTTCGATTTAAAATACTCCAATCTCTCAAAAAAGAGCTTTTTCGCAAAGGAGTACAGTTTGATATCCAATGAGTTAAGTTCTTGAATTCGAGTGAGGTTTTGTTTGTCAACTGTGATAGCACCGGCACGAGTCTCTTCGACGCTCAATTGTACGAATGAGTGACGGAATTTCATTCCGAAAGTTTTTTCAAATAAATATTGACTTTCAGTTTGGTGTTCCACGAGGGCGAAATAAGCCATGCTTTCGAGGTTTTTCTTAGCACTGTCAAGTAAAATTTTCTCCCTCTGATCGCGTGGCATTGCCTTAGTATCGTAACAACCTACAAGTTTCAAATCGGCGAGCATTCGCGTTTGCCTATTGAAAGCAAGATTTGAAAAACAACCTAAAAATTCAGGCAGTGTTACATCAGTCCAGTTCTGTCCTTTGTAGCAAGGAGGCAACTCTTTCTTCGATGGAACCCGTCCATTACACGTATGTAACGAGTTTTTCCAAGTTGCACCGCGTTGGTAACAATGAAATTCACTGACGAATCGCGATACGGGCTCGCGTAAGATTGTTACGTAAAGATATTTTCGCTTTGGTTTCTTTCCTTCGTGACTGTTCATATATCGTGGAACGCAAGCTTGTAGTTCGGTCCAATCGGCATGTAATCCACACGGCCACCCCAAAGAATATCGTGAAAACAGCCAAATATTTTTTGAGTTCGGTCTCTCACAAGTGCACTTTTTCCTCTTAGGAATACATTCACATGGGCTTTTGATGTCCAAGTTTTTCACCAAATGCTTTCCGAATTTCGTGCCTCCTGTCTTTTGTATATGTAGAAAGACTATTACGTCGTTTCCTTCAATGTCGAAAGGGTACGCTTTTACGACGCTTGTCGAAGTTTTGGAAGCCTCTCGGGCATTGCTTGGTGTCCTTAAGGATGTCACGAACGACATCGCAGAAACACTTTGACGACAAGCTTTGTTGGAGCATGCATACATCAAAATGAATGCAGTGACAACAGCCACCACGAAGATAGAAATAAAACACGTTTTTAGCTTCCCAGGAAAGTTCATTTCTTAAACGTCATGCAGGAAACACGAAGAACAATCCCAAACATCGCAAGGTACTGCAGATAAAACACCACGGAGTGATAAACTGAAATTGACACCACCTGATGAATCATCATATTATATCGTGTTGGTTTCATGCCTATCGCGGTGAAATATATCTCACCGGGGTAGGGTGCGTGTGAATTAAGCCATTTCGTTGTTGCCGGTTTTTCGTTTTTTCGCCTTTAGTATAGCACGAGCATCACGTCAGGTCAACGCCATTTACAAATTTTGAAAAATGCAACCCGCGGAGTTATGCGCATGCTACCTCGCGAGCGTTTTTTAACATTATATTTGGCAGATTTGGTTGAACACAGCGCACGGGATATTTTTATCCATTTTAGTGATGGACCATTAGAAATGTGATGGGGGGTGGGGATTTTAAGAGAGACAAGATTTTGTTGGTACATTTAAGGTGTAAATCCTTTTTTTTTCACCCGATGGCTCGAATTTTTTTTTCAATTCAGTGGGTGAAAGTTTCTTATGTTTCATATGTCACGTCTATACTGAGTAATAACAAGAATTTAATACGTCAATCGGATTCATAAATAGACTACAAACATGTAGAAAGTAGCTGAGGTTCCCTGGACGCGATGAATAAAGTAAAGCAAAGATGTATATACAACTAGCCAGGAGCAAAGATCAAACCGAGTCCGGAAAAGTTGGCCTGTAATTTCAGTGTTATTCACTTCCCCCGGGGGTACTCCCATACATTACCTATACGGGTATGTGCCGCCCAACGGGGTCGTGATTTTGAAGTTCCTGATTTAGAACGGGTAATCTATTTCAGAGGCGTTTTCTAGAACGGGATATGAAATATTGTGGATCACGGCTTTATTTTCTGCTTAAAATTGTTGCTGATTATGAAGAAGCAGTTATTTGATGGATAAGTGGAACAAATAAAGAAATATCTTTTTATTTAAAAAAACAGGGCTATTTCAATTTACAAACTTTCTAGAAAGGAGTATAAAAATTGGCCCATTTCTAGAACGAGGTATCAGTTTTAGGGCGAATTCTGGAGGGGGGTATAAAAAATTAGCCGATTTCTAGAACGGGGTATCAATTTTAGGGGAAATTTTGTTTAGAACAGGGTTCCAATTTGGAGTCCCAGGCGGCACATACCCACCCAAAAAATACCCAAGTGCCCCCCCACTCCCTTCGGGTTCACTTCGTAGTTGATCTGGAACATATTCACCTGACTGGGGCTCGCATACGCAGGATTTTTGTATAGGAAGAGTGTCTGGGTTGTTCAATTTCATTTATGTCTGTGTTGTGGAAAGCACATTATCTTCACTGCAAAGAGGTTTGTGAATATGTATTAATACCCAAGATAACGTTCATTCCAAAGGGTTCCAAGTTGTTTGGTCAGTAAAGATTTGTGAATAATACATGTAAAATGTTAGAACTCGTCAATTTCAGTGTCTGGCCTACAACTGTATCAATACCTCGACCCAGGGCGCTTTTCCCTGGCTTTGGAGGTGGGCTCCCACCTCCACCCTGGGGACGAGGTTGACTGTATCAGTTAAGGTAGTCCCTTGACAAAATTATATTCACTCGAGTCATGTTGAGATTCAAAAAAATCACTTTTTCATTTCCAAACTGTACTTCTCATTCACTTCGAAGTTGATCTGTAATAGTCTTACCTGCACAGATCGTCCTTGGGCATATTTATCTCTCTTGGTCAAAATCCGTAAGAATATATATTTTTATGTTGATAATTTCCGCCCCCACCCCACTTTTCAAATGGTCCACCCTTATCTTTTGTAGAAGATTTTATTATTGCTATGAAATCATTATGAACTTTATTTCATTTTATTTACCTAGATGTCTTGCATGATGGCACCCCTATTGCAAGACTAGAAACTTTTTAATAAAGGTTGAATAAGGGGATAGCAAGGAATCAGGAATTTCGGACAAAAATTTTAAGACTGTTATATTGAGCCCCACTATCTAATCTGATCAGGTCATATCTGCTCAAAAGATGAGAGATAACACCTGATACAAATGAAGCACATTTGTGAATTGCGTCCCTGCACCAGTTAAAAACGCCTATATTTAATTTAAATGAACATTTGGCAATTTCTTCTCTTAGTTGCAAGGAGATATTGATCTTCTCAAATTCATGATCTATTATTAATACAGTAGACTTTCTCTAAGACGGACACCTTTGAAACCAGCACTATGTGTCCGTCTTGGGGTGGAATGCCATTGTCGCATTTGAAATAAAGAAACAGAAATAAAATACTGTTCATGCACAAACATGGTTTTAAATTACCGGTGGGTTTTACAGGTTCTTACACCGAGAGTGAGCCACATTTTCCCGGGCAAAGCAATCTAATTTTACAGAAAAAGGTGTCTGGAATAGACAAGGTTGTGAATTTCAAGGACCTTTCAAGACCTAACAAAGAAATCAAGTACTTTTTAAGGATCTAAACTTGACTCAAGGACTTTTCAAGATGACTAGCAATATTCAAGACCTTTTCAAGATTGTACGAACCATGAAAGCGTTATGGACTCTCCTTGTTTGCAAACTGAACCATACAGTATTTTGTAGCTGGCTTTCCGAATTATTGCTTTTCTTACACGTGTTACAGACACGACTATGGAAACTGTAAACACAAAAGTCATTCAACAATTCCAGATGACCATCATTTTTACCAGAATTTATCTTTATTTCCCATCCTAAGTTGTTTCAAAACTTTTCAAGAATTCAGGCCTCTGTGATAACCTGTTTATACTGACTGAAGAAAAGCTAAAAAACAAATTGTTTTTTATACAGTTGCCAAATACTGTTTCATTGTAACAAGAAATTCATAAGTCTTGTGTTTTAACTTCAAGACTTTTTTCTTCTGTAACAGAAATAATATTATTACTTCTATTACAGCAAAAGGGCAAACTTTCTAACTTGATTTATCAGAGTAAGAAATCCACAAAGGAGTTTGGCCAAACACTTATAAAGCTTGAAAATGCCATAGCAAAATTTCTGTGTTCTTCTGTCATCCCATTTGGGTTTATTATACTGACCAATCAAGAAAAAAATTGTTGGATGCTTAAATAACACTTCAAAGAGAAACTAACACACAATTAATTTTGTTAGATAACTTTTATTTGGACAACCATGAACTACACAAACAACAAACATAAGAAAACAGTGATCACCCAAGTGTTAACACCATGTCCATATTACTGAAGTTCGGTGCACCACCAACAACTTATCCTGAGAAAAAAAGAGAGTATACAACACACAGGAACATAACACCCTTCCCAACTGCTGTTGTCAAGAAAATGCTTTAATAGAAGGCCATTAGGGTACAGAGGTGACAAATCATAACAAGGGTTTCAAAGCCTTTCAATAAATTCATTGATGGGAATTGATTCCTTTCATTGATACAATGATCCATTCACGAAATGAAAATCCAATATTTAACTTCAGCCTCACTCAAAAATTATTGACTGTTGACTGGATCAATGAAAAAAGCCGTACCTGTACTCTCTTCCACATACAGCTTTCACAGACTACCCTGAGATAAGCTTAGCCACTACATGTGTTATGGGAGGAAGCACAGTTCCAAAACACCAATGATGGTGGACAATTTTGCCTGTTACCTTTCAATATTATTACATATATTTCATCTGCACGAAACGTCTCGGTCAGGCTGTTCAAAGCTGGGTTAAGTTAATCCAGGGTTGTGCAAAATTTGAATTCAAATATGAAAGCTTGAAAAGCAAATTCAGATTAATCCATTTTGTCCTGAACTTGACGAATGGATGCTCTAAAAAGAATAGAGAAATCATCCACGAAAATAATCTTGAACAAAAGAAAAAGAAACCCGGATTAACATTTAATCCCGGGTTAGCAATAATCAGCTTTTGAACAACTTGGCTGGCCCTGACCATCAAACTCCACATTTTTTTCTCATCAGAAATTGGTCCCAAACTCTTCCATGTGCCTGCCATCTTTTTCTTTCCCGAGAAAGAGCTTGAGTTCAGTACTCCTTTAATGGAAAGGCTTTTATTCATTAATCACGTCAATAATAGATCATTCAATCAATGCTCAATATTGGATAAAATGTTTCACAGATGGACCATTAATTCTATGGGGGAAAAAAGGGTGAAATCTTGTAAGGGTAACATAAATCAGTGTTTGAGATTCAGCTTTAGATAGCATTTTGAGACATGCAACAGCAATACAAAGAAAGTCCTAATCACACATTCTTCATAGCATTCCATTTGACAGAACGTGCTGGCCAGACCACTGCACTTGAAAACAAAATAGGCTTTTTCCAAGAGGTTTTGCGAAAAACCTTCTCCTTTATGTATACTGTTTAGGATTTGACTGATCTGGCTGAATAGTTTTGTTTAGAAATAAATTTCTCATTTCTACAGGTATTGGTCTGGCCAATCAGTTCTGACAAAATAGAAAGTGCCCCAGGAAAGACTGTACATGCCACTAAGGTTGTTAGAATGTTGCACGAGACAAAGAGGGTCAATCAAACTCTGACAACTCAGAACAACAGCAGAGGATACTTAGCTGACATTCAGCAGCAGGTGTTGACATGGTAATAGATACTCCATGTGCCATCCACCACCACACAGCTTGAAATAAAAAGCAACATGATTAGCTAATCAATGCTTCCACAATAGCTACAAACAGAAAATTACAATCTTATGAACTGCTCCACTTCGAGGATCTGAATTACCCATCTTCCCAAACTACCAAAATAAAATAATCCTTTCAAAACAAGGAATGCACTATGAGAATAACTGTGTTTTTTAGTATGTAATTAACAGTCAGTACTACGACATATTTGATACTACTGCACATAGCTATCTTTATTAACAGAAAACACTTTCATTGAGAAAATAGTCGCTATCTGCCTTTAATGGACATGATTTTACTTTCCGACAGCAACTAACAGAGGTAACATTTTTCTTGTCAAAGCATCAAACAGGCTTTACCTTTACAAGGAGTCAAGCCAGCTGTTCTGGACAACTGCATCTCCATTTCTCATTTTTGTGGTGCAGTCCCAAGGCAATGCCACTGGTATCAAGTGAACCAAGTGTCACAACACCACATCACCTACAATTCACAGGGTGGAAAACTGGTAGTTTAAGTCCACCTCTAAACATTACCTTAATACACAACAGCAGCAAAAACTGTGAACAAGAGTTCTACTCAGATGTCAAATATGCAAAGAGGCATTTCTCTTTCACTATCAGATGACCAGAGACAGGATTTTCTTTGCACCTACATAAAACATTGTCTCGAGGAAATAGAAAACGATTACCAGTCTGCTTCTAAAATCTCAGAAATTTAACCCGTAGCTACTAGACACCAAATCGATCAAATTCAACGCCTTTGAAGGGCATTTACACAGGCCTTAAAAATCAATTTCATGCCAACCTACGCATTTCAAATATTACATAAATAAAATATTAACCTGCCAACTCATCAATGTTAAAAGAGCCATTTTTTCCCCCAATACATTTGAATTTCCCATTTTTTTCAGATTTCAATATAGCTAAATGTCTACATGAAAGAAATTAAAATAAAAGAAAATAATGAGTCACACGACCCGTCTAGTTTCGATGAACGTCTGCACTGAAGATAAATTTCAACAAAATTGTCTCACATTTCATGTGGATTTCGTCATTTCTTTTTGCTACCTAGCAGGACCTTTTACTTTCGTTAATTCTCTTTCAAGAGAAAAATTTGAGTTACGAAAGGCGATTTAGCCCTGTAGAAGAAGAAAAACCTTTTAACCTCAAGTTTTCTTCTTTGAGTGACTTGTTTTCTCTCTGTAACGCCTCCAGCTGACGAAGCAATTTGTCCTCTCCTACTTTTACCGCGTGCGCGGTCGTGCTTGTCGAAGACGAATTTTCCCTCGAAAACGAACATTCCTCTTTCTTTTGGTTAGCTTGATCATTCGTCAGTTCTTGGCAACGCTTGAGAAGTAATTCCTCTTTTCCTTCAAGTTCTATATATCTAGTTACTAGTTCGTTCTGTGACAGAGCCAGTAAACGTTCTTCTTGTATACGATTGTACGTGGCTTCGTAGTCTCTTTGAAAGAAATCCAAGTCGAAATCAAGCTCCTCGAAGTCCTGAACGAGATCCTCTTCAGACGAGTCGAAAGCAAAGTCTCTCTCTGACAGAGGTGTACCTCTAACTGATCCTGGTGAGCTTGTACAATGGCTCGCTGGAGACGAAGACGAAGGAGAAGTGATAAAGAAAGGTTCGTTCACTTCTTTGTCCGCCATGATAAACTGCGTTGTGTTCTCGGGGGCCGCGGTCTTCGTCTTTCGCTGTTTAAGGGGTACATCGTTTTCGTCTCTTTTCTCGACGCCAAACAGAGCACAGTACTTTCGCTTCTTCAATCGCCGAATTTTCTTCCTCTTTTGTGGCTTCACAACGACATTTTCGATCTCCATGTTCTTCTTGCAAACGAGCATCTCATAAATTTCTGTCGTTGCTTTCAGGCACATGAGAACGTCTAGTGACAAAAGGTTGCTGACGAGTTTAAGTAATCCTTTGACAAGACGATCAAAAGAAAACCAAACGCTTTTCCTCTCTCTTGAAATCAAAATATTGCGCTTCTTTGAGCTCACAGAGCTTTCCCACTGCACACACAACCTTCGTTTGAGAAAACGTCGGCGAAACGATTTCTTTTTCTCTTCTTGTTACTATAACAACCAAAATGACATCACAATGACTAATTGCATTCATGCCAAATATGGAAGACGCGTGTTGCCAGAAAAGTATTTTTCGCGCCAAAAATAGGCCGTGATACAAGGCCGCGATGGTTTCTGGGGAGTCAACGCAACATCGACGTAACTTTTCGCTACGAAAACGTTTGGTGACGTCAATTAGTTTAAATAGACTTTCATACTTGCGTATTAAATAAATCAGTACTTTCAAGTTTCCTTTTTTGGCTTTTCTTCTCTTTTCTTTTTATAATGAAACGTAATCCACTAATTGCAACCTTTAAAATAGTTGCCTCTTTCGGTTTGCATTGATTGCACTATTAAATTGAACAGCCTGTACGGAGTTTTGTTTGTGTGTTTTTTTTTCTTTTCTGTTTCACAAAGTAAGCCAGAAGTAAAACGAGAAAACTATGGGGGAGGGGGTGAGAGTCAGTCTTCTTTCCCTTGCCCGCTCTCCCATCAATTCTCCCATCGTTTTCTCGTTTGACCTCGGTCCAGCTTTCGCTCGGCTGTATCCCTCAGTGACGAAACCAAAAAGGACAAAAAGGAAATAACCTGAGATCAGGCTCTATTTTCGTTTCGCTTTGTATTTTAGTGCGACCACGTAAGAGAGAATTTATGACAACTGCTAAAATTGGGCCTAATCTCAGGTTAATATCATCTCAGTTTTAAGACAAATCTCTGAAAAGGCAACTTTGTACCATTCGATGTCAATAATCAGGCGAGAACTATAGAGTGTTTTCACTCACGTGGCCAGCATCTACGCAAATTTATTGGAACAAAAGAAAGCGTTTGCATAAGAAAAGAGTTCAACTCCCAGAGGACTGGTTTGAGACACCAATATGGCCGCCGTGACGTCATGTGAAAACACTCTATATAAGGAACAGCTGTTGTGATGCTCAGGCAGACGTTGCCCAGCTCTCATCTGTCCCTTAGGCATGCTATATAACGCCTAATCATAACTATAACAAAATTCTTAAGTCTGATTGGCTATCAACTGCCCTGATTTCAGCCTTAATAGGACAGGTAAATAGGACAGTACGCGTCATGGCTAAGTAATTGGACAGTACGCGCCATCACGCGCGCGCTTAAATGGCTTTTCACTACTAGCAAAAAAAATCTCAGAATTTCTTGTCCTTTGATTAAAAAAAGAGCCTCGTATATCACAAATTTTGTTTAAGTTATGATTAATTGGTAACAGAACTTCGTGTCGTCCAATTCGGTCTGTAATCATACTCCTGATTAAACAAATCGGACTCCCGCTACGCGGTCGTCCGATTTTGTTAATCACTCGTATGATTACAGACGGAATTGGACTCCACTCAGTCCTGTTACCATTACTTATACGTACATGTGCAGATGATAACTCTCTCGTCACTCCTTCGTTCACAAAGCCCTTACCAAGTAATGTCTTTGATTAATTACTTTTTAAAATGACTTTGATAAGTTACACTGATGAATACTAAAACCACTACCCCCGTCAGGTTCGATGCATATTCCCAGTTACGGGAGCCAATCAAAACGCGCCAAAATTGCAATCTATTGATTTGGTAAATATAACTGTAATACTAGCCTGCGTAGCAGGCGCTGGGAAGTAGCGGGCGAAAGAGAGAACGGGCGCGCGCGAGGGAGACACGCACGTGTCTCCTTCTCGCGCGCCCGTTTTTTCTTGTGCCCACTAGTCCAAGCGCCTGCTACGCAGGCTACTGTAATACTGGTTAGTATAATTCTGCCACCTTCGAAGCCGACACGGTACAATGACAACACTCGTCACAGGGATATCACTTTCAAGAGCCTTCGGTCGCAGCTGCGCTCTGCCACTAAAGTCAGGGCAGTGAAAAGGTCTCCCCGGTAAAAGGTTCAAGATAATTGTGTCATAGCAGAGGCCGGTCTATTATCCTATTTAGTTAGACGACTAACGGCCGGTTCAAACGTCGAATTTCACATGTGCCGAACTTAACGCGACAGTTAAATGCATGTGAAGTGCGAGGTTTGAATCAATTAAATTTGACTGTTTAAATCAAATACGAAGTTTGCCGTGTCTGCGACTGAAACAGTCGAAGATTCGACTAAGGTTAGACTTTTGATTCAAAAGTCGTGTTTCACATTTGCCGAACTAAATGCATGAATTTTCAGTAAATTATTATTATATTACTTAGAATATTGACAGTGAACAGAGTTAAAATTCGACGAAGTTCAGAGAGTTAAATTCGACGTTTAAATCAAATGCCCTATTTAACTATTTTAGTCGACTAAAATAGGAATTAAAAAAGGAGAGTGTATCTGAGATTCCGCCCTCCCTAAGACGTTGCTTGTTTTTCTTTAACATCACGTACTTTCCACTAGCTTCTTTCTCAAAACGAGGCGAAGTACAAAGTCTTGCAATGCAATCTTGTGCGATCCTGTTGTTCAGCACCAAGGATCACTAAGGATGTTTTTATCGGGCAATTCCCGGGTTCCAAAACCGCCATTTCCAAAATGACGCCAAAAAAAGGAAACTACATGTTTTTATTATTATTATTATTATTATTATTATTATTAATTTTTTTATGTCAAGCAAACTCGTTCCTATCAAAAGCCTTCCTTACCCTTGTCCAGTGGAGCAAAATTACTTATGCATATGTTATGCATAATTAGTTACTTATAATAATAATAATAATAATAATTTCTTATGCATATATTACTTATACAAATGGCAAACGACTCATGCGGGGGGTTGCTTGGCACGAAAAAAGTGTAAGAGTGGCACGAGGCGATAGCTGAGTGCGAAGTAATTAAGGATCAAATTCACCTCAGGGGTGGGTAGGAGATATACTGGGTTGCCTGGTGAAAGGGAGAACCCAGTAGTGAGGGGTGACGCAAAAACTGAACAGACGAGATGCCAAACCGCATTGTTTATTTCGCGCTTCGCGTACTGGCAGCAAATTTTAAGAAATCATACTTTATTTTTTTTATGGGAAACATCGAAGTAACAATAATAAGGAACTTTAACCATGGATTGAATCGAAGGAGCAGAGAACTTACAATTAAGGTGTTTTGATCGCTGCGCTTTGATCAGTGCGAGTCACACGAATTCGGACATTTTTGAAACCGCAATTTGTTTTCTCCTGATTCGTTCTTGTGGACGGGGCCCTAAACCTCTCTGGAGAACTAGTGAGGACACAGTTTTTGGGATCAGTTACCGGCCATTTTGAACCGTTCACGGTGTGGAGTTCCCAGCTGACAGGGATGGAGAGTTCAGTTCCTAGCTCAGTACTTACGAAAGTCTTCTGCGTTATGCTTTATAGCGTGATGCATTTTTGCGTGTTGCATTCCGCGTGATGCCTTTTTGATGGTGGCCCTTTCCGTGCTTTTTCCCTTTACCATGGCTCTTAGCTTTGACACGGTATATATTTTTGGATTTGACTTACCCCCTTCCACTTTCCGGCTAATAGACCTTTTCACGGCTTTTTCAACTTTTGACATGGACCAGTAAGGGAAAACCCGTGTCAACACCACTGGAAAGAGCGCCTTAATATTCGTAGAATTGCCAGATTTAGATATAGCTCCGCTCCGCAAAGGTGCGAAAATTTACAGACGTTGATATGGTCCACCACAGAAAGGTCTGGAAAATTTCGCGACTTTGACTTGAACATATCAAGCATGAGAAGCAGTGTTTCATCACGAGATAAAACACCGAGAAGATAGTTCTAAATACGACGCGCAGCGGAGTATTTTTAACGAACTTCGAGGTCTTTCATCTGGTGATGAAACACGGTGTCGAATGGTTGATATTACTTCTCAAACAAAATGACTTTAGAAGAAGAAATCAAGGAAGCAAAAATGAGCAGTTTTTCATCTCATTTTCACACACTCATTAAACATTAACTTTTTTTGTATTTTCGTTATAAATTATTAATGAGTACGTTTGAGAAGAGCTATTATTGTTTTCAACAGATCACTTTCAAACGAAGCAATGTTACTAATTTTACGGGAGGGTCCTCAATAGTAGCCTGTGAACAGGTTCTCTGTTTGGGGAAAAAAATAGCGAGGAAAGGGAAGGGAAACGGGGGTTTCGCCTTTCCCCCTCCCTAGTTGGTAGTTCCCCGCTCGACCAATGCAAAGGCCTGTTCACAGGCTACCTCAATAGGTTTTTCGGGATCCGCGATTTTGGTGCAAAATGGGGGCAAGATTCAGGATTGAAAAGCAAGCACGCGAGGTAGGAATAAATTTTTATCGTACATCATTTCAAAATTATTATTTTCTTTTTATTATTTTTCAACTTAATGTAATTCTTTAAATGAATTAGTTTTGCTCGAGTGAAACCAGAAACTCTTTATTATTAATTCAATCCAATTCAAAATATCAAGAATAGCCTCAAAAAACTGCAGTGGCAGATCTAGGGTCGGGACCAGGGGGCCCCGGCCCCCCTTATTTTTAGACCAAACTGAGGCCTAAAGGGCTGAAAAAAATATTTTGGAGACTGCCCCCCCCCCCCCTTATCTCAGGGTCTGGATGACCGGGCCCACCCATTATCTCAGGGTCTGGTTCCGGCACTGAACTGTATGCACAGTTATCTCAATTTTCTCTTATGTCTTGCTGGTAGTTTTCGCAACCCGTTAATTGATCTATTGCAACAACTGGAAGAAGCAATTATTGAAAAAACGTTTTGAAGTTATAAAGCATGTATGGTTCAATCAGTTCGGTATTCAACATTTCTGAATTCTGTGAATTTGAGATGACCTTGTTAAGAAGTATGGGAGACATCTCACAATCCTTTTCAATAAAATCCTAACCAGTTGGTAGGTACCCTACCCTGTGGAGTCATGGCCTAATTATACCAATCTTCAAAAAAGATGATCCGTCCAACCCAGAGAATTATATAGGAATTACTCTCTTATCAGCCATGGGAGAGATTTTTACCTCAATAATGAATAGCAGGCTTCGTGACTATCTAATTGAAAAGGGCATAATTACTCCAGAACAATGTGGCTTCCGAAAAAAACATGGTACACAGGACAGTATCTTCATTTTAAAAGCACTGATAGACAAATATGTTAAATCTAAACCCAAGAAATCAAATAAACTTTTATTCACCTGCTTTGTTGACTTTAGTAAAGCATTGGATAGTATCCCCAGAGGGAAACTGTTTCAAAAAATTGAAGCTAGTGGGAGTAACGGGGCGCTTCCTTGAGATTTTACATTCAATGTACTCCAATGATAAATCATCTGTGAAAATAGAAAAATATGGTAACACCTGCCTTTCGATGCCATACCGGTGTAAAACAAGGTTGCATGCTCTCGCCAACCCTTTTTAACCTTTATCTCAGTGACCTTTCAGAGAAACTTAAGGCCAAGAACCTAAATGACGTAGAACTAAACGAGTTACCGTTAAGTTGTATGCTCTACGCGGATGACTTGGTCATATTCTCCAAATCAAAAAACGCCTGCTGCAGGATTATTTGGATTCCCTCAGTGAATACTGCAAAGAAAACGACTTGTCGGTTAACCTTAATAAAACTAAGGTGTTAATGTTTAATAACTGTGGGAGAACCATGAATAAGCACGTATTTTACTATAGAGGCAGTAAGCTTGACAATGTCAGCAATTACAAATATCTTGGCCTACAATTTAGTACTCCGGTGAATTAAGGAATGGGTCCTCGTTACATGCGGGGTTTTATGACTTGATCTTGTTTTTTTTCCAGTATCTTCCTTTATTTTAATCTTAGACCGGTGTGTTTAAGACCAGAACCACTTTGGACCTTAAACACACCTTTTTTTAGATCACGTGACCAGCCACGCCCATAATTATGCAAAATTTGGACTTTGCAGATTACGCCAGTTTACTGAATGTGACCACAATCGTTTTTCCTTCCATAATATTTCATTTACAGTCAAATAAGCTACCTTAATCGGGGATTTGTGAAATGATCCATTCCTTCGTCATTATTAGATATTTTTTCTCGTCCCAGTCTCCCTCTTAACAAGAAACGTTATAGTTTACAAAACTTAGACAATTTAAGAAAACCCCGATTAATTCCATAAACTTTGTGTCAATAGTCATTGACAAAAAGTGAATTGAATTACAAGTGTTATTTATAAAGTGGTGTAAAGTTGGATTGAAATAAAAAGCCAAAAATGGGTGTGGCAAGTCACGTGACACAGATGATACATTAATAATAATGAAAAATGAATGCTTATGGAGAGTAGATATTGAATTCAAAATATTAATACGAAAGGTAAAATCCCTACTAAAACAGACCACCCCCCTCCAAATTTGCAGTGCCCCATTCCTTAATTCACTGCTAAACAGGAAATAAAGAAGGTTGCCGTTAAAGCTTTGTACAAACTCAGGAAGGAAATGGGCGACCATTTCAGAGACGATGTACAGCTCACAATGAAAATTTTTGACACGGTTATTTCCCCAATACTCACATACGGACGCGAGGTCTGGGTGGTCGATCACGACGGAAAGCTAGAAAATGATCCAATTGAGTTTGTTCAAACAAAGTTCATTAGGTGGCTATTGGGAGTTAACAAATTCTGTAGCTCAAATGCGTGCAGATCGGAGGTAGGCCGTTTCCCAAAGCGAACGAAGACAACGTGCAGAGCCATTAAATATTGGCTGAAATTTTGTGAGCCGTTGCACCAAAATAAACTCCCTGGAATAGCATTCACACACCAAATTGGTCAAGATAAAAAGGAACTTTGGTCAAGCAAATTAAGACGACTATTGAATCTCGCAGGTCTTGGCGACATATGGTCAGCGAAAACGAACACTCCCGTAATCATGAATTATATACGACGGAGACTCTTGGACATAGAACAGCAAACATGGATCAGCGAAATACACAATGATGAACGAAAGGACCCGCATCAAAAAAACAAACTAAGAACTTTTAGGAAATTTAAACGTACCCATGACTACGAAAATTACCTCACAAATGTAAGAAACATCAATCATAGAGTAGCAATCACAAAGCTAAGATTAAGCAACCACATGCACACACTAGCAATTGAAACTGGACGATACGTTAAACCCTATCAACCACCAGACCAAAGAATCTGTCCATTATGTAAACTGGATTAGAAGACGAGGAGCATTTTTTGATGAATTGCATAGCCTATAGGGATCCTAGGAGAGAGCTATTCAATACTAATCTTATTCTTGACTCTATGACTCCAAGCTCTGCCTTTGCAACGTTGATAAGTATGAAGCAAGGAGAGAAAACGCAAAAAATTGTGGCTAAATACGTATATGATCGCTTCCGCTAAAGAGATATAGACGCGTTAAATACAACCTTGTTTGATAGTTGTATAAATTTTACAAATGTACACCTCTGTAATTATTGCACGAAAATCTTTGTTATCGTTGTAAACACATGTGTCTGTAGGCGCTCTGTTGATAATAAAGCCCTTATCCTATCCTATCCTTGATTAGTTCCAACTTAACAAAGCTAGTTCACAATTTTGCCAAAGCATAACAAATAGTGAAGTATTGATGATTATCCGCCGGTCTAAATCCTCAGGAAAGAATATCTCGAGTTCCTTCGTTCTGCTTCAAAGAGTTAGCGAACAAACTGACTGGGAACATCGAAAGTAGGAGAAACAACTCTTCATAGAGACAATTTACTCTACACATATGCATACTAGATGGCGTTGCTTGATTCACTTCGGTAAAATACAGCGTTACTTCGACGACTAAGGTTCCGCACAAAATGAAAAGCGCTGATGAAGTATTAGTCAAGAGGCGACCTAAACGTCTTGAGAAACTTATATTTGCATCCATAGCCTTTCTTCGCTCCCAGAAGTGAAAGCCCTTGTAAAAGGAGCCAAATAGAAGAACCGAGGATGGAACTAAAAAATGAACCAAGCTGCTTGTTAAAAGAATGCCCCCAACTTCTGGACTAAGACTCTGTTCCGAGTTGTAAGAAAAGCAGCTGATGGCTCCACAAAGTTCGTACGTGTGCCCAAAGACCTTTGACAAACCGCCTGAGATGAAAAACAAAGTAGCAATATTCAGAAACGAGTTAAGTCTGCGTTCTAAAAAGCTCCCGAGAGTTGAGGCAAGTTCGACGGCTGCGAAGAAATATATCGTCTGGAATGAGAATGTTGTGGCAAGAGCCATCCAGACTCGGCGCTTTGAGACAACCTTGGCCACGTGAGCAATGATGTTGCAGATGTTCAGAAACAACAGGAAGGAAATCACGTTTTTTAAGCCTCTGGACGCACTGATGTTCCAAGATTTGAACATTCGAAAGAAAAGAAATGCGTTCACTACCACGCCACAAGCAGGAAACAAAAATATTAACGAAGCCATAACTTTTTCGGTAAATAATTTATGCATACACTCTTGTATTAAGTTATGTACATAATACGCGCGCTTAAACAGTACAGTAGAATAATGGTATTCTCACAAGTCAGGTCAATACAGAATTAGGCCCCGCGTATATTGAGAAAACCATTCCCAAGCCGAGTCAACTTTAACAAGCGTTGTATTTAAGGAGAAAGTTGACCACTTCGTCCAAGTCAAAAGCGTTCGCGCATGTTCTAATTATCTAAAGCATCACTCGCGCGTGCTCTGATTGTCTCACCTCAGCGAGCGAGTTCAAGCAGCTGGGCGAACCAAAGTGTTTTCACCAAAGTGTGAGCCGAGCCAGCTTTTAGTTTCTCACGTAAACAGTTCGCTACGCTTTGTGGTGGTGGCTTGCACAGAGTAGCTCGGGCATGCGGGTGAGCCTTGTAGGCGGGACGTTTCTACATATAAAGAGGGCCTTAGACTGTGATATAAAGCTAGTGACACACAGTTCAACATTTGATTAAAGTACTCTTGTAGATAAGCTCAAAAAAAGGACCTTTACCATGATCCGAGAAGAGTTCTTTGTCCCAGCACGCGATCACCCTATCCATCTCACACGGAGCCACAAGCAGGTGGCCAAAGGAAGGACACATGCGGGCAAGGGGCTTTCCTCACACTCAAATCGGCCTCAACATAAGAAAAGTCACCAAGGATAGAGGAAGTAATATATCAAGCATCAGATGCAGTGTTTCATCACCAGATGAAACACCGAGAAGAGAGTTGAAAATACGACGCGCTGGGGAGTATTTTTGACGAACTTCGAGGTGTGTCATCTGGTGATGAAACACTGCATCTCATGTTTGATATATTACATGAAACACTGTGTCGAATGCTTGATATTACTTCTCAATTAAAATGATTTTAGAAGGAGAAATTGAGGATGCAAAAATGAGCGGTTTTTCATCTTATTTCCAAAAACCCATTAATTTCCTTTGTATTTTCTTCATGAATTATTAATGAGTTTGAGAAGGAACGTTCCCACACGCGCCCAATTTCTTCCATCTCTTCCAAAAGCTTGATAATCAGGCTAATTTGTTTAACCCATTCGCCCCTGAACCGCCCGTGCGGATCCAGATCCTTTCTACCCTTTGTGACGTCATCAGTTTTAACGGTCAAGGACAACTTTCTTCGCTAACTTGTGCAGGGTGAAGAGATCTTTCAAACAATACCAGAATGAGCACAATTCAGTCAAGGACACCGGAGAAAGAAGCAAAAAACCACGTGACATTGACCTGAAAATCTCCATGAAAATCTTGTTCCATTACCCACCTACCTTTCCTTTCACCTAATCCTAAGATCCTAAAAGCTTTCCTAAAAACTCTTCCCACTAAAATGAAGCCTACTAAATGCCCAGCAAGAGAAAAAAAAATGAGGCTAGAAAAGCGAAAAAAGAAGGGAGGAGAGAAAGCGAAAAGTAGAAGTCAAGACTGCTGTGTCACTTTTAAACCCAAAAATTTTGCTTTCTGCGCATGCCCGAACTTCGCAAGCTGATATTTTGCATCTGGATCAGAAGGCCGTCAAGTGTACGACCTGTAAACCGGTTTGTGGTAAGTTTTAGCTCTTTATAGCACGACAGTGACTAGAAAACCACTCGACTAGCTTCAAAACGCGTTTTTCGGCAAAATCTCCAGGAGCGAATGGGTTAAGAGGGGAAGCAGGGTGGCATTACGCACGATTGAAAGGTCCGCGACAAGGCCCTCGTTGGGATCACTGTGTTGTGATCCTAGGAAGACACTTTTGACGATGCCTCACTCTACGCAGGTGTAAACAAGAGCAGCGAAGAATTTAATGCCGGGGGTTAACCCCATGCTAAGGAGACCGGGATATTCTGGGTTAAGCTCCGGCCTGATAGGCTAGTTAAGGCGAACGCAGCCTTTTCCCTACAGGAGATGTGTCCTGAAATTTACACAGTGGCAACTGCCACCAAATTTAGTGAAACATTAAAATAACCCCTCAAAAAAGTTGAAATATGGTTTAAATGTCACAGCGAATACAAAAGCGAGCACGGACAGATAAACTTGAAGAAGATTGAAACGGATTGTAATTGTCATTTTTAAAAACTTGTTAACCTTAGAGCTTTGTAAGTTCATTTTTGTTGTTAACGGTTGATATAACGCTTCTTTGACACAAAGCTGTGATTTTGTAACTCACACTATAATTTCACAGATAACTGAAGGGCCTGTTGACGTGGAGGTGGAGCACCCCAGATAGGTGAGGTAACCCAAGGCGGTTCACCCCACCTACCTGGGGTCCCCCACCTCCATGTAAACAGGCCCTAAGTTTCGTAGCGAATAAGGACTGGCTTTATAAACAAAATGAACAAGTCAGCAATGACACATTCCCTTTAACCAGCTTGATGTTTATTAGGAAAACCCTTTTCCATTCCAACACCTCAGACATGGTTCGTACAACTTCAGACAAACAAGGACTTTTCAAAGATTTTTCAAGGACAAATCACAGTTTTCAAGGACTAAGACTTGTTCAATAAATCAGCATTCTTTAACCCCCTTTTGAACACCTCATGCATGGCTAAAACACGTCATGGATTCATTTTCGATTTTTACTTCTTCGGCCATGGTTGATCACGTTATTTTATACTTTTCGCAACAACACTTTGCAAAATGACTTGCAATTGCATCTGAGGTACAGAAATAGCATTCGCAATGAAGAAACAAAAATAAGATATTGTTCAGGAACAAAAATTGTTTTAGGTTACCCGTGAGTTTACAGTGTCTTACACCGAAGATGAGCCAAATTTTCCTCTACAAAAAACCTAATAAAGAAATCAAGGACTTATCAGGGACTTTTCAAGACGACGGCTAAAATTCAAGACCTTTTCAAGATTGTACGAACCATGCTCAGAGATCCGACCCTCCAGTCAAGGAAAGCTAGACGCATACGAGATAAATGAAATTCGCCAGTTGGCGATACCATCTATAAACGACCCCAGCTCTCTATATTATGTTTAGGAGCTTGGTAGCAGACACAAAAAAAAACTCGAAGCCTGTTGAAATGGTAAAACCAATGCTTTAGAAAACCAATACTTATAGCTAACTGAAAATTTATGAAAAAGTTTTCGTAGCTGATAGTCGAGGTTACAGTTTACAACAAGTTGGGTGGCGCTTTCGTGAACACATCGGCACCTTTCGGAAGTCTTCGGATAAACGAGCGGCACTAGTACGGTATGACGATTCGTGACCAAAACTAACAACAACTAAAGAAGACGACGTGGTCTTTGTGCTGTAGCAGTTTGTTGCAGTTTCATCAGTCACTTTCACAGCTGGAACATTACTTTGATTTATTCAGCGAATCTGGAGGATTCCCGCCTCGTATAACTTCGTGATTTTGCGCTGAATTTCGGGATTTTTGAGATGGCTGTGGAAAAATAAGAAGTCAACTTTTACTGTATTTGGCAAGAAGTCCAAACTCTCACAAAGCCTGAAAACTGTACAACACACAATAAAAAGACAAGGGATGTTAAGAAAACTGTTTGATAGGAAGGTGTGCCCTCGGGCTTTCTCGTGTTCACGCAAATGCCTTAACGCATTCTCGCGATAGCGCGTGTCGCTTACACGTTTTCG